>WOVY01015143.1:0-49789 GCA_013436015.1 Rhipicephalus annulatus
ACCGGAATAACGAGGCAGTCGCATTCGGCATTCGCACACAGTCCCGTCCGATATCCCCACCCTATGATAGACGAGTTCCGAGATTAACAAAAATAACGGCGAACTTTCTCAAACAAACCCCGTCGGGTGAGCTCGCTTTGCCTCCAACTTGGACGACTTCCCGTTCTTAATGCATTGCTACCGCTTCCGTCTAGGGGCGAGAACGGCGAACGCGACTGTTCTTGCATTCGCGCGTGCGTGCTGCAGTTACGCCAGCTCTAACGCGTTCTGATTCGCATCTCCCCAACTTCCGTCACGTGCTGTGTGCACCTCATAAGTAAGTCAAAGGCCAGTTACGTCGTCTCTACTCTCCTTGCGTTCCCCAATCCTATACTCCTGCTCTTTAAGAAAATAGAACGGCGAAGGTTAGGGAAGCGGAGTGGAGAGGTTCCAACGGGTTGTGATGCATGTCCCGTCCCCTATAGAAATTGTAGGCTGCAGAGCCGCAAGCAGAAGCAGCACATGCTGACGGCACACTACCAGCACCTCGTAACACAAAATAACCACAGCCCGCAAGACGCGGCCGAATTTGCATCGCCTATACACTTCCGCCTCAATTCACAGCTGCCTCACGTCCCGTATTACGGCGGTAGGCGCTTTCGCCCGGGCTGCCGCGGAATCTGGCCCTTCATCTGATTCCATATACACGCACCTCGGGGCTTAAATTGGCCCGCCCGCGGGATTGACCCATCTTCTTCGCCGCGCGCGCTTCTCTAAGCCCCGTACTACGTGCGCCCGAACGAAGTGGGACTGTAGGAGAAGCAGAAGAAATTTCCAACCCTACATAGCTCGCCTCTAGCCTCAGGTCTATTGGCTCGCCTCCTTTCAAGAAGCGACAGCCACTCCACGCTTCCTCTTGCTTTTTTTTTTTCTCTTCCCTAAAGAAGGGTTAGAACGAAGGAGGAGAGTACAGAATTTGGGCTCCCGAACGCGGCTCCCAGCGCCATCTAGGAATACTCGGCTCCAACAAGCCCCGGACCGAGAACGCTGCCTAGCCGCCGACGCGCTGCAACGTGCCGCTACTTCCTAATGGAGACTCAGTGCTCCATGACGTGACGCTCGGCGGTTTCCTTCGCGCGCCACTTCTCTCTCTCTCTCTCTCTTCCATGTGGCTGCAAGATGCGATACCCGCCAAAAGGAATGCTTGGGATGGCGCATGCGACGATTTCCGGTGGCGTCTAGCGGGAGAAGCATCTCGAGCCATCTCCTTTCGCTGTCTATCGGGCGACGGTTTCCGGCTGCATCGCACGTTAGAGTGGTGCTTGCTGTGCCGATCTTTACAAACATGCAAACGATGGTTGACGCGAGCGCGATGCTTGCAGCTAGCACCTCCTCTAAGTTGGAGAAACTCGATGGTTGCAACTTGGGGCTCCTCGTAGGTGTCTCGAGTCCCCCTTCCAGCTCGTCTCGGTGAGAAATGTAAATCACCGAAAACACGAACGTCGCTAGAGATGGAGAGGAGGATGAACTCGTGCGGGGCGTTTGCGCAATCGCATTTCGAAACTCAGGCTTCGTTCCAATGAGTGTCGTCCACCTTCGGAAAGATCGGTGTGATTAGCCGCTAGGTGGGATAGGCGCTCGGTGCAAACCAGTCCTCACATCCCCTGTTCGTGTCGAGATAGTAGCTGCGCCATAGCTGGTGTTTTTTTCTTTTTTAGCGAAGCAATTGGCTTAGTTCCAAAACAACGGTTCTCTCGAATACCAAAGAATGTGTAGGTTAGAACAACAGCACTAATTACACTTGCTGAAGCACGGTGATAAATAATGACAAATTTTACTTTAAAATGGGACTGAGACGTTTTTTTAATGGTTATGCGGAGTTCCTGTAGATGAGTGCGCTACAGGGCAAATGTTTGAGGTACAAATATGAAAGATTACTGATACTGCATGCTGCTGTACCTTGCGGAGGTTGCTGTTGGGCTTTGCTGTTTTTAACGTTATTTGTGAATGGACAAAAGGAGGTTCATTGAAGTACCTAATAGGTGAAATAAACCTATCTTTAACATTACTAACAGCGTACTCCATGAGCCAACACATCAGCATTCTGTCATGCGAAGAAGTGGTCCAGAGCTCACCTCCTCAGCGGGCCGTAGTGACGAAATTGAGTCCCACCTTTGGTCCTGCCACGAGGGTCTGTATAGCTGAGATGGTGAGACGGGAAAGGGGGGGGGGGGTTAGTCCGGACAAAGTAGCACCGCCAAGTGACATTCGAGAGAACGCATTTCCCATATTCTACATATGCGTCATTCCTTACGTGATAATAACGTCAACTTTCAAGAAACATGTCGATACTGATTTTCACACAATGTTACATCCGGACGCTAATTCCGCAAAATTGATTTTCTTTTCCAAGGCGATGGTTCCACTTATATAGTGGCCACTAGGGGTGCGTGCCTAAAGAAAAAGAAAACGCTTGAGACAAGTCACTGTAGCTTACCCGAAGAAACTACTATTAATTGCAATGGGAGAAGAAAACATCGGTAGATCCCACGTACCTGGGAATCGACTTATGCGAACATGCGGAGGGAAGGTGATCCTGTAGCAATATTTTTTATTTAGCGACACGTCATGAAATGAGCTAAATACATTTACAAATGTTGCACGCACAACATATGCAGATGTGGCAGATGTATATATAACCAGTTGTTCACACTGCGCAACAATGTCGACTGGGACATGCGTATTAGCAAACACCAGAAACTGATATGAAGCGCTGATGCTCGCGAAGATGCTGGCCCTGGACACTGCCACATAAATCAACTTCATCGCATGGCAACCCAACCGTAATTGACGTTTAACCCGACGTGACGGCTTTATCAAAGGAGTGCATAAGTCTAAAAAAATGGATAGGCAAGTACTGCACCACTATTCACGGTGTACGAAGATTAGCGTCTATTTCAAAAGTATGTTCCGAGACCTGGCGTAGCTTTGTGGTAGAATGCTTCATTGCCACGCATAATGCTTTGTTCAATTCCAGCTGGAACCATGACATTTATTCCATTTTTTCATTGGATCGACGCTACCCATGTCGGGAATTTCTTAAGGCTGACAAGTTAAAAAAACCCGTGTGTGTTTTCGTCGTTCCTGAGTAGGTACTAAGTGTCAATCACCTGTGGCACATACCCGCATACCAGCAGCACCTACCAAGCTGTGGGTATGAGCCACTGCCTGGCGGACTGTTTGACGATGTACGCGACGTGATAGTGACGATATTCATGTCTTGACCAGTGCGTCATATTCTTCGAACCGTCTTACCATCCCATGCTATTTTTGGTTGACGTCAGGATAAGGAGGGGACAATGAGAGCACCCAAACGTAAGCGGACGGATAGATAGATAGATATAGATAGATAGATAGATAGATAGATAGATAGATAGATAGTACGCTCGAATTCGCCGAAGTTCGCTAAGAAATACTTTGCATTTCAAAGTAAATGAATATAAGCCACGCGAAAACATTTATGTTGCCCAATTTGTTCACATCGATCTTATAGTCAGGCCTAGAGACATTGTAAAATGGGAAGTCTATCTCAAAAAGTACGCTAGCTCATCCATAAAACTGGTTCATGTAGTAGTAGTAGTAGTAAACAACTTTATTAAGGCAGCTGACGGTTTCCTAAGTGGCGAGGGCTGTCAGGCCATGCCTGGTCGCCACCTCGTCAGCGCGTTTGATGGCCCGGAGCGGGTGTCCAGGCTTGTGGTCGTGAGGATTCTCTCCCAGGCCTCACTTGAAGGTGACTGTCCTAGGAGGTTTGGTGGGGGAGGGTCCTTGCTGCATCCCCAGATGATGTGATCCAAGGTTGCGGTCTGGGTCTTGCAAAGGTGCACGTAGATGTGAATAAGGCAGGGTATATGTGCCTGTATATGTACGGGGAAGGGAATGAGTTCGTTTGAAGCCGCCGCCAAGTGATTGTTGAGCTTTGTTTAGTTCCGGGTGCGGGGGTGGTCTGGTTTGCCTTGATAGCTGGTAGTACTGTGTGATGTCGTGAAAGGTGATGAGTGCTTCAGTTGCTTCGATATCGTGGTCCGAAGTCTGGCCCACCGCTCGGCATACGAGTCCTCGAGCTTGTCTGTGGGCGGCTTCGTTACCCGGTTTCCTGCGTGCGCTGGGACCCAGATGGTTGGATTAAACGAGGATCGTCATCGTCGGTGCTGCTGGCAGTAGTGTCGCCTGAGGCGTTGCGTGCCGCTCGGGGCAGAGGACGGAGATGCGCGCCGTGGTTGGGGAAACAGTGCCCCGGGCAAATCGGATGATAGCAGATTTGGAGTCACTGATAATTGTTTCAAAAACCGGCCATTGCGGCGAGTGCTATGGCAGCTTCTTCGGCCTCGGTTGGGTCTTGTGTGCGTATGAGCCGGCGCACCTCGTGGTAGGCTCTATATCGACTGGGGTACGTTTCGACGAGACGTTGATTGCAAAGGCTTGTTTGGGGGTTGGGTAGCTTGCCGCGTCGACGTGAGCCACTTTTGTGTTCGTACATAGGTATTGTGAAGGTTTCTGGCGCGGGCTGATCGTCTACCGTCATGAATGCCGGCCAGCATGTTTTTCGGCAACGGCTGCACAATGAAGCGCTGTCTGAGGAGAGGCGGTAGCGAGATCAAGTCTTGTCCGCTTGGTGACGAGGGAATTCCGATACGTTTGAAGTATCCATCTTCCGGTTTTACTACCACGCAATCGTTCAATTTGTGCATTCGGTGAGCCTCGATAAGTTCATCTATTGTATTGTGAATTCCAAGGGCTGAGGAGGTGCATGGTCGAGTGGGCGGGAGAGGCCCAAAGCGATCTTGTGGACTGTGCGAATAAGTCTGTCTACTTTTTCTTTTTCAGCCTGGAGGAGTCGTAGGTACGGTAAGGCATAAGTTATTCTTGTGGTTACGAAGGCGTTTAACAGCTGGGAAGTTCCTTTTCTTTCATGCCGTGTTTCCGCGCAGAGATTCTTCCTAACAGACGGGCAGTCTGAGTGACGGTGACCGCAAGCCTCTCTAGTGCGACGGTATTGCCCCTGCCGGCTTGTACGTAAAGGCCGAGTACCCGCATGTGCTGCACTATCGGTATTTCGGATCCGGCCATTCTGAGAGTGATGGTTGGTAGTGGCGGGTGTTTAACCTTACGGTAGTCAGGAGGACGAAGAAGGAGGAGTTCAGATTTCTCCACTGAGCATTCGAGACCTGCACACGCGACGTATCCGGCCACTGTGTCCACGGCACGTTGCAGTGCCTCCTCGATCTGTCCGTCGGAGCCAGTAGTGGTCCATACCGTCACGTCGTCCGCGTATAGGGTTGTCGGATATTGGGTATGCAGTCTAGTAACTGTGGGAGTTGGCTCATTACAAGGTTGAAGAGAGGAAAGGTGAAAGAACAGCTCCCTGTGGCGTGCCTTTGTTGGATAGGGCAAGTCTCTTCGTGGCGTTGCTGTCAATCAGGGAAAGTTCCACAGTACGGCCTTGTAGGAAAGAGCACACGTAGTTGTAAATACGTTCCCCAGGGTTTGTTGAAGCCAAGTGCTGGGCTATCGCTTCATGTGTCACGTTATCGAACGCCTTGCGTAGGTCATGCCTAGCATTGCTCGCGTGCCCGCACGTACGGGGTCTTTCAACAAATCGTGGTAGATTTGTACGAGGGCGTCTTGAGTAGATAAGTGGGCGCGAAAACCGAGCATGGTTGGAGGGAAAAGGTCTTGCTCTTCTGCAAGTGTTTCTAGCCGAGCCAAGACCACGTGCTCAAATAGTTTGCCAAGGCATGAAGTTAACGAGATGGGGCGAAGATTTGATAAGTCTGCCTTTTTTCCGGGCTTTGGTATAAACACTATTTTCGCGTGCTTCCATTCTTCTGTATATTTCCGGCATGCCAGCAGTCATTGAAATATTCAGTAAGGGCAGTTACTGACCTTGCGTCTAGGTTGCGGATTGTTTTGTTCGAGACGCCGTCTGGACCTGGTGCCGAAGTTGTGCGAAGCTTTAGAATGGCTGCATACACTTCGGCTTCTGTGATGTCGGCATCAAGAGTTGGATTTGTTTACCTTCATAGGGTGGTAGCGGTGTCGCTGGTTGATGGGCTTGTTGATGTATTTGTCCGCCAGTTCAATTAGTAGATCTTCGTCTGATCCGGGGTGTTGGTGGACAAGTCGCTTAAGTCTGTGCCGTGCGGCTGTTTCGAGTCGTCGGGATTGTTGCGACCGGGGTTTCCAGACACCGGAGGTCCGGGATGAAGTTGTCGAGGCAGGAGGAAGAGAGACTTGAAGAGGGTTTATTTACAATATATACATTGCGAACTCCCCTACACGGTGAGCCCTCAAACGTGGCAGGCCTCTACATGACTCCTAACATAGCGCTCCATGGTGCTTGGTTCTACATGGTTCCGCTCGGTTCTGCTCTGTTCTGCCTGGTTCTCTTCTCGAAAAAAAGCACACCGAATGAGCCGTGGGGGCTCATTATAAAGGGTCTGTCCTCCCCAGATCCCTAGATCGGGGACCGCGTACAGAGGGCACCGTCCAACCACGGATCACACATTACCCGCGAGGGTGACGAGCACGCACGGTCCACGTGAACGTTCAAAATTGAAGCGTGGTCACTGCACGGCCATGTGGCACGAACGTGGCTCCTCCTCGTCAAGGGGTGTCGCTGGGCGAGGGGTCTGAAGTTGATGACTGCATCCATCGAAAGGGCCGCCGTAAACAAGCTTCAAATGGTCGCCGAACGACTCGTTCAATTAGCGGGACGATTTCCGGCCGCCGCCGCCGCCGTCATCTTCCAAAGAAGAAGCTGCACTTGTGGTCTCCCGAACTGCTCACGGTGTCGTGGCGGCAAGACGCCGCACCCTCCGGCCAGGGGGGAACAATACATGGCGGACACAGGCCGCCAACCCGTTTGGCGACTAAAAAGGAACATCAAAAGGAACGCCGATCCATTGTCAGACCTGGCGCCGGTCCTAACAGTAGGCAGCCGGTCGTTCGGTTACTTGTTTGGAGATTAAAGGAGCGCCGCTCCCTCGTCAGCTCGGGCGCCGGTCACAACAGCTCGTCCGCCGGCGGGAGAAGCGACCTGAGGGTGACCAGCTGCACAGGTTGCCCGAAGTGTCGCTGTGTAGTGCTGGCTTCCAGGCCACTGCTGATGACGCTCAGCCAAGGACTCTTTCCCTCTCGTTCCTTGTGGCTCCCCTCTGGGAAAAGCATTCATACACACCACCACAGGCACGGGAGAGCACCCTGCCCGCACTGAGACACGTCGAGTCCGACAAATTATCCAAAAGCAACCTTACTTAAGCAGTATTACCAAACACAAAGCAGCAATCGGGACGTTTCTCTGAGGTTTCACCAAAACTCCTAATCCCGATCCGATAATAATCTTCCCATCAAACTGCTTTCAAGAAAACTAACTGTCAAGTGATGCGCTCACCGTGGCATACCCGAGTGCTTGCGTGAGTAATCCGCCGTAACCCACCAGGTATCATACTCATAAAATAAAGCATTTTACTTCACGCTATCTTTTAGTTCCCGAAATTTAGTGCCGCCAAAGCCAGTCGTCAATTCCTTTTGAGAAGACGAAAGCATAACTGCCGTGCTGTACCTGCATCAGGAACATCTTTATTATACATCCGCAAACGCACATCACAGTGCTATAGTGCTCCTGCATGGATGAACCACTCATTAACTCTCGTGAGGTTACCACTCTACACTCAAGCTCATGAACTAAAACGTACACGTAAACCCACGAATACCTTTCCTTACTTCAACACCGGAGACATGCGAACAAAACAAAAAATAACAACAAAAAAACTTTCGCATGAATCCTGAAAACCTCGCAAGAATATCCTTGCGTCCGTGCGCTCACTCAAAATTCGTCTCTAACGTCGGTCCTACTTGACAAACGCCCCTAACGTGTCGTTATACTGCCGCAAAACGGTTACCTTTAAAACCAATACATACAAAGCTTAAAAAATAAACAGCATGGTACCTGCTACGTAAACGCTATCTAGTAGCAGAAGTACAAAACACATTACAAAAGGAAAACTGACCTAAACAGTCAAAACAGATATTCAAAACTAAAAAATACAAATCCGCGGGAGAGCCCTCCGAAACGCTTACCGCTGTCACTTAATTTTGAGACGAACGCGCGGCGTCGCGTCCTGTGGGTCTTTCTAGGCGAACGGGAATGGAACAATGGCAAAACCCATTCGCTTCGCCTCCGACCCCCGCAAAGCTCTGCGCTGACAACCTGCGTTCTTACTCTCGCTGAGTACCTCGCACTCCCGCAGTCCATCAAACATGCCGTCGATAGAGCGACGAAAGGGTCTGCCTTTCTACCCAACGTGCTTTTTTTTTTTTTCGTTTTGTCCGGCGGCTCGGACGCATACAAACCAACTCCGGTGCCGATGACAAACGCCTAATTCTGTACGCTCTAATGCGTGTCACTATCCTTCCAATAGATCTCCTTACAACGCATATCGGCAACTAAAACGATAGAGTGCTAACGAAAACAAAGTTCAAACTAGTTATTTACAAAATCACTAAAGTAAACAACCAAAACATTCCTTTTTACAGTCCCGAGTCGACGTTTTCTGACAGGCTAACAGCTGTTCTCACTAACTTTTAGTCTAACTCGTGGTGGTCGCGCCCAGAACGATTTTCTCGAGAAGCGGGGTCTACAACACGCGTCAATCGCCCTGCTACCGAACCCCGCGACGTTCCTCGAAGCCGACTTGCTGTCGCTTCCTGCCCCTCGAAAACCACCGACTCTTTTGCCCCGCACCCCGTCCAATGCACCGCGAGAACAACGGAAGGGTCTCTTGCCCTTCGGCCACTTACGCACACAATGCGCTTCTCTTTTCTTTGTTCTCTGGCCGCTCGGACGCTTGCGATACGGCAACTTTCTTGAAATTTCGCTCCGCCATTTGAATACATTCCTCAAACGCGTCGCGATTTTTTGCCTCGTCTTTACGGCGCTTTCTCCGTTTGTCACGCTTCTTCGTGCCGTCTACGGAGCCTTTCGCCAACCTCTGATGCTCGTCAGCACCCACTTGCTTGTTAGCTTTCCCGCGCGCACTGTCTGAATGATTGCCTAGCAATTCATCCTTCCAACACTGCCGCGTACGATGCGCTTTTCTTTTCCGGCGGTTCGGACGCATACGATACAGACCCGTCAGAGAAGACAACGGCACTTTTCTCGCGATGTCACTCCGCCGTTTGAAAACCTTACTCGAACGCGTTGTGCTCATCGCGAGCTTTGCCTTACTGTTGCCCTTCGGACGCTTTCTCCCCTGTGCACGCTTCTTTGCGCGGACCTGGGAGCCTTTCGTCCTACTCTGACGTTCTTCATCACCGATATGCTCCTCCGCCGTCTCGCGCGCCCAGTCCTGATGATCACTTATCAGTTCATCGCTAGACCGCGGCCGCGTAGATTGCGCTTTTCTTTTCCTCACTCTCCGGCCGCTTAGACGCATGCGATTCGAGCCAGTCAGAGAAGACAACGGGCCTTTTCTCGCGAATCCGCCACGCCGTTTGAAGGTCCTCGTCAAACGCGCCGCGCTGATCGCGAGCCTTGCCGCGCTTCTGTTTTTCGGACGCTTTCTCCGTTTGGCACATTCCTTGGTGCCAAACCTGGAGCCTTTCGTCCGCCTCTGATGCTCATCAACATGGTCTACAGGGCTGCAAGGTTCGATGGAACACTCTGTTAATCTTAACTCCGTTTCCACCACCACGGAACCCTCACACCCTGCTGCGACCGCGAGCTCTTTTCTCTCAGAATGGGTTAAAACCTGTTCCATTCCCTTACAGGCACTAGCCTTTTCTTCGGCCTCAAACGGCACCGCCGCTATATCTACAGATATCAGACATGTAGCCTCCGCTTCAGTTGTAAACGGCACCGCCGTTACATCGCACCGTTCGTGCGCTACATCTACAACTTTCTGACCTGTAGCCTTCTCTTCAACCTTAAACGGCACCGCCGCTACCTTGCACCGCTCGTGCGCTACATCTACGGATTGACCACTCTGCTGCAATGCCACCCCTCTACGCCGAATCCTATCTATCTCTTCGTCTAATTCCTGCATCCTTTTCATATGTTCTTCATGCCTGCGCTCAGCTTCCAATTCCTCCTGGCGCCATCTTTCCTTTCTTTGCGCCCTTTGTACTTCCATATGTTCTTCATGCCTGCGCTCAGCTTCCAATTCCTCCTGGCGCCATCTTTCCTTTCTTTGCGCCCTTTTTACTTCCTCCTCCTGGTCCAATAAGTACATATTCCCGAAGTGCTCGATTTCCTCATTGTCACTATTGCTTTCGAGAATCACTTCGCGGAGTTTAGAAGCAGGCATATCATCATTAAAATCTAGCTCCAGATCCCAACACAGGTTCAGCAGGTTCTCTCTCGTCAATCTCGTAAGATCCATGGCGACTACTTTGCTTTGGCTCAGCTGTGACAAAACACAAACCCACCAGCGTTTCAATTCTGGGTCTAGAGAAATTGAAGCCTGGCAAATCTCACAGCGGAGACCACAAGCTTAAGCACCCAAGTAGCACTACGTGGCCAACATCCCTCTCTACTTTTTCTTGTTAATTTTTCACTCCTGCTTTTTACAACATCCTAAAATTTAACCCGCAACGTACCCTTAGAAATTTTGAAACATTACCACTTGTTCCTATTGAATCATCTAAGCTTTCCTGCTTTAGCGTACTTGCTCAGATAATCATCCAGTGCTGCCTTGTGCTGAGATAACAACCACAGTGGCCAGGCAGTTGTTGGTTATATCTATCTTTTAACGAATCTAGGCTAAAAGACTCGATATATCTCAAGCACAAAGCCAGGCACTCACCCCATTACGTGCGGTGGTGGTACGCTGCTTCGATCCCGCCGAGTTCCAGGGCTTTCGGCTGGCCTCCGGTACATGTCGCTCTCCGTCGCAGACTCGTATCCCACCGCTGCCACCAGTTGTTGCGACCGGGGTTTCCAGACACCGGAGGTCCGGGATGAAGTTGTCGAGGCAGGAGGAAGAGAGACTTGAAGAGGGTTTATTTACAATATATACATTGCGAACTCCCTACACGGTGAGCCCTCAAACGTGGCAGGCCTCTACATGACTCCTAACATAGCGCTCCATGGTGCTTGGTTCTACATGGTTCTGCTCGGTTCTGCTCTGTTCTGCCTGGTTCTCTTCTCGAAAAAAAGCACACCGAATGAGCCGTGGGGGCTCATTATAAAGGGTCTGTCCTCCCCAGATCCCTAGATCGGGGACCGCGTACAGAGGGCACCGTCCAACCACGGATCACACATTACCCGCGAGGGTGACGAGCACGCACGGTCCACGTGAACGTTCAAAATTGAAGCGTGGTCACTGCACGGCCATGTGGCACGAACGTGGCTCCTCCTCGTCAAGGGGTGTCGCTGGGCGAGGGGTCTGAAGTTGATGACTGCATCCATCGAAAGGGCCGCCGTAAACAAGCTTCAAATGGTCGCCGAACGACTCGTTCAATTAGCGGGACGATTTCCGGCCGCCGCCGCCGCCGTCATCTTCCAAAGAAGAAGCTGCACTTGTGGTCTCCCGAACTGCTCACGGTGTCGTGGCGGCAAGACGCCGCACCCTCCGGCCAGGGGGGAACAATACATGGCGGACACAGGCCGCCAACCCGTTTGGCGACTAAAAAGGAACATCAAAAGGAACGCCGATCCATTGTCAGACCTGGCGCCGGTCCTAACAGTAGGCAGCCGGTCGTTCGGTTACTTGTTTGGAGATTAAAGGAGCGCCGCTCCCTCGTCAGCTCGGGCGCCGGTCACAACAGGATCCAGTAAGTGGCGTAACAGGTGCCACGTCTTCTTGTTGCCTAGCTGTCCGTTGAGTCCGCTGCACAGCTGGCCCCATTGTTGGCGGGCGAGGTAGGTACTGTGTCGCTCAATTTCTTCAGAGAGGGCCTGTATGCGGGCGACGCAATTTCTTATTGTAGCGCTGCTTCTGCCATCTGCGCAGCAGGCTTGCGTGTGCGTCCCACATGTGGAGAAGACGAGAGTCTGTGGCAGGCGTTTCCTCTGCTGCTTTACTTTCGCGCGTTGTGCGTCGCACGTGGTCGTTTAGGGAGGCTGTCCATTCCTTGAGGTTTGTTATGCGTTCTGGGGCTTCACTTTCACGGACGTCTCTAAATTTTGGCCACTCCGTGATTTGAGCGAGGGCTTTGTGTACTCTCTTGCCAGCGGACGTCTGTACCTGGATGGCAATGATGTAGTGGTCACTACCAGCGAGTTGACAGGTGTTCTCCCATCTGGCCTGCGCAATATTCTTGCAGTATGTGAGATCGGGTGACGTGTCCCTACACACGCTGTTTCCTATGCGGGTTGGTGACTGCTGCAGGTCATTTAGTAGAGTGAGCCGGAGGTCCTGACCGAGTTGCCATAGCTTCTTGCCTCGTTTGTTTCGCCTGCAGGTAGCCCCAGTCAGGGTGCCTGGCGTTGAAATCGCCCAGTATAAGCAGTTGTGCGCCTCGAGAAAGCGATGTGGTTTTCTGGAAGAGCAGGTTGAAGTCGTCGGCGCGTGCCCGGGGTGCGCAATATACGTTGAGGATGAAGACTGATTGGTGCGAGCGTTTTCGCGGAAGAATTTCAACGACCGTGTGTGGAATGTCCGAGAATTCTAAGTCGTGTTGTTTCGCCGTGAGGCTCTTGTGGACGAGCGTGCCTGTACTTGGGGCTTCTTGGTTGTGCGAGTCGGTGAATTGTTGGAAAGCGATGTAACCAGGGAGTGAGACAGAAGCCATTGTTTCTTGTAGTGCGATGACGTCTGGAGGCGTTTGGCAATTGGGCAGTTGTGTTTCTTGTACGAGTAGCTGCAGGTGGGCTTTCTTTTTACGAAAGCCCCTGCAGTTCCACTGCCATATAGTCAAGTGGGTGCTGGCCATGATGCATCAGCTGGAGCATTACTTGAGGCCGTCGTGGGTTCGCTGTGCTGGGTGGAAGAGTGAGAGGTCACTCGGTTGCGTGTGATAGCTGGTGCTCTGGCCATGCTTTGTTTGATTACTGCAAAACTGGTGTCTGTGGCAGTTCTGAGTGCTTCTAAGCCGGCAACGGTGTTGTTTACGGTGGCTTCCATGTTTGAGAACCGTGTCTCTATGTTCGTTAGGCGTGAGTCTACGGTTGCGAAGGCTTCTGTTACGGCGGCACGAACGGCGTTGACGACCGTGGTTTGGACTGTCGTGCGGAGGGCTTCAGCAACGGATGCGTTGACCATTTCAATAATTCGCGCCGTCATGTCCTCTTCGGATTGCAGCGTTTCCGTGGAAGTCGTTGCTTTGCGTTTGGCTGCTGCGGCTGGTTGGGGCTGTTGAGTTGAATTATGCACGGACTGGCTGGCCTTTGCCAGTTTACTTTCTAGGGAGCGGTTCTGCGCAAGGAGCACTTCGATCTGAGCTTGTTGCGTCGCCATTTGGGATTTTAACGCATTGATTGTTTGCGTAAGTTCCTTGACGAGCGGGTCATGCGTTGAGGCGCACGATTTCGATGGCTGCGGGGGAGATGATGGCAGCGGAGACGCTGCGCTTTGCGCCCATGCCACACTAGGGTTGCTTGGTGGTGCTTTGGATATATCAGCATGTGGGATGCGACTTGATGATCGGGTTCTTGATTTGGACCTAGAGTGGGAGGCTGCTTGACCCTGGCGAGATCGTGACTTCGATCGGCTGTCGCGTTTCGTCGGCGTTTGTGATGTCCCGAAACTGGGGTAGTTACGCTCGTCCAAGGCAGGCGGGCTATCGTCATTTGAGGTTTGCTGCGTCGCTGGTGACTCGGTTTGTAGCGTCTTTCCTGCTTGTGCTGCGTTAAGTGGTTCAGACTTTTTGGCGAAGCGGTACTCGCATCTTGAGCTGTTCGTCATGTGTCCTCCTTGACAGACGATACAGCGTGCTTGGCATGTTGGTGGCGTTCCTTGCGGCGGTGGCTCGTGGTCTTCTCCGCAACGCGGGCAGCGTCGGCGCCTAGGTTGAGGGCACACATCGGAGCGGTGCCCGGTCTTCCGGCAGTTGAAGCATGCGTCTACTTTGGGATGGAAAGGGTATACTCGAATGAGACCTCCACGGTGTAGAAGCCATCTAGGTAGGTGGTCCCCGAGCAGCGTTATAAGTAAATTCTTCGTTTTTCCCATGCGTCTGCCACCTACTATTTGGTAGTCAGGGTTGCTGTCTTGAAGGTCCTTCAGCGTCTCATCATCGGTGGGGAACGTGTGGGCGTAGAAAGAAATGCCTCGTATCGCGTCGTCTGGTGGCGGGGCGTACATGTGTAGCTCAATCTGCCGGTCTTCTCCGAGGAGGATTGATGTGATGCGTTGGTACGCGATTGCTCGGTCGGTGGTTGCCACACTAACGGTGAAAGTGTTATTCCTTGGGTGTATGCGTAGTTGATCACGCTTGGCTGGGTCCAGGTCACACAGAGATGCCGCTTTAAGCAGTGCTCTCTGCAAGTCTCCGGGTGATGTGCGCGTGAGGTCAATGGGTGTCTTGGGGCGTCCCACGATGTGGTACGTGTGCGACGGCAGTCTTGGCAAGGGATGGCGTTTCAGTTCCGGCGGCGGCCGGGGGGTTGGTGGAGTTTTGGGGGCTTTGCTTACTTGCGCGTCGTTCATTTGGGCTTGTTGCTTAAGTGCCTGGTGACGTTTCGCCTGGGCTCGGAAACCTTGAGGTGGTGTCCAGGAATCGTCTGACCATTCTTCGAGAGAGATTTCGACGCCGTCGACCTCGATTTCCATGTCGGCTAGTGTCCCAGCGGCCGCGACAGCGGCGTCCGGTGTAGCGTCGCTAGGCTTAGGCGTCCAGTGGCGGATCTTGCCGGCGTGGCGTGAAAAGATGAAAAGCTTACTTGAAAATTGTGACCAATATCGGTCGGAAAGTTGTATCCTCGGGACCGGTATGATTTGCAGAAACCATTCGTACAAGAAATCTTGAGCTATGGCACGTCTTCCTACTGAAACATCGGAAAACTCCGGAGCTCGGTGCAGACGCGTCCGATCGCGTGCAGCGCTCGCCGCGTCTCTGGTTCATGAAAGCTAACTGAAGGCAAGCGAAGCCACCTAAAACGCTTGTTTGCTCCAAACGAAGTGAATGTTTCAACAATTACACCAAAATAACTTTGAAGTGGGCGTCCGAAAAACACTGCCATGTTTATGTACAAAAAATTGGCAGATCCCACGTATAGGGGAATACGATTATATGCAAGCATGAATGAGGAAACTGTATATGTCAGTTTATAATCAAAGCAACGTTATGAGGCGGAGGTAAATTTTGCCGTACATAACTTTCTTGTCATCATTATGTTTGGACGTGTAATTTACCTTCATCTTGTTTTCACGCCACCTGATACCAAATTTGGTATATGTGGAGCTAGCGAAACGGCCGCGAGCATGATATGAGCGTAGCAGAGTACCAAGTACTCTAAATTGTTAACAACGTTTTCTAACCACGTATGAGCGTAGCATGTAGTCAAGTTTTAGATGATACGAATATCATGATTATCATGTTCGGAGATGTCATTTCACTTTGCCGCCTATTGACGTCATGCAATACCATTTACCCGCCGCAGCGGTCTAGTGGCTAAAGTACTCAGCTGCTGACCCGCAGGTCGTGGGATCGAATCCCGGCTGCGGTGGCTGCATTTCCGATGGAGGCGCAAATGTTGTAGGCCCGTGTGCTATGATTTGGGTGCACGTTAAAGAACCCCAGGTGGTCGAAATTTTCGGAGCCCTCCACTACGGCGTCTCTCATAATCATAGCGTGCTTTTCAGACGTTAAACCCCACAAATCCAATGCAATGCCAATCTGGTATATGTGAAGCTAGAGAAACGACCGTGAGCGCATGCACCATGAGCGTGGCATGTGGTTGTGTTGTTACATGACACACATTTCATGATTATCATGTTTGGACCAGTCACATACCTTCGTCGTCCATTCACGTCCCGTAATACCAAACTTGGAATATGTGAAGCCAGTGAAACGGCGGGGAGAGCATCATGAATGGCCCAATGTACTGCGACGTAACGTTGACAAGCGCACGCTGGGCGCAGCGACAGTATACGCTCGCAAAACGCGAACCCTCTATAGTCTGACGCCAGACGCGACCAGCGTCTGCCGGCACAGATAGCGGCAACTGGTGCGAAATGCGACATGCTGCATTTCGTACCAACCACGTTACCAAGAATGCACCACGTCTGCCTAGCTTCGTGACGGAGGGATGCCGGGCGTGCTGAAACGCGCATGGGTCAAAGCCACGCAGGCATATCAGCGCCCTGCGTGGCATAGCCGGCATGACGCGACGAAACGAACGCTGGAGCACACGCGCACCGGGTTACGTCTAAGTGTATTGGCGCCTTTAGTGTGGCTTGTAGTCATGCTCCTACATGACACGTATCTCATAATTATTATGTTTTCACCAGTCACATACTTTCGTCATTCATTCACGTGACGTAATACCAAATTTGGCATATATGAATCTAGCGAAATGGCCCCGAGCGCATTATCATAAGTGAGGCCTGTAGTCATGTTGTTAGATTACACACATGTCATGATTATCATGTTTGGACATGTCATTTACATATGTCGTCCGTTCGCGTGACGTAATACTGAATTTTGTACATGTGAAGCTAGCCAGGCGGCCTCGAGCGCATCATGAGCGTAGCAAGTAGTCACGTTGTTACATGACACGCGTCACATGATTGTCATGCTTGCACCAATCAAATCCCTTTGTCGTCCATTCACGTCTCTTAATATCAAATTTGTTGTATGTGAAGCTATAGCGAAACGGCTGCGAGGGCATCATGAGTGTGGCTTGTAGTCATAATGTCACATGACACGCATCTCATGATTACCATGTTTGCACCAGTCACATACCTTCGTCATTCACTCGCATCACGTAACGCCGAATTCGGTATATGTGAAGCTAGCGAGACGGCTGAGAGCGCATCTTGAGCATGGTGACATGACATGCATGTCTGGATTTCCACGTTAGGATCTGTCGCTTGTGTTCGCGTTGCAACCATGTCATACCATACCAGTTTTGCAACATGTCATGTGAACGAGACCACCGCAAGAGCAGCAAGACCTTGAAATGTAGATCGTGACATTCATGACATACGTGTTATAATTTTCTCGTTATGACTTGTCAAATATGCTCCCCTCAGAGTCATGTCATGCCATACCAAGTTTCGTATCGATACCATAATCCAAATGGCCAGGAGAGCTAAAAGTCGTAGACGGCTAGATGGACAGATAGATACACTCAAATTCGCTGAAGTTCGCTAAGAAATGCTTCGCATTTAAAAGAGAGTAATTGCCGCCTCGCTCTCTGGATTTCGTGCCGACCGGTTGTGCCCCCGCGATCTCCGACGACAGCGCAGCTCTGGCCGACCGGCTCGCCCTACGCCATCTCCTGCCGCCGACAAGAGCTCTCGCTAAGTGATGCCCCGTCCTCGGACTCCTGCGACCATGTCCACCTTTCCTATTTCCTCTCTACTTCCGTCGTTTTCTGTCGTTCGCTGTCCCTGCGCCTCGTTCTCCCCTTCCTCTCTCTATCTATTTACCTTTTAATCCTATACTTTTAATCCCCCCTTACTCCCATTTTTCGTGAGCTACTGTCGAGGTGTCGTACTCTGATTCATATAGTTACGGGGCTCAATTTTCTCTTTTCTATTTAAGAATCACGTAAGTATCACATAACAGTAATTGCCGGGCCAATGATCTGCTCGTTTTAGCGGTGACAGCGGAGTAAGGTCCCTAGATGAAACAAGGTAGCGTCACTCATTGTTCTCGAGCCGTCCTCCTCACGCTCTCGATTACTCCTGTTTTTCTCTGCCATCCGCGTCTGTAATTGGTGCATTACTTGCACCTGATCTTGCAAATGGCTGGTGGTGTTATTTATTATTATGCAAAAGGTTCAAAACGAGTACGCATGCGCATATGGCTCCAGCCGGATTCTCGCCGTGACCGGAAGACAAAATCGTAGCCAGAACATAAACTGAAGAGGAGGAGCGTTTCGGTGTGCGCTAAGTCGACCAAGATTGTTTGGCCATGCTCGTTCAATGCAACATCTGCGTTTTTCAGCAATGCTGCGTTGCCGTAAACAACAGAAAATGGTTTCGCTCTCTTCAACTTACCTCGTGCTTTCCGAGATGAAGCGCACCATGAAGTGCAACTATGAACCATTTCACGCGAATGCTTTCGTGCAACTCCGTCAATGTATGTCGACGCGGATCTGCGAAGCGAGTTCACTTGTCGGTTTTTATTGAAACGCCAGGCGCGCGTCTAATGCGTGTCTAGTGCATGCCAGTTGGCAAAATACATGTGGGTATGCACGTGTACAGAGCAGCTATAGGTTGTAATCAACGCACCTTCAGAAACATTTAACTCTTGACCAGTTCCCGCTTGAGCCGAAACGCGCTGCTTCGAGACACCTCACCAGTAGAACTCTCACTTTTCAGGAAGTTCCCAGCACCGCATCAGAATCACTTGGCATCACGATTGTCCAAATGGGCACATTTAAAAAAAAACGTCATTGCAGTGCTGCTGGACGAGTGTTCGTACAAGTCTGGTCGTAGTTTTTTTTCTTGCGTGTGCACAAGCCCGTTGTAATCAATCGTCACAACGTCACGCCCTGTGGCCCCTTACAGGATCCAGCAAGAAGCACGTTCACAGTGTCACAACACGAACAAAACACAATCGGAGAAGTGGACTAGTTAAAACTGGACGAAATACCGCGGCCGTGGAACTAAAATGTACTACGCGAGACGCCATGGCTAGTGGTGTAAAGTTTAGAACTGCACAACGTTGCCAGTTGAGTAACGCACATCCCGCTTGCTCTTGTGTTGTGCCGTTTATGTTCATAAAGGTAACTGTTTATTCTACGTCTTATTTCGTTCCATTTTGTTTCATTTACATCTATTCACCGTAGCAACAGAACCCAAACATTCGCTTTTGGATGAAAGTTTTGAACCTTCTAGGGGGCGCTTCAGGCAAATAAGCGAGGACGAAAAGGCAGGGTGTCGCTACCTTGGAAACTTGTTTCATCTAGGGACCTTACAGCGGAGTGAATTGCTGCGTCACCTGTTGAACACAGTTGAAGCCACTGTCGATCGTGTGGAGGCTTGGCCTGCGCGCCCTTCGCTGAGGGGACGAAATGATCGCGTGAGTGGTTCGCCCCGTAAAAGCGCTGGCTCGCTCAGAATGACGCGCATGCGCAGTTTGCGTTCCGCTCGTTCCCTGGGCCCGCTGGGCCCATATTACTCTGTAATAACACTGCACAATACCCCGCGTGTGACCTTCGTCTACAGCAGCTCCTGCGCAGCTGCTTGTGAACAAACCCAAAAAAACTTGTCAACAAAAAGGTTACCAAAAGTTTGTTACCATTAAAAATGAAATAAAAGACCACATTGGCGTGAAAAGATCAACACAAAACTATCCATTAACGAAAACTTGATACAGAACAAAACGGTAAAAATAGCAGAATACATAGCTTATAACCAGAATCACAAAGGAGGCCGCGGTTCACCATCTCATGAACGCTTTTCGTCCTACTGGTGGCCTGCACGTTAAGACGTGCTTTTCCATACACTTCTCTGTAGGGACGGCCTAGTGCTCTCCCATAGTTGAGTACGAAGTACTCGAAATAGTTAAACATTGTTCTGAGCATACATTCGCTTATAATACTTCCAAGGGACGGCCTTGTGCTTTCCCATGGTAGAGTTCAAAGTGCTCCAAATCGGTGACGACGTTTTCTGTACACACATCAAGTGCGACACCCGTGGGATGGCTTAACGCTCTCCTATTGTGGATTACTACGCTTTATAATCGTTAATAACAGCTTTATAAAAAATCGTGTTGACGACGATTTCCTTTTTTCGTGCTTGGTGAGGCAACTAAGGGTTTCGACTTAATGATAGCCCCACAGAACACCTACCAGATTAGAGAACGGAAACTGTACCTATGGGCTGTTGTATCAAAATAACAAGGAAATACGTAGCGGCGGCATACTGAAATGCAATACCGCGAGGCCAGATGGCGCGGGTAGTAGTATCATCAATAAACAAACGCGTTTTTTTTGTTGCAGGTGGGGGGGGGGGGGGGGGGGTTAGCGGCTGGTTCGCGCTGCTCGCTTTCTCTGGTATTTTTTTTTCATTGCTAAATCGCGCTTTGCGTCTGTAAATATCGCCAGGTGACCTAGTTGGCCTCGACTGGCAAAAAACAACGTCAATCAAGTAAGGTTTGCATCGTTTATTGCGAGCGTCCAAGCCGGTACAAACAATGTATACGGTCGGGTCCGAACAAAACAAGTCTATCATACATATCGAAAGCTTTCAACCCATGTGTAAAGACTTTCGGAAGCTAACAACCATATGCATATAACTGAACATCGAGATCGCCGAATGAGCGTCGCTCTCATTGTGTCGCGGCGTTGACGAGCGCACGTTGACGAGCGCACGCTGGGCGCAGCGACAGTATACGCTCGCAAAACGTGAGCCCTCTATAGTCTGACGCCAGACGCGACCAGCGTCTGCCGGCACAGATAGCGGCAACTGGTGCGAAATGCGACATGCTGCATTTCGTACCAACCACGTTACCAAGAATGCACCGCGTCTGCCTAGCTTCGTGACGGATGGAAGCCGGGCGTGCTGGAACGCGCATGCGTCAAAGCCGCACAGTCATATCAGCGCCTGGCGTGGCATAGCCGGCATGACGCGACGAAACGAACGCTGGAGCACACGCGCACCGGGTCACGTCTAAGTGTATTGGCGCCTTTAGTGTGGCTTGTAGTCATGCTCCTACATGACAGGCATCTCAGAATTATTATGTTTTCACCAGCCACATACCTTCGTCATTCATTTACGTGACGTAATACCAAACTTGGCATATATGAATCTAGCGAAACGGCCCCGAGCGCATCATAAGTGAGGCGTGTGGTCATGTTGTTACATTACACACATGTCATGATTATCATGTTTGGACATGTCATTTGCATATGTCGTCCGTTCGCGTCACGTAATACTGAATTTTGTTCATGTGAAGCTAGCGAAGAGGCCTCGAGCGCACCATGAGCGTAGCAAGTAGTCATGTTGTTACATGACACGCGTCACATGATTGTCATGCTTCCACCAATCAAATCCTTTTGTCGTCCATTCACCTCTCTCAATATCAACTTTGTTGTATGTGAATCTAGCGAAACAGCTGCGAGGGCATCATGAGTGTGGCTTGTAGTCATAATGTCACATGACACGCATCTCATGATTACCATGTTAGCACCAGTCACATACCTTCGTCATTCACTCGCATCACGTGACGCCGAATTTGGTATATGTGAAGCTAGCGAGATGGCTGAGAGCGCATCATGAGCGTGGCGACATGACACGCGTGTCTGGATTTCCACGTTAGGATCTGTCGCCTGTGTTCGTAATGCAACCATGTCGTACCATACCAGTTTTGCAACATGTCATGCGAACGAGACCACCGCAAGGGCATCAAGACCTTGAAATATAGATCGTGACATTCATGACATACGTGTTACAATTTTCACGTTATGAGTAGTCAGATATGCTCGCCTCAGAGTCATGTTATGCCATACCAAGTTTCGTATCGATACCATTGTCCAAATGGCCAGGAGAGCTAAAAGTCGTAGGCGGCTAGATGGATAGATAGATACGCTCCGATTTGCTGAAGTTCGCTAAGAAATGCTTCGCATTTAAAAAGAGAGTAATTGCCGCCTCGCTCTCTGGATTTCGTGCCGACCGCTCGTGCCCCCATGATCTCCGACGACAGCGCAGCTCTGGCCGACCGGCTCGCCCTACGCCATCTCCTGCCGCCGACAAGAGCTCTCGCTAAGTGGTGCCCCGTCCTCGGACTCCTGCGACCATGTCCATCTTTCCTATCTCCTCTCTACTTCCGTCGTTTTCTGTCGTTCGCTGTCCCTGCGCCTCTTTCTCCCCTTCCTCTCTCTATCTATTTACCTTTTATTCCTAAACATTTAATACGCCCCTACTCCCATTTTTCGTGAGCTACTGTCGAGGTGTCGTACCCTGATTCATACAGTTACGGGGCTCAATTTTCTCTTTTCTTTTTAAGAATCACGTAAGTGTCACATAACAGTAATTGGCGGGCCGATGATCTGCTTGTTTTAGCGGTGACAGCGGAGTGCATTGCTGCGCCACCTGCTGAACACAGTTGAAGTCACTGTCGATCGTGCGGAGGCTTGGCCTGCGCGCCCTTCGCTGAGGGGACGAAATGATCGCGTGAGTGGTTCGCCCCGTAAAAGCGCTGGCTCGCTCAGCATGCCGCGCATGCGCAGTTTGCGTTCCGCTCGTTCCCTGGGCCCGCTGGGCCCATATTACTCTGTAATAACACGGCACAATACCCGCGTGTGACCTTCATTTACAGCAGCTCCTGCGCAGCTGCTTGTGAACAAACCCAAAAAACTTGTCAACAAAAAGGTTACCAAAAGTTTGTTACCATAAAAATGAAATAAAATACCACATTGGCGTGAAAAGATCAACATGAAACTATTCATTAATGAAAACTTGATACCGTACAAAACGGTAAAAATAGCAGAATACATAACTGTTAACCAGAAACACAAAGACGGCCGCGGTTCATCTTTTCATGAACGCTTTCAGCCCCACTGGCGGCCTGCGTCTTGTTTCAGACGTAACGTTCAACCTGAAATGTTGTGTGCGTTCGGTTAACCTCCGGGATCCTACAGGAGGATTGTTGCACTACACGGGACGGCTTTCTGCTCTCCCATAGTTGAGTACATCGTACTCTAAATTGTTAACAACTTTTAGATGCGGAGCATCTAATACTCGAGGCTTGTAGTGCGGCGCCGTCCGCAAGCTTCCTCCTCCTTCTTCCACCATCTGTGCATCCCTTCCTCCTCTACACACCGCGCGCGCTTCACTCCTCCACCATCTGTGCCTCTTCCTCCTCTACACACCGCGTGCGCTTCTCCTCTTCACGAACATTCGCTAGCTGTATAATGTAGCGCGCATGCGCCGTCACGCTTCGAGAACATCGGCAGCTGACGCACGCGCATGCGCCGTCGAGCTTCGAGAACATCGGCAGCTGAGGCGCGCATGCGCCGTTGCGCTTCTCCCCCTTCTCGAACATTCGACAGCTGACAGTGCATGCGCCGTCGCGCTGTATATATACTCAAGGTCGGCGCTCGCTCGCTCAGTTGCCGCTCGTCGGTTGGTTTGTACGGCGCGTCGACGTCCAAGGTCGCGGTGAAATGAATTCCAACGAATCCACAAACACAATGATCGGCGTCCCTTCGACCAGCGCCGCCCTTTCGCATACGTGTGTACGTGTTCACTCATTTAACACCCCCTCCTACAACCACGTTAACCAATTTAGCCATCGACCCAAGTAAGTCGCAATTTAACACCCCCATTTCACAACCACGTTAACCAATTTAGCCATCGACCCAAGTAAGTCGCACTTTAACACCCCGTTAACCAATTATATGCTCCGCATCCTCCTCAGTGTTCCCCCGAGGGAAGCTGCGGGCAATGTTTTTCTAAACACACACTTCTTTGTTGGGACGGGCCTAGTGCTCTCCCTTAGTTGAGTACGAAGTACTCGAAATTGTTAAACATTGTTCTGAACATACATTCGCTTATAATACTTGCAAGGGACGGCCTTGCGCTTTCCCATGGTAGAGTACCAAGTGCTCTAAATCGGTGACAATGTTTTCTGTACACACATCAAGTGTGACGCCCACGGGATGGCTTAACGCTCCAGGCGAACCTGGAAGGACCTGGCGAACGAGCGCGCCCGACATCCGAGCTACGTGGAAGCAGCTCGTCTTTCCGGCGCATTGTCTGGCGGCGGGGGTGCTGTTACGCCTGGGAGTCCACCACCAAACGTCAATGCCTCTGCAAAGGCAATCTGTGACAAGGCCAGTGATCGAGCCCGCCTGACGCGAGGAACTCAATGACGTCACCAAGCGGCGGCACTGGTCTGTCTTATGCAATGCAGAGCGAGATCCCTCGACCACGAGCCCGATGAAGATATCGGCGCCTTCCAGTCTGGCGAGCCTTACGCAATGCGTGGCAACATCACTCCTCCTTGGGTGCAACCCAACGCAGCAGCTCTGGATTTGAGGATCATCACGCAACCCATCGGCGGGGTCCCCATTGGAGGATTCTGACGTCACGGCCAGCGGCGCTTCTTGTTGGACGTTGGTGACGCAAAAGCCCATCCGGTGTCTATAAAAAAAATCAAGCTGCGCGTCACCAGCAGCTGACCTATGCATCAGAGAGCAGCCGATGTATGCGCCAAAGAGAAGACATGTCGGCTCTTTGAGTCCCCAAGCTGTCGGCCCCAGTGCCGAATTGGTAACGCCTCTATTTTTATGCTGTACATAAACCTCGCCTTAACTCACCGTCGTCTAGTCCGCTCGTCTATCAGCTCTGCGCAGAAGCAGTCGCAAGCTGAAAAACACACACTACCAAACGGCTGGTGACCTTGGCGGCGAGATTCGGAGCAGTGGCGCCTTCGGGACCATGTTGGCGTCACGCCTTCGTAACACTCCACATATACGAAATTCGGTATGAGGTGACTTCAGCTGACGACAAAGGTAAATGACATATCCAAACACGATAGCTACGGCATGGAAGTCATGTACGGCATAATTTACGTCCACCTCGTGACGTTGCGCTCATTTTAAAGTTACATATCAACCTTCCTCATTCGCGCTGCGCATATCAACGATTTCCACAGGACCTGGGATCTGCCTATGTTTTTGTGATCAGAGCTTTGTCATGCTCTCGTGAACAGGCTTTGTCAGTTTAGCCGGATTAGGGGTACCTATTTGCGCATATTAGCTCATATAAATGGCACACATTTAGTCTATTCACTTTTCGACTGAGTGACAGCTATTAGCGCAAGCAATAGGACAACACAGTAAAGATGACTATCCCGGCCACAGCGGTTAGAGCCCTTGTACTATGCAATGTCACTGCACGCTGAAGAAACGAGGTGGCTGAAAATTACCTAGCTATTATTATTATTATTATTATTATTATTATTATTATATTATTATTATTATTATTATTATTATTATTATTATTATTATTAGGAACAGTCCGCCGCTGTGGAACAGTGGCTAGAGTGCTCGGCTGCTGACCCCAAGGTTGAGGCTTTGATCCCGGCTGCATTGGTAGCATTTCGGTAAAAGCCAAATGGTAGAGGCTCGTGTACTGTGCGATGCCAGTGCACGTTAAAGGACACCATATGGTCGAAATATCCGGAGTCCTCACTAAACGCGGCATCTTTCGTATTCAAATCGTGGTTTCGGGACGTAAAACCCCACATAATATTAAGATCGAAGAGCTGTATTTGTATCGTTCGTTCACTATGATTTATATGTTTACGAGCAAACCCAAGCCCCAGTGAAATCCAAATTTACCCCCGAAGACGGGTGATATAGTGGGCTACATATGTAGATTCTGAGGTAATTTGGAGACAGGAGGACGCGGATGAAAAAAATTGTTGGAGCAGGCCCAACTATCTAGACCGTAGCAAAAAAAAAAAAAACATTTTCCTCCGTTTTTCTCTAAAAATAGAGCAAGAAAAAAATGGCAGATCCCACGTATTGGGGAAATCGATGATAGGCGAAGCACGAATGGCGAAGGATGATATGTAACTTCAAAATCATCACAACGTTACGAGGCACACGTAAATTATGCCGTACATGACTTACATATCATGATTATCATGGTTTTGGCTGTCATTTGTGTTCGCCGTTCATTCGCGCCACGCAACACCAAATTTGGTGTATGTGAAGCTATCAAAATGGCGGAGAGCGCACTATGAGTGTATACCTTGCAGACATGTTTTACGTGAAATTCATCTCAAGAATATCATGTTTGGACGTGTTATTTACCTTCGTTATCTACAATAGGGTTTCTCACAGAACTAGAGGGAAATTCGGTGGCACCTTCTGTTCGAGCTTCTTAAGGGGCTTCGTTGGAGCATGGGAATGACTATATATGTGTCTGTGAGGCTTCTGTTGGCGGCTGTTGAGTGAGGCTTAATTTAAAGGCTTCAAGCCGGGACCACAAGACTTCAACATAAAGGCTTCAAGCCGGGACCACAAGACCACTTCTCGAAACATTGAATATTGCATAATCTCTTGTTCATGAAAGTTTTAATACTATCCATTGGCGATTCGTAAGACAGTCTATAAAATCTTGCGCGCCTAGCGCTGGCGGGGGGCGCTGCAAGCGCGCGATGATGTAGGACGTGCTGCGCTTCGGCTCCGCTGATTTTCGGCTGGAACCACGGGCAACTTCACAGTACCCCGTCAAGACCAGCATCAATCGTTTCGGCTACTCACAGGCAACACGTGGATACCAGTGTCATCCAGGTGGGCCCGTTTTTGACAACTTTACGGCCGATCATCACCCGACCACGTTGGCGACGCCGTTAGGCCCAACGGCGACGCCAACGCCCGGCGGCGTGGGACCGGCTTTCCGAGGCAACATGGACGCTACTCTCATGCAGCGTGGATACGACCCGCATGCCATGACGTGGGAAACGATTCCGATTTCCGAAACGCCAAACTCTGCTTCTTCACCGAGGTTTCGGAGCCAAGCTCTCAACGACGCGGTGGAACGCCGCTCGCAAGCCAACGCCAAGAAGGCGGCGTCCGCCGCTGTTTCGACATCCGGCACGCCAGCTGACAAGACGCAGCCTCCCGCTTCGCGCGCTGTGGGACGCAAGGGCAAGTTTCTCACCAAATGGAAGCCTCGCCCGTTTCCGAAACCGAGTCCGGACGACTATGTAATAGTCGTAAAGCCACGAGAGTGCATCTCATTGCATGATGCTTTCTCAGAGAACTGGTACGGGACTGCGTTTAAGGCATACCTCGGGCCCAAGCGAGCTGAGACGCTGACAGTTATTCCATCGAGAGAGCAAAATTTGATCGTGATTTACACCCCGGACCCTGACACGGCGGACAAAATGATCGGGGACTTCGTGGTAAACATCGAGCACAGGCAGGTTCTGCTCAACGGGAACCTGCGACAAGATGGTAGCAATGTCTGCCACGGAGTTATTGTAGTCCGCAACACAGATACGACGGAGACGCTCCGAGAGAGCGTACGCTGGAGGTCAGGCACCATCGTCGAGGTGCGTAAATTTGGCACATCGAACAAGGCGCGTGTAACCTTCGCCGGCAAGGAGAAGCCACGCTTTGTTCACTACGACGCAATGCTGATCCCGGTCAAACCTTACTACCGGACGATCCCGGCCTGCGGCAAGTGCGGTGTCGTCGGCCATCGGATGGACACTTGTCCCAACCCACGACCGGATACGTGTGGCCTGTGTGGACAGCAGGTTCCGCTTGTGGAGGAGGGGGTGCGGGCCCCTCATGAATGTGTACCCGTATGTTCTGTGTGTGGTGGAGCACACGCCACAAACTCTCGAGCATGTACGGCCAAGTACCGTAATTCCAAGGTGGCCGCACAACAGGGCAGAAAGTCCAAAAGGGCGTCCAAGAAACGGCGCAAAGATCAGACTCCCAGTGAGCCACCACGCCGGGAAGTCGCCAAGACTGACAAGCCCGCTTCCCCTACTGGAGGAACCGAAAAGCAGCCGACGGCGCAACCATGCGGCGAAGCCAGGCCATGGGCCAACGCCGTGAAAAACGGAAAGCAGGTGGGTGGTACGGGTAGAGCTGCCTCCTCATCCCTCCCTATCATCCCCTCTTCATCGCGTAACGCCGACCAAAATATTATTGCCAAACTTCAGGCACAAATCGAGGCGTTACAGAAAAGACTAGCGGAAGCCGAGGCCAAACAGACCCAACTAGTCTCCCCTCCTCCTCCCCCCGCAGTAGAGGTAATGGAGAGTGAGACCGGGGCGGGGGCGGCAGACGCGGTTGCCGCACTCGAGGCTCGTGTGAACACCCTTGAGGTCCATATGGACAGCCGTATAACTGTCCTCGAAACCCAAATCTCAGCGGCTGTAAATGCCGCCATTGCTAAAATGACAGAAACCATCCCTACCCTGATAGCCCAACAAGTTGCGCGTTTCACCAAACGAGCCGGCCCAATTAAGGACGTGTCTGGCCGGTACCCTAAAACGCTTCGACGACAGATCGAATTTGAGGATGATGACAGCTGCTCCGCCTCCGGAATTGAGGACACCCCCCTCCCCGCGAGTGCTGGCTCGGGAGCACCGCCACCGCAATCGCTCGATAACTCCACTGACCATGGCGGGCTTCCTTAGAATTCGGAAGTTCCCACGATCCAATACGGCCACTCCCATCCAAATCACCCAGTGGAATTGTCGGGGCTTTAAGGCTCACACTAAGCGCGCCAACCTCCGGCTTTTCCTCGCAGCATTTCAAAACCTTCCTGCTGTGGTAGCCCTCCAGGAGCCAGGGAGTGCTGCCACACTCACAAACTATACTACGTTTCAGCAGGACCCTTTATCTTGCATCTGCGTGCACAAAAATTATACGGCCAACCTAGTTGATCTCGACCTTAAGCCAGCTTTCTCGTACGTGATGGTGACACTCCTTCCGCTGCGTAAACAGGACCCGCCACTGCACGTGCTAAACATTTATTGCTCACCGAAACTAAGCAACATTACATTCGCAGACCTTTTTAGCCGCGCTTTAAAGGCTGCGGGCAGGGACCCTCTGGTGATTGTGGGTGATTTCAATGCCCCCAGCACACTCTGGGGGTATGCACGTGAAGAGAAACGTGGACGTAAATTGACGGAACTTATGTCCACGCTGGGCCTAACTCTTCACACCGACCCTGCCTACCCAACTCGCGTGGGTAACTCCGTGACCCGGGACACATGTCCGGACCTTACCCTCACAAAAAACATTCAGTATGCGGATTGGGTCAACACTGAAGAGACCCTCGGCAGCGACCACTGCATACTCAGTGCACCATTCGCACCTACCCTTTGGCAAGACCCTACGGAGAGGCAAAATTACCCGATTACACGAAGTTTCGGCAAATATACGCCAATTCGACACCCATTGAGGAGCAAGGATACCATGCTTGGTCCCAGCAACTGGTTTCCTCATTACGCTCCACAGAAACACAAATTAAACTCTCCGAGGCGACTCCGGCGGTGGATAACCATCTCCTTCACCTCTGGGAGGCCCGGCGCAGCCTCGTCCGCCGATGGCGCCGGCAAAAACACAACCGAAAGCTCAAAATTCGCATCGCTGAGCTCACCCAGCGAGCAGCAGAGTACGCGGCCCAGCTCGCTGACTCTAACTGGGTGGACCGTTGCAACACGGCCGCTCGACAAATGTCCAGCCGGAGTACCTGGCGCCTCTTCCGCGCCTTGATTGATCCGACCCAAACTCGAACAGAGACACAAAAGCATCTGCAACGAGCATTTCACAGCTTCGACGGAGACACAGCCAAATTGGCATGTAAACTCCGAGACCAATATCTATGCACTCAGCAGGACTCCCAAGGGCCGGCGTACTCGTATGCAGGTACCGAGAACGCGGAGCTGGATCAACTGTTCCAGTTACACGACCTGAAGGCAGCCCTAGCAAAAATGAGGCGAGGAACGGCGCCGGGAAGGGATAAAATTACCGTGAAATTACTTGCCAATCTTCCTGACTCGGCCTACACCATGCTCCTTGCCTACATCAATTCCATTTGGATCGGGAAAACAAGCCTACCAATTGAGTGGAAGACCGCCCTGGTCACCTTCATACCCAAAGCGGGCAAAGCCATTAACACGGACAACCTCCGCCCCATCTCCCTTACTTCTTGTGTGGGAAAATTAATGGAGACGATGGTGCGCGACAGGTTGTCCGCGTTCCTGGAGAGCAAAATGCATTTGCAGACACCATGTTCGGGTTCCGCCCACACCGGTCCGCGCAAGATGTCTTGCTTCAGCTCGACCATGAGATCCTCGATCCAGTCGAGTATCCCCTGAATGACAAAGTTGTGCTCGCTTTGGATTTGAAGGGGGCCTTTGATAACGTGACCCACGAAATTATTCTAACACATCTCTCACAGGTGGATTGCGGCCAAAACACTTTCAACTATATTAAACAATTCCTCACTGACCGACAATCATACATTCGGATTCAGGACATTGAACACGGCCCTTACCGATTAGGCACGAGAGGGACTCCGCAGGGAGCGGTCCTCTCGCCCCTCCTATTCAATGTGGCAATGATGAGACTCCCCGCTCAGCTGGCGAAAGTCGAAGGCATACAGCATGCACTGTACGCCGACGACATCACCATATGGGCGTCACACGGCTCGGCAGGAGACATGGAGGCAAGCCTGCAGCAAGCGGCGGACATCGTGGATGACTATGCCCGTCGCTGCGGCCTTCAGTGCTCCCCGTCCAAATCGGAATTCGTGCACATACGCCCCTCACCAAAGTGCACCGCAAAGATCGACCTCTCCCTTCACAGCGGACCAATACCCGAACGCGATGAGATTAGAGTACTGGGGCTTTTTATACACAAAAATCGCAGAGCAGACACAACATTGGCCAAATTGCGTAAGGTGGGGGACCAGGTGGGCCGGATGGTCCGCCGGGTTTCCAACAAGCGCGGGGGGTTACGATGCAAAGATGCCTTGCGGCTGGCGCATGCATTCGTAACCAGCCGAGTCCTGTACTCGGCTCCATACCTCCACCTACGCAAATCCGACGAGAATGCATTCGAAGTCATTCTCCGCAAAATCTACAAGCGCGCCCTCGACCTTCCTGTCAGCACCTCTAACCAGCGCCTTTTGGGCTTGGGAATGGTGAACACCTTCAAGGAGCTGAGAGAGGCGCACTTGACAAACCAATATACTAGACTCTCTAAAACACCGTCGGGTCGCCGCCTCCTTGCCCGGCTACACATCAATCACTCAATACACACGGAAGAGCGCGTACGGATTCCAGAAGTTTGGCGATACTCCTTGCACGTGCGCCCTCTTCCGGCTAACATGACCCGAGACGACTACACTGGCCGACGCCTCGCGCGGGCGGAAGCCTTGGCTCGACACTACGGCCACAAATTCGGGGTATTCTACGTGGACGCCTCCGGCCCGCACCACGGTGGTTGGTATACGGCTGCGGTCGTCCACGAAAACACCGTTGTAAACGGACTCACATTCCGTGCACATAACATTACGCACGCGGAGGAGATCGCCATCGCACTAGCCGCCGCAGATCAGGACTCGAGGGTCATAATCACCGACTCAAGGGGTGCCTGTCGCAATATTGAACAGGGATACATTCCGTACCGTGCTTATAAAATACTGCAGAACAGCAGCTACCTAGGTGCCCCCGCGCACCGAACGATCATATGGGCTCCGGCTCACACGGGCCTCGATGGTAATGAGACGGCCGATGCCGCTGCCCGCGCGCTCACTCTCCGGGCACCATCCTCGTCCCCTACCGATCCGGAACTCGAACCCAATCCTGCCTACACCTTTAAGGAGATCACACAATTTTATCAATCCGGCCATAACGTCTATCCTAAACCCTGTAAGGGCCTCACGAAGGCGGAGGAGCAAATCCTCCTTCGCCTTTATACTAAAACTCTATTGTGCCCGGCAATCATAAAACACTTTGACCCCGCTTGCACGGGGAAGTGCCCACATTGTGAGGAAAGTTCCTCTGACATTTTCCACATGGTGTGGGCATGCCAAAAAACCCCAAATCTTACCCCACTACCCAACCCTTCGCGGGAGGACTGGGAGGCAGCCCTGCTCGGCTGCTCTGACCTGACGGCCCAACGGGCCCTGGTCGAGCGTGCCCGGGCCGCGGCCAACGCCAATGGGCTCCCGTAAGAGGGAGCCCACCTAGTGTTTGTACGGGGCGGCCCCTTAAGGACCGTTCCCACACTCCCTGTAAATAACATCTGTAAATAAATGTTTTTCAGCAGCAGCAGTAGCGCTGGCGTCTAATGAGCCTGCATAGTTGAATCTTGGGGAGATGCAAGCTGCACCTATGAGAAAGGAGTGACACTAAGTGGGAGTGTCACGTTCCAACATTAAAACGTTGCAGACGTCGTAGGGCTCGTTATGCTGCAGATGGCGTAGGGCTCCAATCCTACCAAATAAGCACCGCACACTTCGCCCCGGAGAGCTTGCAGTATAGGCTTGTCGAGGCTATAGAAGACTCATCTTTCTCGTGATGCACAGCAATATCAAACTCCTTAATTGCGGTGCGCGCAGTTTTCGTGCGCTTATGGACGTACACGTGCCTAATGAATGGTGTTCAGTAGAAGTATTTTTATTGTTGTTTTCGTGGTATGTCTTGGGATTATATAAGCCGATTGGTTCAGCAAAGCTGCCTAAAATATATCCTTTGCACGTGGCAATATGATATCCGCTTATATCTTATTTATATAAAACCTTGTGACACACCATGAGACGAGCTGGAAAGTTTCTTCGGAAGTTCTATTAAGCAGCCCTTCTAATGAACAGCTCGGTGAGCACGCAAATGCCATTGGACGAGGCCATTATAGCTACCTTATTAGAACCATGCAGACTCGACATTTCCCAATCAGCGGTGCGTGTTCGACTGATAAAGAGATCTAGCGAAGTACAATTGTTACTTGGCATGGTAGCATGACAACACATTCCACAAGACACTGACTTCATACACAGCACCGGCCTAACGGCACACATTTAACATACTCGAAAATTTATGCCTTAAAGACAAGCCTTTGTCGCAAATAAAAAAAAAGTCAAGTCACGCTAAAGCACTGAGCTAGACGGTGTTTATAGCGTTGACCCGGCGAATACAAAGAATGCATGTCAGAGTCTCAGCAGGAATCGAACCCAAGCATCCTGCGTGGAAATCGAGAATTCAACCGCAGAGGCGTGCCAGGCGTCCACTGCATGCTTTGAGGACACTATTATTATTAAGGTCTAATGTTGGTAAAACGTAAATTGTGGGTTGCATTTATGACGATCCAATTTTACAAATAATACATATGTACTCCTATGATGCAACAGTCACGTCCACTTAATTTATGATTGAGTTAAAAGCCATCCCCTGATGTTGATTTAGGTAGCAGTGTCCAGAGCTGCGATGCTCGCCCGCAGCAACGCTTTATACTGCTTACCACTTCTGGTATTGTTAACATTCGTGTTGCTGCTGGCATCGTTATGCAAGTGTACACAATGAGTGATATAAAACATACGCTACTGTTTAACATACGTCTGCACGTACAACATTGGCACATATTTTTAGCCACATTTCATAAGGTTTCGTATACTTACAACAGAGATACTTCCCTTCCGCATGATTCGCATCACGTCAATTTCTAGGGTACGTGGGAACTGCCGAATTTTTTTTGTCTCAGAATGTGCGCAATTTACACAAACACGTATATCCCCTTTACACTAAAGTATAACCGTATAGGTGAACTATACTTATACGGTTGTAGTTTACCGTTATCGTGATAGCGGGGGTGAAGGAAATGGCGCTACCTAGCAGTAAGCATTCGTTGCGGACAGCGTCTTAGAGTTTAGCGGGATGCGTTCACGTGGTACGTGCTCCAGCTGGGATGATAGCGCCACCTATCAAAGGCTTGATAAGTCAAAAACAGTGAAAAGGGAAAAAACGAGAATGTTTGTCGGTGTCAACGCGCGAAGCATTGTTGCGAGTTATTTTAGTAATAATAAAATTGGCAGATCCCACGTATAGTGGTAATCGTTGATATGTGAAGCACGAATAAGATATGTTGATATGTCACTTTTAAATCAGCACAACGTTACGAGGTGGAGGTAAATGATGCCGTACATCACTTCCGTGGCATGATTATCATGTTTTGATGTGTCGTTTACGTTCGTCATCTATTCACGTTACGTGATACTAAATGTAGTATATGTGGAGCTAGCAAAATGGCCACGAGCACGCTATGAGCGTGGTATGTTGTCATGTTTTTTACATGACACGGGTGTCAGGATTATCATGTTTGCACCAGTCATATATTTCGTCATCTATTGACGTCACGTAACACCAAATTTGGTATATGTGGAGCTAGAAAAATGGCCGCGAGCGCATCACGAAGGGCCCAATATACTCCAATGTAGCGTTGACGCGCGTGCACGCTTTGTACAGCGACGCTACGTTAGTGAAAAGCGAGCTCTTTATAGTCTGATGCCAGGCACGACCAGCGTTCGTCGGCGTCGCCCGACGGCAACCGGCGCGAAATACGATATGCCGCATTTCGCGCCGATGAGTTACCCAGACAACACTGCGTCGCCCTCTTTTCGTGACGGAGGGACGCCGGACGCGCTGAAACGCGCATGCGTCAAAGCAACGCAGCGCGGCGTGCGCCTGCGAGTACATGGCAGCACCGGCGCCGCCTGCAGTGTGGCAACGCCGGCGTGACGCAACGAAATGAAGGTGAGTATGCGCACGGCGTCACGTCGAAATGTATTGGCGCCTTGACTGTGGCATGTAGTCATGTTCTCACATGACAAGCCTCTCATATTTATCATTTTTTCTGGTATAACTGTCAGTTCAAGCGCAAGAATAAGCAGAAAGGAAGAGAGGACAAGCGCTTTATACGTGCGCTTGAACTGACAGTTATACCATGCATATCCAACTAGCCCAACTTTCGATTCTATCATGTTTTCACCAGCCACATACCTTCGTCATACATTCACGTGACGCAATACGAAATTTGTCATATGCGAAGCTATCGAAACGGCCGCGAACGCATCATGAGTGTAGCATGTAGTCATGTTGTTACATGACACGCATCTCATGTTTATCAGGTTTGCATCAGTATCATACCTATGTCATCCATTCACGTCCCGTAACATGAAATTCGGTATAAGTGAAGCCAGCGAAACGGCAGCCAGCGCATCATGAGCGTGGCATGTAGTCTTGTTACATGACACGCATTTTATCGCACCAGTCGCATACCTTCGTCATCTATTCACGTACCGTAATACCGAATTCGGTATGTGTGACGCTGACAAAACGGCCGCAAGCGCATCATGAGCGTGGCATGTAGTCATGTTGTAACATGACACCCATGTCATTACTTTCATGTCAGGGACGGTCGCTTGTGATCAACATGTAATCATGTCATACCATATCAGTTTTGCAACGTGCCATGCGAACGAAACCACCGCAAGAGATGCAGGACCATGAAATGTCAATCATGACATTCATGACATACATATCATGATTTTCATGGTATGAATAGTCATGTACGTTCTTCATACAGTCATGTTATGCCATGCCAAGTTTGGTATCGACGCCATTATCGAAACGGCCAGGAGAGCTAAATGTCGTAGGCGATTAGATAGATAGATACTTTCAAAATCGCCGAAACCACCACAAGAGCTGCAGGACCACGGAATGTATATCATGACATTCATGACATGCATGTCATGATTTTCATCTTATGACTAGTCAAGTATGTTCTTCATACAGTCATGATGTGCCATACCAAGTTGGGTATCGATACCATTATCGAAACGGCGAGAAGAGCTAAAAGTCGTAGGTGACTAGATAGATAGATAGATAGATAAATAGATAGATAGATAGATAGATAGATAGGTAGATAGATAGATAGATAGATAGATAGATAGATGCTTCTTTGGCCACAGGAATTGGTTATAACACGAAGGTGAACCGTGTGTTCTCTGGTTTAGATTGTCCGAAGTCCAAGAACAGAAGAAGGCTGTACAAGCTTTTTGCATGAGGGGAACGCTCTCGTATGTGCGTGTGCGTGCGTTCCTTGACTATTCATTATTTCTCTCTCTTTGCAATTCGATATTTTCCTACCCCAGTTCAGGGTAGCATACGAGATAATACTAGCAAGTTAAAATCCCTACCAGCCTCTTCTCTCTTTCTTATCGTACCTTGATGTATGAGAGCTTGCAGGATGTGTGTATTGGTGTTTGGCAGCTCTAGCAACGTTTGACATGGATGCACACACGTTGATGCCTATAGTGGAACATCTCCATCGTGACGAATGACGCCCTCGATTATGACGTAATCTTTCTGGTTGCTAAACTATTTGGCATACACCTGACAACATATGGCAGATCTCACACAAAAAACTATGAGCAAGCCCATAATAATCGGCACCTGATAACCAGTCATTCAATGTGTCGTCTTCTGAGAAGATATTTTTAAAGAAAGACGTGTGGTTGCTTATTTTTCGCTCATTGTTACTTCGTGTGCTGAATTTCCTCACATACTTCAGAGCAATTGTGAAGCCCAGTAAATGTTCGCGGGCTGCGATGCAAATGGAAAGCTGAAAAAAAAGAACATATATAGGCGCAAAGCGCCTTAAAGTTCGAGGCTCGTCCGTTGGCGTGTGCCGTATGTGCCGCTGACAATGAGGATGACGATGAAGAACAAGCGCATTCCAGACCACGCATTCGGTTTCCGCCATCACCGCACAGCTCGTGCAAGGTAGCCTTTATTCGTCAAGATGATGGACATGACGTTCATGATGATAGAGGTGCACTCACTAGGACTCAAACTCACAAAAGTTTTCAGCAAATGCAGTCACTCAAACTCAATTTCACCAAAATATTACCCACCCGGACTCACTCAGACTCGGAATCACAACTCGATCTGAGTCTGAGTGAGTCCGAGGGAGTCGACTCATGAGTAAGTTCGCCAATCTATGTGCAACCACTCAGTACTCTTAAGTCAGCAACGTTTCAACTAGTGATATTGCCTTCTTCAAGGCTACAACTCCAACTACAAGGTTTCAAGTCTTGAAGACAAGACAACTTGTCGAAACATTGACTACAGTAGAATCTCACGTTCATAAAATTTTTTGATACTATCCATCGGCAATTTGTAGGACAGTCTATAAAATCTTGCGCGCCTATGGCGCTGGCGTTTGATGAGTCTGCGTAGCTGGATCTTAGAGGGATGCACACCTGTACCAAGGAGAAAGGAATAACACTGTAGGATGGAGTGTCACGTTGCAACATTGAAGCGATTCATGAAAGCTATAGACTTTATGCAAAATCGCTGCCATCTATTGGCCGTCGTGTGCGTACTGCCAAGTTAGAGGCTCGAGCGCAGTGCAGTCCGCACAGTTTACGTATGTTTACGTGTACGCATACGTAAGGCGTATCAGCGTGAGGAGCGTATTGGCTGATGATCGTAATGCCGACGTATTGCTCCGTCCCTTACTGCATACCGAGGAACCCGGAATGATGTAGGAAGAAAGGCAAGTCGTAAACTTTGCCCCCTATTTTATCTTTTCCAGCTGATGGCGTTTCCAGCATGTGGTCCGGCTACTGCCCCTTAAATGCCTGTTTGCGTTCTCCTTTCTGTGCAAGTAAGACGTCCAATAGCATTCGTACTCGTGTTCTCTCAAATTTCTGCAAGCTGAAGCAAGGCACTTTTTGCAATGTTTTCACTAGCAGCCGTTTAACAAGCGAAGGCGACTCGTATACGCCTCACGCAGAAGCCACGTTCACTTAATGAGCTTTATCGCAGCTAATTGAGCGCGCCTAAATTTCGCTCAATGTGTTGTTTTGTTTATAAAGTTTTGGTAACAGCACACGCTGAATTAGAAACAATTGTGCGTCATTGGCTCATTCTGAAAAGGGAGCGATGGCATTAAAGCATGTTTGTTTCATGTTGTTTCGTTTTATCTTCTGTAGTGTGACAAGGTGCAGTTTAGTGGAATGACTTGCGCATGACTGCAAACTTTTTTCAAGGATTCTATCTACTCAACGAACTGCGGGCACATGCATTAGGCTGCATTCAAGCTTGTTACGTGAACGTGGCTTCGGCGTGAAGCGTACGACTCGCCTTCACCCTTTAATTGGCTGCAGTGAAAATGTTGCAAAAACTGCCTGGCTTCCACGTGCAGCAATTCGAGGGAGCACGAGTACAAATGCTATTGCACGTCTTACTTGCTGAGAAAAGAAAATGCCAATTTGTGTTTCGGGAACAGTAGCCGGAGCACATGCTAGAAACGCCACCAGCTTGAAAAACTAACATGGGGCAAAGTATACGGCTTGTCTTTCTTCCTTCGGCATTAGAGTTCCTCTCTGTGTGCAGCAAGACATGCGGTAATATGTCGGCATTGCAATTATCACCCAATACAAGTCTCACGTCGATACGCCTTAAGTATACGCATGAGTAAACACAGGTGGACTGTGCGTATTGCACTGCAGCGCTCGAGCCTCTAACATGGAGGCATCTACACGGCGACAGACAGATGGCAACAATTTTGCATAAGGTATATAGGAAAGAAACAATGCCTGATCAGGTGATAGGAAAGCGCTACTATTGCTCGGCTACATTATGTTGCGCCTGCTGCAGACGTCGTAGGGGTCCAATCCTACCAAAGAAGCACAGCACACTGCACCCGGGAGAGATCGGGGTAGGCATGTCGAGGGTATAGGAGAGTGACGTCATCCTCTTCTAATCAACTTTCTCCGTGATGCAGAGCCATATATAAAACTCCTTTCTATGCCGTGCGCACACTTTTCGTGGGCTTATGGACGTACACGTGCTTAATGAATAGTGCTGAGTAGTATACTTTCTTGTTTTGTTTGCGTGGTATGTCTTGAGATGATATAAGCCGATTGGTTCAGCAAAGCTGCCTAAATATATGTAATTTGCACGTATCAATATAATATCCGCTTATATATTTATATAAAACTTTATGACACACCATGAGACGAGCTTCGAAGTAACTTCGAGAAGTAGTATTAAGCAGCACTTATAATGAACTGCTCGGTCATCACGCAAATGCCGTCGTACGATGTCATTATAGCTGTCTCATAGAGACCATGCAAGCTCGACATTTCCCAATCATCGGCACGTGTTCGACTGATTAACAGACCTATTGAAGTACGATGAATAGGTCAGGTTAAACACTGAGCTAGCCTTATCGTGTGTATAACATTGACCCGACGAATACAAGAACTAATGTCAGGTCCCAGCAGGAATCGAATCTCAGGAACCTGCATGGCAAACAAGAATTCTACTTCAGAGCTACGGCAGGTGTCGAGTGCTTTGAAAGAAAAAAAAAAAACGCAAAAAACGGTGATGGCGTAGAGGTTAGAGCATCCGCCTCGCATGAAAGGTCTGTGGTTCGAATCCCGGTGCCGCGCAGTCCCCAACCAGATTTTTTTTAAAATCCGCGTGGTGATAGAACTGCATTAGGAGGTCTGGGGTGCGGCCTCACCGGTGACCACCACCGGTAACGCACCCCCTCACCAGAGAAGGATTGACCGCTCTGGTGCAGTATCTGGCCAATACCTCCCACATGCATACGTCAATTAACTCACGGCCTTCGGTCCCCAGCAGCTGCGAAGCAACTGACCATGGCGGTGGTCAGATCTGCAACACAGCAGAGGGTGCTAAGAATCTCTGGACCCGGACAGGTCGCCATTGTAACCTGAACTTGGTAACGTTTAACACTAGAACATTATCCAGTGAGGCAAGTGTAGCTGTGCTATTCGAGGAGCTAGAGGGTGGTAAATGGGATATAATAGGGCTCACTGAGGTTAGGAGGACAGATAAGGCCTATACGGTGCTACAGAATAGGCACGTCCTTAGCTATCGGAGCTTGGCTGACTGAAGAGAACTGGGAGTGGGGTTTCTAATTCACAGAAACATAGCTAGCAACATAGAGCAATACTATAGCATTATTGAAATGGTGGTAGGTATCGTACTTAAACTGAATAAGAGATACAAATGAAGGTGGTACAGGCTTACGCGCCTACATGCAGACATGATGACGCTTAAGTTGAAAGCTGCTATGAAGACGTGGAATCAGCAATGAGTAAGGTAAAAACACAGTAAACTATACTGATGGGAGACTTTATTGCAAAAGTAGGGAAGAAGCTGGCTGGAAACCAGGAAGTAGGAGATAGTGGCATCGGTACTAGAAATGCCAGAGGAGAGCTACTAGTAGAATTCGCAGAACGCAATTACTTACGGATTTGTAATACCTCCTACCGAAAACGAGGAAACCGTAAGTGGACATGGAGGAGCCCTAATGGAGAAAATAAGAACGAAATAGACTTTATAATGAGTTCACACCCAGGCATCGTGCACGATGTGGAAGTGGTTGGCAAGGTACGATGCAGTGACCCTAGAATGGTACGGTCTCGAATTCGCCTAGACTTGAAGGAACGACAGAAACTGATACGCAAGAAGCCAATCAATGAGCTAGCAATGAGAGGGAAAGTACAGAAATTCAGAGTCTCGTTTCAGAACAGGTTCTCGGCTATTACTGAGGAAACCAACCTTAGCATAGATACAATGAATGATAATCTGACTAGTATCATTACGGAGTGTGCAATGGAAGTTGGAGGCACGGTAGTTAGACAGGACACTGGCAAGCTTTCCCAGGAAGCGAATAATCTTATTGAGAAGCGTCAAAGCATGAAAGTCTCCAGTACAGCAGACAAAATAGAACTGGCAGAGATTTCGAAGTTAAATAATAAGCGTAAGGTATCCGATGTAAGAAAGTATAACATGGAGAGAATCGAACACGCTCTGAAAAACGGAGGAAGCGTCAAAGCAGTGAACAGGAAACTTGGGATAGGCAAAAATGAGATGTATGCACTAAGAAACAAAGAAGTCAAAATAACTACCAATACGGATAGGATAGTTAAATGGCAGAGGAGTTTTACAGAGATCTGCACAGTAGCCGGGACAACCACGCCCTTAGTAGTACAAGCACTAGCAGTAAACCCAGATGACACCCCACCAGTAATGATAGAAGAAGTCAGAAAAGACTTGTAGAGCATGCAAAAAGGCAAAGCTGCTGGTGAGGATCAGGTAACATCAGATCTGCTGAAAGATGGAGGACAGATTGTGTTAGAAAAACTAGCCACCCTGTTTACGAAGTCATTCCTCACGGGAAGGGTAGCAGAGTCTTGGAAGAATGCTAGCATGATCTTAATACTTAAGAAAGGAGATGACAAGGACTTCAAGAATTACAGGCTGATCAGCATCTCATGTTTATCATATTTACACCCGTATTATACCTTCGTCATTTATTCATGTCTCGTAAAACCGAATTTGGTATAAGTGAAGCTAGCGAAACGGCCGTCAGCGCATCATGAGCGTGGCATGTAGTCATGTTTTTACACGACGCGCATCTCATGATTATCATGTTTGCACCTTGCACATACTTCGTCGTTTATTCACGTACCGTAATACCAATTTGGTATATGTGACGCTATAGCGAAACGGCCGCGACGCATCATAAGCGTAGCATGTAATCATGTTGTTACATGACACGCATCTCATAATATCATGATTGCACCAGTATCATACCTTCGTCATCCATTCAGGTCTCGTAAAACCGAATTTGGTATAAGTGAAGCTAGCGAAACGGCCGTCAGCGCATCATGAGCATGACATGTAGTCATGCTTTTACATGACGCGCATCTCATGATTATCATGTTTGTACCAGTCACATACCTTCGTCATCCATTCACGTACCGTAATACCAAATTTGGTATGTGTGACGCTGACGAAACGGCCGCGAGCGCATCATGAGCGTGGCATGTAGTCATGTTGTTACAAGACACCAATGTCATGACTATCATGTCAGGGTCGGTTGCTTGTGTTCGACATGCAATCATGTCATACCATACCAGTTTTTCAACGTGTCATGCGAACGAAACCACCGCAAGAGCAGAAGGATCATGAAATGTAAATCACGACATTCATAACATACATGTCATGATTTTCATGTTATGACTAGTCATATACGTTCTTCATACAGTCATGTTGTGCCATACCAAGTTGGGTATCCATACCATTATCGAAAAGGCGAGAAGAGCTAAAGGTCGTAGGTGACTAGATAGATAGATAGATAGATAGATAGATAGATAGATAGATAGATAGATAGATAGATAGATAGATAGATAGATAGATAGATAGATAGATAGATAGATAGATAGATAGATAGATAGATAGAAATGCTTCGCATTTAAAGTCGTCTTGTAGAATGCCACAGTTCAAGGGGGAAAGAATTCATATTGCAATCTCATAGTGGATGAAATATCGATCGAGCAAGGACTGAAACTTAATAAAAACAATAGATAATGATGTCAAGGAAGGAACAGGGGGTGTTAATTGTTCTGTTTTAGGTGTATTTGTGATAGAGATTTGCGCGAAAATGTGAACAACTCTGTTCTCGCAAGAAGAAAGGGTACTCCGCACTTGCATCAAGGCTAAGAGCAGCGCTTACTAACAATCCCAGTGTTCGCAGGCACACGGACGACTTACCGCCGCTGTAGCTCAGTTGGCAGGAGAATGGGGCGCGTAATACAAAGATTGAAGGCTCGGTCCGTGTCGGCGGCAAGTTGTCTTTTTCTCTACTTTACTTTCTTCACATCCATTTCAGATTTATTAAATACACCTAAAACAGAGCAATTCACGTCCCCTGTACCTTCTTTGGATTCGTTATCTTCCGGTATTCGTTAAGGTTGTGTGAAAAAAGAAACGATACGACCCGAAAATTCGCTTCCCTAATTGATCGAGTTGAAAGTGGTTTACTATCTATGAGTCGATCAACTTTTCGAACTTGTTGATGCCATGACTGGGCTGAGAAATCCAGCGCTGTGGTAACCAACGCACTCCGTTGTTTTCTTCGGGCGTTGATGTAATTTATAGCGCAATAATAACAAAAAATCAAGCAATTACACGTCACAGGTACTGTATGTAGCACAATATTATTCATGCCAGTTTCATCTGAGGCAGAGCATGTAAGCACGAATTCTAAAGAAACTCTCCACACCATAGAAGTTCTCACCATACACCATACCACATGGAGCATTGAAGAAACTAAGTACACCCCTAAACACCGCTAGACTATTTTTGTTCCAATTTGAACAGAAGAAAAAGCTTTGACAGCACATTAGCCCAGCAAACCAATAGGTTTGTGTGCATTGTTGTGAAGATAACTTGCTCGCGCATATCAGCAATAATAACACACCAGTGTGTCAGCTGGTAAATTTGTACATGTACTCTATAGTATGCACACAATTAGCCGAAATGCAATCTCAGGTCAAGGCTATATAGGGAGAATACTGACCACCGTGCCGGTATGTGAGTGGTTTTTCTTTACCGTTGTTAAGCGCAACGGCAGCGCCAATAGTAAAGGGTGCTCTACAAAGAAAAATCTCGTAAATTTACCACCTGACTGGTCTGTACAGGGTGTTTCAAGGAATGCGCCAAAAATAATTGAAGTTTAGGGAAGTGTGATCAAGTAAATGCCCTCATCCATGTTCTCATCCGGTTGGACACAGAGATTCGCAGTCCACTCTTAGTTAACGCTTGCGCTGCGAATTTTCGTCGTTCGACAACGCACAGGAGAAATCTCCCACCACGACTAGCTCGGACGTCTATATCCAGTGCCTAAATATATGCAGGGTGTCCAGGGAACGGTTATGCAGTGCGAGCAGTATTTTTTTTTTCGATCAAGAAACTTGCTAGCAGACGCTGCCTGCGTCAGTGTTGCGAGGCGAGAGATGGTGAGAGTAGAAGGGGAGAGAGAGAGGGGACACGCACGGGTAGTAGAGCGTGGACGCCACCGGATCGAGCGATCTTGACAGATGCTTCGCATCTAATAAATTCAACGTGTCATAAGTCAACGTGTAATAAAGTCAATGGATTAGGTGGTTTCGCTTAAGGTTGTGTTCTAGTAACCCTTTCTTTTCAAATAAATGTATTTAAGCAAACGTTGGTTCCTTCGATTTTGGGACATTTGTGCATGGCGCCATCTCTCAGCGGCCACAGCGGTTGCCCTTAAATTGAACGGCAAATATGCGGAAAAAAAAATGATATCTTTTGAAAAAAAGCTTTTTATCCAAACGACTCTATAGGATCTATACAGCAGAGGCATACTGAAACATTTGAGCAAACCTTAAGCATCAATCACATTGCGAAGCGTGTAGCGTCCCAGGACCATTGAACATCGCCCAATAGAAACACATGGTGCCCCGTCATATAATTTAAATAATCTGAGAAGCCACGCGGTTTGTAATGCAAGACTGTGACTTCAACAGAATGTTCAATCAGGTTTCCGTTGTATAGAACCGGTAGTCATTTTCGATAACTAGCTGTTTTCGCCAGATATGATTTTGTCGCTTTTTTTTCATTGAGTAACGGCAGGCCACCGCCGTGATCTTCGAGAGATGGTGCTACATGCACACGTCCCCAAATCCTCGTCATATGGTTAGCGGCGCACACTGTTATTTTAGCGCTTTTACCCGTGATGCGTTCTCAACAAGCGCGACTATTGATCAGAAGAGCACGTCGACGGAGGTTCATGGAGTCAATCTGCGCGTAATCCTTCACAAATGTTCACGAATAACCAAACGAGTTCACGTGGCATAAACGCTAGCAAACCCGATCTATATGAGCAAATGATCAGCAACTCCAAACCCTCAAGTTCACATGCTTGTTATCTGGCTTTCAAAAGAAAAAGGTGACAATTTTTCGGACAGTAAACTTAGTTGAAAGTACAGCGTCATGTGCCTTTTGTTTTCTTACATAGTCCCTTCTGCTGCATTCTATTGTATAAGTACAATGCCCACAAGGTCCCCTCTTAAGTACAAAATTCCGAATGCCTTGCATGTTGATTGATATGTGGGGTTCAAGGTCCCGAAACCGCCATATGATTATGAGAGACGCCGTAGTGAAGGGCTCCGGAAATTTCGACCTCCTGGGGTTCTCTAACGTGCACCTAAGTCTGAGCACACGGGCCTACATCATTTTCGCCTCAATCGAAAATGCAGCCGCTGCAGCCGGGACTGGATCCCGCGACCTGCGGGTCAGCAGCCGAGTACCTTAGCCACTAGACCACCGCGATGGGGGCACCTTGCATGTCAAACATGTCGTTCCAAGCGTGTCTTCACGAAAGCCCGAACAAAATATCAGAACTCCTCTTCCCAGCTTCACTGTACCGAGAAAACAGGGGATGAATGCGAAACTTTGTAGCGGCGAGAGAAGAGAGACGTGAGATGCCGTCGAAGGCGGCCGATGGGGCCGTGCTGATCTCGCCACTTTATTCTAGGCCTGAAGCGGAGCGACGTCGGCTACCAGCGTCCAAGCCGCCAGGCCAGAAGCTCGTTCCAAATCTCGCGCAGCTCGAGCTCGCGCCAGCTGCGCGAGAGACGCGGCGCGGTGATGAAGAAATGATGATGGTGATGATGGCGCTACAGGGCTCCCCCCCTAGCGCTTTGCGCGATTTGAAGGCATGTGAAAAAGAAAGAGAGTGACAAATGCTATATACATGAACGGCAATCCATAAAGTGTTCATTTGGCCGGTCCAGGTTGTCAACGTTTATGGGCCATCAAGAGGCAGCGGTCTCTGGCGGGCGACACTGGGAGTTGCGCAGAGGACGCAGGAGGAAGTGCCGGGTCGTTGTGGTAGCCGTCAAGCGGGTCTCACGGTGACCTGGTCGGACAGGCCGAGAGTGGGCCGTGTGTCGCGAGGTCATGACAGGATGGTGGGTGACAAGCGTCGGGGTGCCAGGCGGTCCTGGATGTCTTTCATGGGGCCTGGGCCCCGTCTGAGGTCCCAGGGTCAGGCCCATGGCATGGGGTGGCCGCAGGGCCAGCTGGACCCCCTGTATCTGTCCCAGAGAGCTCTGGGTCTGCCCCAGTGCGCCTTGTATCAGAATCGGGCTGTGGCCCAGGCCCGGAATGTCCTGGTTCAGCAGGAAAGTGCCGTGCGCAGGTCCAGCCAGAAACATGCCCGGCTGCGCTGCCGCGGGGTTGCCGATGAGCAGCGGACACCCCGAGTTGAGCCCCATCGCGTCTCCGCGCTGCACCGTGGTCGCAGGCTGCGGCGCCGGTACAGGTGCGGGCCGCGGTGTGGCCTTGTGCTGGGCCGCCCGGGGAGACTGGGACCGGGTGGTAGCCGCTGCCGAAGGCGTCGTCATGTTCGCCCTGCTGCTCGACAGCTTGGGCAGGATCTGCGGCTGTTTCTGCTGGATGAGCCGGGGGCACCAGAGGTGCGAGGACTGGGGCTGGCCGAAACCACCTGTGCGACGCCGGGTCTCGACGCAGGTGCCTGCTGCGGCGCCACGGGCAGAGGGGCGATGGTGGCAGTTGCTTTGGTGGTTGCCGGTGTCGACGCGACGATGAGGGCAGGCTCTGGTTCCGCGAAGGCACGGCGCTGGGGCCCGTCGTAGACCACGAAACAGAGACAGGGAGAGGGGCGGGGAGCGGGGACGATGAGGGTGGTCGGCTGCTGGCCGGGGAGGTGCGAGTGGAATGTGGCGAGGCACCCGGCAAGCCATTGCTGGCACCAGTGGCAGGTGGCGGAGCGGCAGGGGGTACCGTCGAGGAGCTGACCAGCAGCTGCGGCGAGGAGGAGGCCGAGACGTCTGAGCTGGTGGTCGCGGAAACGGCGAGGGCCACGGCGTCGCGTGCCGTCACTTGCTCTGCGTGCGCTTGCGTGCGTACCTTGCTCTGCGACGCTGGGGAAACCTGCCTGGTGCGGGGTAAACGGAAGCGGACGGTATGTGTTGCCGCTGCGGGCGAGCACCGCAGTGCAGAGCGCATCGTAAGGCTGCGGGCTGGTGCTTGAAGTGGCAGCGAGATGTCGCAACTCTATCGGAAGGGCGTCGAGAAGAATGGCGTGCATCTGCAGCTGGTCCGTGACGCCATTCAGCGCCAGAACGGCATCGAGCTGCATGAACCATACCTTGGGGTAGGTCGATTGAAACGGTGGCACTGGCGGGCAGAGTTGCGGGAACATGGCCGCGGGCCGCTCGGGCGAAGGGCGTGTTCTCCGGGTCACCAATGTAGCGGCGAGAGAAGAGAGACGTGAGACGACGTCGAAGGCGGCCGATGGGGCCGTGCTGTATCCTCGCCACTTTATTCTAGGCCTGAAGCGGAGCGACGTCGGCTACCAGCGTCCAAGCCGCCAGGCCAGAAGCTCGTTCCAAATCTCGCGCAGCTCGAGCTCGCGCCAGCTGTGCGAGAGACGCGGCGCGGTGATGAAGAAATGATGATGGTGATGATGGCGCTACAACTTCATATGTATGTCCTGAGGTGCACGAGTCAACGCGCAGCTGGCCGCTCTCAGTCGAGACAGTCAGGCTTAGCCCGACCGCTGCGTCGTGGAGCCTCTGGACAGCCCCCACCCTACTGAAACGTTCCGTATGCGAGTCCAATAATTTCATATGTTTCCATAAAAAATACATATGTTTCCCATATATTTTCTATATATTTCCGTAAGATTCTTACGGAAACATACGGAAAATTGGACATCGCATACGGAACGTTTCAGTAAGGCAGTGATCAAAGAACATAAAAATGAACTTCATGATTTCTTAGTTAAGATAACAACATTTACTGGTGACTTCGCTTTCTTCAAAACGTAGTCATATTGTATCAATTTGCTTTCTTATAGACGTTCTTGTAAATTTGACGAGCCCAAAGTGCGATATGATTAGGAGGCACACCGTACATATGAGCTTGTGTGCGGGGGGTCAATTTTAGCTAGCTGTGCATGCTAGCGCACTCCGAACAGAGGTGCTGTTTTATTTATGTTTGTCTCTAATAAACATTGCTTCCTTCCCTTGCTCCATGTGCAGCAACCGAGATTTGACCCTTGGACCTTAACCTCATAGCGATGCAACGGCAAAGCCATTAAGTAAACCAAGGAGAGGGTTTTTCTCTACTTTCGTCTACAAAAAAAAAAACTCGTCCTGCTCGCTACCATCAACGCTTTCCAGCTTTCCCGAGCTTCTCTGTTAACCACAACACTGGTTTTGATCACTGCTAACAGGGCTCGTCCTGTCAGGCTTCAGCTCACTTATTAGACCACATCACGCCTGCATTGACTCCAGTACAGCAAAAAAAAGGCAAAATATATTGCTTTAGGAACACTGCTGAGATACGGTATGCTCCTTCGGGGCATTGAAGAAGAAGAAACAAAATGAAAGCGAAGGGTTGCTGGGATAGGAAATTACGTTATTGGCTGGCAGAACGAAAAAATGCCTTCGTCCGGAAAATAGCGCGATGACGACGCAAAATAAAAGGCCAGGATGGAGGCTTGGGATGGAGTCGTCCCCTTTATACGGGAAGCGATATTTTCCCCGTGGGCACCACTCGCCGAAAAAACAAAATAGATTTAGCCGTCGCCTCCCATCTGCCAGGGATGGCTGGTTGAATCCCTTTGTGTGAGCGCCCTCCAAACAGCTTCACGCAAGCAGAGGCCCGGAGTACTAGAAAATGAAGAGAGAAGGAGAGACATTCATAGAAAGGGGCACTTGAGGATCACACGTACGAGTTCGCCGCTTCGTTAATAGGAAGAAACTGCCTTCCAGACACGAAAGGTAGAAGCAAAACAACGCGGGGTTGAGGCCCTGGGATAGCCGTGGACGTGTTCTTGCCGAAGGCTTCGAACTAAGATCTGCGTAGTGTAGTAATGCACGCGGCGAATATGCGTAATGCCACGACGTGCAATCATGGACCATACATGTTGGAGTACAGGCACTCTAGATATAGTTGAAAAAAGTTTGTAAAGAAAACGGTAGAGTTCCCAGACTCTCAATTCGCAGTTTTATGCGAACGTGGCGCGAAAATTCGAGTGCTGTGGCGGCAGTTTATCTTAGCTTAGATAGAGGAAAAAGACTGAGGCAAGCAGTTGAGTTCGCCATATATGGCTTGCAAACGTGCCATGATCAAGCGTTCTCGTTTGGAAGAAGATGTAGAAATCAACAGAAATAATAAATAAAAAAGAATGTACATATAACTGGCACCAAAATGCTCACTCTCGCTTTTCTGAAATGATGGGCACACGCACTCGGAGATGGAGACGTGGTGCTTCCTTTCCGCAAAACGAAATGTTCAGCGCTCCTGCATAGGGTGAAAAAGAAAAAAAACTGCTCAATCAGGCTTTTTCTGCACGCACCTCTACACTACGTTTTGGGCTTTAGTCGGTAGTTGTAAAACGAGCAGTATAGCTGCCGTGTGCGCGAGTTCAGTATAGCACTGGCCTTTGTTTTCACTAGTTCGAAGAAATCGGGGGAGCAAGTAAAATGTGCGCTGTAGGGCAGTTTTTGGGAGTTCGTCTGATTTCCTCGTCCACCCACAGCCTCCCTTTCGTTGCAACCCAAGTGCAGCCCATTTGGCTGCCATTGAAAGGCATACGGTGGCCAATAGGCGTAGCCCCATATCCTAATTGCCTTGAGGCTATTATTCTAGCATTCTTTTTTTTTTTAAAGAGAGCGTTCTCATGCTTTCAGATTATAGCTCTTTCGGTAGGTATAGGATTGGTTGGCATGAGTGAGCAGTTTTAACATTGTGCTCACTACATATTGAAAAGGCTTCTGAGTGCATTTGCAACAGTAGTAATTTCCTTTTCCATCAGCTATCCCACCGACTTTTGCCAGCCATCACACCCAGTGACACCCACTGCTCCGTAATCTTTTGCTTACAAGTAGACAGTTAGCAGACCGAGCATCTCATTCAAGGGTCCTTTATTTACTTTCGTTACGTTTTCTGTGTCTTTCTCGCCACGAATGACGAGTCAGCTAAGCTCCGTCATATTCCTGATCATTCTGTAGTATCCTCCCTAAACTTTAAACACTCCTTTTCTGCCCACCATCGACTAATTGACGGCGGTATTTTACCTCTGCTGTTTCATTAAGACGTTCTTGGTGCAAATTTACTGCGCAAGTTCAGCAATTTCTCTGCCAAGCTACGAGTTATTCTTGCCGATCGCGGCTGTCTTTCAATCATGCTCAAGGTAGATAGATAGATAGATAGGTAGACAGATAGATAGATAGATAGATAGATAGATAGATAGATAGAT
>WOVY01015144.1:0-25874 GCA_013436015.1 Rhipicephalus annulatus
CCATTTCTGACAGCAGTCCCAGTGGTACGACGCTTTGTGTCATGGTAGGGATACATCATCTATTCCAGCCTCTACAAACGAGTGCGCATAGAGGAATTCGTTTCACAGAAACAAGCAGTATGCCATGATTAAAGGAGAGGCACGAGGTGCGTACGGAACGTGGAAGCGTGTGACTCTGCGGGAGAAGAAAAACAGTCACGCGCGAGCGCACGCACCTGCCACATAGATGCAGGAGATTGGTCGGAGAAAGGCTTGTGGCAATGCGACCCGGGCTGGGAGAAAAATTCCAGAAGAGAACTGGCACTGTGTGTTGGCACGCCGAGCACAAATGACGTGGGAAACGAAACGTTGCTCTCGCGACGGGAGCAGCATGACCGTCTAGTTCTGAGGACGTCAGCGTGAGAGTCCTGGGGAATGGCCGTCGACCTCCGAGTTTTCGAGTGAGGCTGCCCGGACTTGTCACAGCCATGCGGCAAGTCCCAATTCACGGCCGCAAGGTGACAGCGGACACCAGTCAGCAAAGCGGATAGAGAGTCCGAATAAGACGACGGAGTCCGGGACGCCGGCGACAACGACGAGCGGCTCGTTTGGCGGGACCAACCGATGGCAACAGCGAACAGGTTGAAGAGAAGGTCAGCGACGTGCGTCACAAACCTCGACACGGCATCAGAGAGGAGCCGACGTGAACATTGAGAGCGTTCGATGCTTTAAAAGCAGTGGCTAGGCCTAACGACGCATTTAGACTGGTTTACAGAATACTTTGCTTGTGCTGTTATAAGGGGGATTTCGGTGCCACTGAGTGTTGGTTTCTTTTCTGTTTTCGATTTTCGCTTTTTATTTTTTGGGGTCAGGAAGTGTGTTGTTTGTGCCATGCCCGTCTCCCGACTTTCATAATTCTATCCGACGCAAGCGCTCCCGGAATTAGTTCGCGACACAGTACCATACCGACAACGTCGAAACGACCCAACACCACTTGAGTGCATAACCTGGCTTTGGTATGTCATGCGAGTGTAAGCTTGCTTCCGCGTGACAGACCTGTGCTTCTACGTCGTGTGATCTTCCGGCTCTAAGTTGCCCTGATACCGAAAAGGGTATGGAGGAGTTAGGCTGGCGAAGTCTATCAGGCGAGGGGCAAACGTTCAAGCTCACCTTCTCGCACTATGCTTTCGAGGCTTCTAATGAAACAACTCATACTTCAAAAGATGCAAAGCTTTTCATTGGGCATGGAACAACTTCCAGAGCCAAAGTAAAACTTCTGAAGTGACGTAGTCAAGTGCCGCTTGAGAACTAAACGACAAACAAAAGAAAAACCACGTGTACGTCCCCTCTTTTTTTATCTACCCTCTATTTTCCCTCGATGACACTATATGATTTGGCAATCGTTCTCCATCGTTTCGCCACTGCACAGAAGCACTTTCGGTTGCACACGCATACGAGGAGATTTCGAGGACATGCCACCAGACGATGCGACGCAGATAAGTACATGTGTGGAAGCTAGTCGGGTTTCCTATTGGCTAAGAACCCTTAAGCCTCGATAGTGCTGAAAACAACCGATGAGTTGGAGTATAGGTTTTACGACAAAAAGATCGGAAAACTCAATTTGACCTAGCAAGATTGATAGCGGTCTTGAACTGCACTAGATCGAAAGCGAAATTTCAGGTTCAATAGCGTCCTTATAGGCAAGGATGTGAAAAGTAGGCATTAAAAGAAATATATATAAAGTTAGGCAGAAACATCAAAAGTAGGAATCTATAGGCACTGGAAATACACTACAAAAGCTGTTCTTAACCTCTAATTCATAATCATATATCGAGGTAGGAGGACAGGAACGCAAAAAGCAATATAGACATTTGCCTATATTCCGGCCTGTAGTGATAACACTGAAAAAATTTGGGGCAGAGCAGAAAAGAGCACTGTTACAGCACTCATTCCTACTTTGTCCTACTTTTTCCCTGTTTTCTTGCGCTGTAAAATTCGCCATCATTATCCCTGAGCAAAAAGCCCAAGCCTCCACCTTTGTAAACCAGACAGAAGTCAAGGCATCACAAACGGTGTCTTGACTTCTCTCCTGTGCTCAGCCATATAACCTACCAGTGCCGCTCTCTTTTATTTTAAGACCCATAAAAGTACCTACACTGCAAACCATTTCACATCTTTAAAAGTTGATTTTTCAATAAATCACCCATTCTACATCTATTATTTCTGCTAAATTTATCCAAACGAGTGTAATTTACGTAGTTACGCCCTTTGTACACTTATTTATGATTTTTTATTTGTACTATAGGCGTAGGTTCCAAACTACACCCAAGGGTGTTTCCTTGAATGTTACACCTATCATATATGTATATAGTTTGAGCATCAATATAAATGATATCTCAATGGGTGCAATCAAACTGCACGCCAAAGCTCTGGTGAAAAGATCGGTGTTTCGGCATTTGTTTTCATTTCACGTTTCAATCGCCAAAATATATCGTTCTATGTATTATATTTATATACCACCCCCCTATTTACATTATTCAGAAGATTCCACACATCTTCAACGAATAGAATAATGGGTTGACTTTTGCAAATCTTATTAAAAGTATTTTACTGCCACTCATATTCTTTCACCACTAATTCTCACAGAGGCATTGGTAAAAGAGACCATGTTGCGCTTAAACATAACATGAAACGATTACACACGGTTTTCGACAGGATATCGTTCGCGCTTTTCCATTTCAAATCACCCTAGGTTTTTCGTACCAGAGGTCTTGTTTTATTAACAATGGGGTCCAAACATTTCCTCACACTGAAGTATTTCGCATCAATCTACAAGTCGCTGATTTATTCTGTGAGTTATATTTAGATCAATGAACATGGATCAGCTCAAATTGACTCTTTGCAGCATTCGCATTGCCATGGAATTAGGCATGTTTACAATTAACTGGCTGTGTTTACTCTGATGCTGCTGTTGTGCATGCATGCCGCGCCGCAGGACAAGCTAGGCGAATATCCACTAAGCAATGGCAAACTCGTCAAATTGGATGCACCAATCTGTGGGCACTTACTGCTCTTTTTTATTTCCTTGATATGAACGCTTGCGCGTAGTATAATATACACGTGAACAATCACAGACGACACTAGCGCACTGTACGCCTGTCGCAAGAAGGGAGAGTAGTTGACTAATTGCAGCATTGTAATTGACAGTTCTTACTATGGTGTTACAATGCACTGATAATCGCACATTCGTATGCTCGCACGAAGTTTAGGACTTGAAACAAAAGCTAGCGTCATTGACACTTTGTCGGTAAAAAAAGCATGGTCCCCAGGGTCTTGCTGAATGACAGAGTAATATTTCAAAGGAGGTGATAGCCCAGCAGGGGTGTTGCTAGGAATTATGTATGGAGGGGGATAGAAAGAGGAAAGAAGGGGGCCTGATCCATATGTATGTACATTTTCGCCGGTGGTTAAATACGTGCGGATCCAAATCAGGAGCTTTTTTTTCAATATGAGCCAAATGATAGCCCGAAAGTAGCTCTAACGACGCTCAATTGGCTCATACATAATTTATTTTTCCTCTAAAACATTATTATTAAAACATTATATGTAAATATTACTCTTCTAGAAGAATGTTTATAGCATGTATATGCCAAGGCAGCGTTAGTTGAGCTTGTTTCGGTTCCAGATTTGGCCCATTTTGAATAAAGAGCTCCTCAAACGCATATAAAAAAGTCGTGGAGATGTGTCAAATACTGTACAACCTCCTCGCCCTTCCCTTACTTCCCATTTATACTTGTGATGCATAAGTAACAAATGTGGATTCGAATTGTCGAAACAACGCCGCAATTACGCCTCACTCGGGGAAAAAATTTGCATCAGGAATGCTACGCATTTGCCGCCTGCACACGCCAGTGGCAAAAAAAAAGATTTTGAAGCTGCTCCGTCAGCAAATAAATATGTTGTCAAGCTTAAAATAATACACTTTATCTTGGTGGCATGACATAGCTTCAAATTTATAATATAAAATGGTGCTGCTATGAATTTCGGTTTTGGTCTTCAGGTCTCGGGGCAACACGCATCGCCATCGTCAACAGGCAGACTAGGAATTGGGTGGTCACAGGTCATGCGCGAGTTTGCTGCAGGCTGAAGACGGCGGATTGCTTTACTATTCACTTGCTTTGTCCTGTATATGTACTTCTACAGCTTCCACTGTTTAACTCGCGCTTACATTAGATATAGTACGTGTCTCTGCAATCGTGTACGTGTCACTCAGATCTGCGCGTTGGCAAGTACAGAACAACTTCGGTGGTCCTGGGAGGCACGGCTTTCCGAGCTGGCACTGGGGAGCCAACTGGTGACCCTAGACCAGGCCCGGCGAGCCGCTGTGGCCATTGGGGCTCTACAAGAGGGCTCCACCCGGGATTAGTCACTAATTTTAATTCTTCAATAAAGTTTATTCTCTCTTCTCACTTCGGTGCTGCGGAGTGCGTCTTCTCTCTCAACGGCTTTCGTTGAAGCTTGTGCACGCCGCAAGCTGAGTGTTTCTGATCAAGCATTCAACGAAGTGTGCGCTGGGAGCTACATGGGCAATACTATTATATTTCGTGCTATTGCTGAAAAGCTAAGCTTTCGTGCATGTGAACAACGAAGTGCAGAACTGCCAACTCCCGATTTCCACCAATACTCGTGATTGCAGGAAGCGACCGTCCCTTGGCGCCGGTAGCTTCGTGACCGTCACTCGCTGTGTGCTCATCAGCTGCAATGTCTCAGCAGTGGCAGCGTTTGTGGACCCCGCTGTGGCGCATGGTTAAAAAAAACAAAAAAACAGGGGAGATGTGCCGCGTGCAGATAGACCTTAAGGCAGCGGCAGAAAAAGAAGGGTGGGGGGGATGAGCGAGCTGAGGTGGTCGAAAGGGGTGGAATAATAATAATAATAATAAGGAATGAAACAAATCAATGGGCAAGGAGGTGCCAGTTGTGGTTTAACGGGACTGCAGTGGACAAATGGGGCACGTTCATTACGCAGGAGAAAAAGAAAATCCATATTTCAACGACTGAAGTTAGGGGTGCGTTAATTATGCGGGTAAATACGCTATTTATAACTACAATTCAAAAATATTTAAAAATTTCAATAGTACCCCTTTGCGGCGCGTGCTTTACAGCAGCGTGACATTTTTGTTAAAAATCATGCAGCTAACCAAATAAGTTATATGTACCTTGTTTGGTCAGAAATTTGCACTTTTTATGTCATGTTAGGTTTTATCTATAATTCTAAAGGTTTGGTTTTATCTATGCTTTTATATCGTAGATAATCAGGCTATATAAATATTGATCTGTTTTGGTAAGGGCTTGAAGAGCCACACTAAATCGCACAAATCAGTTTTTTGCATTTTCACACCGTTGTAGTACTGCACATAGAATATTTAAAATAGAATATTTCTAAATATTTTGTTGTAAGGTTTTGGCGTTGTGGCTACATAAAAGCTTAGCCAAAGTGTACCAACACACACCCACACAAAACTTTTAGTTGCACTGATACAGCACAGATGATAATGGTGTAGACATAGTAAGTCACTAAAGAACACGCCCACGAAAAACAAATTGAGGATGACGACACAGGTGGCTGTGGATGAAAAAAAGCAGACCTAACAGCACTTGTATTTTTCATCCGTTTTGTCTCCGTTTTGACCAAGCTGTTTTGTTTTGACCGAGATGATAGTAGCAACAGCATAAAAAGCGTAGCCAGGGAGCAAACAGCCGAGTGAGCCACCCGATGGCGATGTGCTTCTGCACGTGTCTATCTACTTCTTCACATAGAATTCATATTGATAGGCATGTGTTTATATCGTGTATTTAGAGGCAGCTCTAGCTACACCAGCATGTCGCTGGATGCGTCTATGCCGAAGGTTTTTATAAGACAACTTCTAATTTGAAAAAGCAAAATGAGCCCGTACATGTGAGTGGCTACTAAAAGAAGCCCTTACCGCAGAAGCTTGCATGAACTGGAAAGCATCAGGAGCAGGCCCTTTGTCGCCATTCAATGGCCCTTGGTGAACAGACAGCTGATGGAACCATTGTGAAAGCTGCGACAGTAGATTTAGACCAACAATTATTTCCGTTAAAGTCGATGTTAAAATTACGGCAGAATTCGAAGACGTTACTTACATCTGCTGGTGGTCCCGGTGGTCCAGGGCTTCCAGGGACGCCATGAACACCAGGTTCACCTGGTGAGCCCTGAAACAATACGCCCAAAAGTCACAACAGTGTTCTGAAATGCAAGCTTCTTCATTTTAACCAATAACTTCTAGGTCTAAAGAGTAAGCTTATCGTAATAAGTAAGCAATATTCCTAGCAACAATTTCTTGGCATCGTCGACCGGGCTTTACAGAAGGAATCGTGCAGCCTTTCCATGAGATTTGTGTGCAATGTAGGCAAAGACCTGGTCTTTGTTAACGGGAACAACATAAACTGCGCTGCCCTCAATCACTTGTAGACAAATTAGTGTTTCAGTACATGCATGTCGGTGTTGGTATTTACGACTTCGTACAATGGTTGTATGTTTTATCTGTTCATAAATGTTAATTGCGCATGCTGGCATATAAATGTGCATAGGCGAAGAATATAAATCATAATTTGGTGTGAGTTCAGAATCACTGTCGCTGGCTGCTCGTCTGTGTCTGAGTGATTTGCCTAAATGAATCGTTCATGTTCTGCAAGGACTGTTTTTCCTTGTGTATCGTGCTACGAGCGACTGTAGGTATGAGTTCCCCAGTATAGACAGATCGTGCCCCAGGTTACGTCCACATAGATATACACCAATAAAAGCTTATTTGGGAGAGTAGGTTCATAGCGATTCTGTTGTAGTACCAGTCTGACAACTGTAGAAAGACTGCTAGAGAACTGCGCTCTTTCCTGTCCAATTTATCTTTTCCTACAGTTGTCGGGCTATTACTACGACACAACCGCACAGATGTTGCGGAAGCTCAGCATAATTTTTTCAAAGTAAGCATGAAACTCTAGAGCTGACCAATTTACCGCCTTCCGGCACTATCAGAAGTATCACATGCTAGGACGTAGAAACGAAAGATAATAAGGTGCCTTTCCGAAGGTTTCCAAGTCATGCCGGAGTCACGGCTTAGCTCAAAACGCTTCTTCGAGTGGTCAACGACGAGGAAGCCTTCGTGCGCTTGTAGAAGCTAATTATTTTTGCATTGTTGACGTACAAACGGGAATTCCTGTGTTGTGCTGGCTTTTTTATAGCTTCTGTAGAATGGAATAAAGCTCATGTAGGGCTTGTTCGAACGGCCTACGATAAAGAAGCCTTAATGCGCTTGTAGCAGCTATTTATCATTGCACGTACGTACTTGAATTTCTGTGTTAGCTCTTTATTAGCTTCTGTAAAAAGTAATAAAGCTCAAGGAGCGCTTTTTTCAATTGTCAACGATGGTCAAGCACACGAAATGGTTCGTGTGTTTGAAACAGTTATTTTTGCATTGTTGACGTTTACACTAGAATAACTGTATTGTGATGGCTCTTGTTCAGCACCGATAGAGAATAATAGAGCTAAAGGAGCAGTTTTTCAGCAATAACGAAGGTTTCCTGTGCTTGTAGCAATCCTCTAGTTTTGTATTGTTTGACGCACAAACTCGAATTTCTGTGATGTGATGGCTCTTTTTTAACTTCCGTAAAAAGTGCCAGAGCTCAAGTGACGGTACTCTGAGTGACGGCACCCTGTCAGGCAATAATATGCCTTTTTGCCTTTGTCCCTTACATGTCACTGTGTACTCTCCTTCAATATTTGAGATTGGTTTATGAAGGTTTATGAAGAATATTAAATATAAATTAGGTAGGGCTTGCTAAAACGGCCTACGATGAAGAAGCCTTAGTGCGCTTGTAGCAGCTATTTATTTTTACCTTGTTGATGTACGCACTCGAATTTCTGTGTTGTGATGGCTCTTGATTAGCTTCCTTAGAAGGTAATAGCGCTCAAAGAGTGCTTGTTCTAGTGGTCAACAATAAGGAAGCCTTTCTGCGCTTGTAGCAGCTATTTATTTTAAATGCGAAGCATTTCTCAATAAACTTCAGCGACCTTGAGCGTATCTATCTATCTATCCATCTATCTATCATCTATCTATCTATCTATCTATCTATCTATCTATCTATCTATATATATATATATATATATATATATATATATATATATATATATATATAGATGATTGAAGAGAAGGACGCACGTACGAAATGTGGATTTATTAACGTTTCGGCTGGTGGACCAGCCTTCGTCAGAATGAATGCAGTATGTTACAGGCACTTAATATATAGGTAGGCGGATGTATACACAGGAACAGTGCACCACTGCCAGATGCTATGCGCAATGAAAGCAAGGTACATGCGCATGGTGGACACAACAACGCACTGTGACTCACAATCACAAAAACAAAGATATCGCGTAAAAAAATAATAATAATCGCGTCACTGGCCAGTGAGATACCACGAGGCACAGAACATATAAGAAATATTGGCAATGCGCCGAGCGTACATAGCACAAGATTGACTCTACAAAATAATAATAATAACGATACATAATGCACTTTTACGAAGGATTAAACATCCATTCACACACACACGAACGAGATAAGTCTGTCTCCGCATGAGGCCGAGCACGCACTGTATTCTACGCTATTATGCTAGCCAGTTTGCCCGCGTTTTCGTTTAAACCCCTAGAAGCCGTTCCGAACTTATGAATTAGAAATGATTCGCGTATCTCACGCTTATAATGCGACGTGAATCCCGCCTCCAATACAGTTGCCCTAAATGATTCGAAACTATGTCCGGTAGTGGCGACGTGCCTTGAAATCGGCAGATGAGGCATGGAGTGCACATGGGCCTTGTGATTGTTGAAACGGTAGCGAAATGAATTTTCAGTATGACCGATATACTGCAAGTGACAAAAGGAGCACTCAAGCAGATAAACCGCATTATCTGTGTCACAGGTGAAATCGCCACGAATTTTTAAAGTGAAATTGTTTGCGGAGCTTTTAGCCACAGCGGTGGTTGTCATCTGTTTGCATAACTTGCATCGAGGTTTGCGGCATGGATGGCAACCAGCGTGTGAAATGTAATTGTTAGTCCGTACTTTGGAGGACGTGAGGATGTCCTGCAAGTTCCTACAGCGACGATACACGGCGCGGGGTGGCTCTGAAAAAACTTCTTTTAGGTGGTCGCTTTGCGTCAATATGTTGTGATGTTTCCTAAGAATGGCTGCTACATTGGGTGCGGAAGCGCTATGCGTGAGTACTAGGTTAGCATTATTGAGGCTATGGGAATGTTTCTCTGCATTGATCAGTGTTTTTCGGTCAAGCATATCAGCACGTGCCACTGCGTCATCAATCATCTGTGCCGGGTATTTCTGCTTTAGAAGAGAAACACGCAGTTTATCACAACTAGCGATGAAGTCTGCTTGCTCGGAGCAAAGGCGTTTAAAACGAACAGCTTGGCTATATGGTATGCTAGATTTACAATGTTTAGCGTGACTGCTGTTGAAATGTAGGTATTGTTGTCGGTCAGTAGGCTTTTGATAAAGCTTGGTGATTAGGTTGCCGTTTATTAGGCTAATAGATACGTCTAAGAAGTTTATGGTTTCAGTCGAGTAGACGTGCGTAAAAGAGATGGATGGGTGAACGTTATTGAAATCTGATATGAATGAGAGAAGGTGCGATTCACCATGAGGCCAAATAAAGAAAATATCGTCAATGAATCTTTTATAGCATAGCGGTTTTAATTGGCGACTGCGTAAAAACTCCTCTTCAAGCTTCCCCATAAAAATGTTGGCATAATTTGGCCCAATCTTAGTCCCCATCGAAGTGCCGCTGACCTGTACATAATGCACTTCATTGAATATAAAATTGTTCATGTGGAGAATCATTTCAAGTAACACCGCAATGGTAGTGCTGTTTACTGGCTTATCATCGGAACATTTCTCATACGCTTCTACAACCGCGAAGATGCCATCCGAGTGAGGGATGTTTGTGTAGAGTGACGATACGTCCAGCGTTACCAGAAAGGAACCATTAGGCACGGTAATGTCGTTAACTACCGACAAAAAGTGGTTCGTGTCCCTCAAGAAAGACTGATACGTGGCGGGAAGGTGACGAATCAACGAGTCCACATAACAAGACAAGTCTTCTGTCACCGTTCCGTTTGCAGAGACTATGGGGCGGCCTGGGTTGTTCGGCTTATGAATTTTTGGCAGCATGTAAAATCGGCCAGCAGACGGACTTAGCGGGACTAGTGTTGTGGCTGCCTTATCACATATTTTTTTATCTCGCCAGAGTGCATATATCTTTTGTTTTAGAGTTTCTTTGAAGTCCATTGTGGGGTCTGCATCAAGTCGTTTGTAAAATGAAGTGTCATTGAGCTGCCGAAGAGCCTCCTTAATATAGTCTGCTGTGTTCATAACCACGATGGCACCACCCTTGTCGGCTGGCTTAATAGTGATGTCGTCGCGCTTCCTTAATAATTCGATCGCTTTCAGTTCTCCGTCGCGCAGATTTCGACGGAACGAAGTTTTCTGCCTATATGCTTGAATTACATCGCGCTGAACAGCATCAATATATAGATCAAGGTATTTATCGCGTTGTAATGGTGGTGTCCAACGTTTAGCTGACGGCAGCACCCCGGAAGCATGGCTACTGTTATTTCTACCGTGAAAGAACTCCCTCAATCTCAGGTTGCGTGCGAAATTATCTAAGTCACTGAGTAGCTGGAATTCATCGCAATGACCCGTTGCGGGGCAAAACTTCAAACCACGCGATAATACAGACATTTCATCTTTGGACAGACTACAGTTCGATATGTTGACTACGTTTGAAACATCATCTGAACGGGGTGTATTTTCGAAACGGGACGGCGCCGTACTTAAATTTTTAAGGAGTTGCGCGGGTGTGCAATGAGACATCACGCCGTCCCTGAGTAACTTCTTACATTTGACAGCACATATTTCATTGCGTTTCTTTTCCTCGAATATGCACAGCGAGTTAACCTCCAGAGTACTAAGCGGGGTTTGATTACACATATTCCTCTCTTCGTTCATCAGAGATTTCAAAGCCGAGCGGTAATGATTGACAGTAATACGCAGAAGTTCTAGCGAAGACTTCTGTAGGGTGTCTTGCCACCTTTTTGCGTTATTATTTGACAATTGAGAAGTGGCAGGGCGTAGGAAAAGGTTCAGACCTTTTGGTGCAATAGAAGCAGCGAGGTAAGTTTCTAAAGTGGCAGTGTGTAGCTCGTAACGAACTCGTTTTTCCACTGCCCTTCTCATCTTTTGAAATCCCTTGGAACAAAGGTGCGAGGTAAAGTTCTCATTGGCATGCGTCGAAGCTAGTCAATTCTTCGAATTACTTTTTACAGCATCGGAAAATTTTTTTCGAAGTGGATACCTTGGGTGAGCAGTAGGACCAACTGCTTTCGTAGTGGGTCCTGCTTGAGTAGTGGCGATGTCTTCTGTAGCAGTTGATGCCGCGGCGCCAGTAAAGCGTCCCTCACTTTGTTGCAAAGAATGGCCACGGCGGGACAGGATGACGGAAGAACTTGCAGTGGAACCACTCACGCGAGGGGCTGTATCCGCTGTGTGTCGTGATGTGTCGTAGGTCGGGTAGTGTTCCTTACCCCTCTGCGAAGGACAATGGCCAGCGGGTGGCTGGCATTCGGGGGTGGGATTGTTTCGGATCGCTCTCGAAGTGCACCCACCATCATCAGTACGATCACCACGATTCTTGTTTTTGCCCGTTGGTTTCTTTAGCAGGGGCACGGCTGTGGACGGCTCAGGACCTACCCCTCTAGTAGACGGCGTATGGTGCTGTATAGCTGGGGCACAATCTTGCCAAGATGCAGTGGTTGCTTGACTCGGAGACTCGAAGCACAGTTGTCGGATATGACATGCCACGAGAGCAACGCCTTCAAAGCTGAGATGTACGCCATCCGCTGCTAGGACTCGTGCGGGGGGAAAACATTCGAGTGCATGGTCCAGAAGGTGCGCCGTACTGGAACGTCTGCAATAACGGCGTAAGAGACTGTTGAAAAGGCTGGCTTCACGGTTGAACCGGTGAATAAACCTTTGATTCTTGTATCCACGGCGGCGGTTGGCAGCCCTCGGCAAAATAAGTGTGGCGTAAATATTCCGTATACCTTGATACTCCTTTTGGATGCAGGTAAGCATGTGAATGTAGTTTTCGAAGACGGCACGTGCATTGTTCTTCGTTAAGTCATTGGTGCCAATGTGCACAATCAACGTAGACGTCGTTGAAGGGACAAAATCGATCAGCAAAGGCATGTCAGCTATAACAGCGCCATTATGTGAAACAAAAGCTGGCGTGCCTGCCAATAGAGGGTCAAAGTGCTGGAACAAATATTTGGTTTGCGAGTCACCCACGACGACAGTGGAAGGTGGTGCCTTTGGGAATTTCCATGAAATATACTTCGACGTGGTCCTCCGGGAATCCATAGTTGTATAATATTTTAGGAATGAAGATCGATGGTCCGGTGTAATAGATGATTGAAGAGAAGGACGCACGTACGAAATGTGGATTTATTAACGTTTCGGCTGGTGGACCAGCCTTCGTCAGAATGAATGCAGTATGTTACAGGCACTTAATATATAGGTAGGCGGATGTATACACAGGAACAGTGCACCACTGCCAGATGCTATGCGCAATGAAAGCAAGGTACATGCGCATGGTGGACACAACAACGCACTGTGACTCACAATCACAAAAACAAAGATATCGCGTAAAAAAATAATAATAATCGCGTCACTGGCCAGTGAGATACCACGAGGCACAGAACATATAAGAAATATTGGCAATGCGCCGAGCGTACATAGCACAAGATTGACTCTACAAAATAATAATAATAACGATACATAATGCACTTTTACGAAGGATTAAACATCCATTCACACACACACGAACGAGATAAGTCTGTCTCCGCATGAGGCCGAGCACGCACTGTATTCTACGCTATTATGCTAGCCAGTTTGCCCGCGTTTTCGTTTAAACCCCTAGAAGCCGTTCCGAACTTATGAATTAGAAATGATTCGCGTATCTCACGCTTATAATGCGACGTGAATCCCGCCTCCAATACAGTTGCCCTAAATGATTCGAAACTATGTCCGGTAGTGGCGACGTGCCTTGAAATCGGCAGATGAGGCATGGAGTGCACATGGGCCTTGTGATTGTTGAAACGGTAGCGAAATGAATTTTCAGTATGACCGATATACTGCAAGTGACAAAAGGAGCACTCAAGCAGATAAACCGCATTATCTGTGTCACAGGTGAAATCGCCACGAATTTTTAAAGTGAAATTGTTTGCGGAGCTTTTAGCCACAGCGGTGGTTGTCATCTGTTTGCATAACTTGCATCGAGGTTTGCGGCATGGATGGCAACCAGCGTGTGAAATGTAATTGTTAGTCCGTACTTTGGAGGACGTGAGGATGTCCTGCAAGTTCCTACAGCGACGATACACGGCGCGGGGTGGCTCTGAAAAAACTTCTTTTAGGTGGTCGCTTTGCGTCAATATGTTGTGATGTTTCCTAAGAATGGCTGCTACATTGGGTGCGGAAGCGCTATGCGTGAGTACTAGGTTAGCATTATTGAGGCTATGGGAATGTTTCTCTGCATTGATCAGTGTTTTTCGGTCAAGCATATCAGCACGTGCCACTGCGTCATCAATCATCTGTGCCGGGTATTTCTGCTTTAGAAGAGAAACACGCAGTTTATCACAACTAGCGATGAAGTCTGCTTGCTCGGAGCAAAGGCGTTTAAAACGAACAGCTTGGCTATATGGTATGCTAGATTTACAATGTTTAGCGTGACTGCTGTTGAAATGTAGGTATTGTTGTCGGTCAGTAGGCTTTTGATAAAGCTTGGTGATTAGGTTGCCGTTTATTAGGCTAATAGATTATTTATTAGGCAACAGCAGTCACGCTAAACATTGTAAATCTAGCATACCATATAGCCAAGCTGTTCGTTTTAAACGCCTTTGCTCCGAGCAAGCAGACTTCATCGCTAGTTGTGATAAACTGCGTGTTTCTCTTCTAAAGCAGAAATACCCGGCACAGATGATTGATGACGCAGTGGCACGTGCTGATATGCTTGACCGAAAAACACTGATCAATGCAGAGAAAAACATTCCCATAGCCTCAATAATGCTAACCTAGTACTCACGCATAGCGCTTCCGCACCCAATGTAGCAGCCATTCTTAGGAAACATCACAACATATTGACGCAAAGCGACCACCTAAAAGAAGTTTTTTCAGAGCCACCCCGCGCCGTGTATCGTCGCTGTAGGAACTTGCAGGACATCCTCACGTCCTCCAAAGTACGGACTAACAATTACATTTCACACGCTGGTTGCCATCCATGCCGCAAACCTCGATGCAAGTTATGCAAACAGATGACAACCACCGCTGTGGCTAAAAGCTCCGCAAACAATTTCACTTTAAAAATTCGTGGCGATTTCACCTGTGACACAGATAATGCGGTTTATCTGCTTGAGTGCTCCTTTTGTCACTTGCAGTATATCGGTCATACTGAAAATTCATTTCGCTACCGTTTCAACAATCACAAGGCCCATGTGCACTCCATGCCTCATCTGCCGATTTCAAGGCACGTCGCCACTACCGGACATAGTTTCGAATCATTTAGGGCAACTGTATTGGAGGCGGGATTCACGTCGCATTATAAGCGTGAGATACGCGAATCATTTCTAATTCATAAGTTCGGAACGGCTTCTAGGGGTTTAAACGAAAACGCGAGCAAACTGGCTAGCATAATAGCGTAGAATACAGTGCGTGCTCGGCCTCATGCGGAGACAGACTTATCTCGTTCGTGTGTGTGTGAATGGATGTTTAATCCTTCGTAAAAGTGCATTATGTATCGTTATTATTATTATTTTGTAGAGTCAATCTTGTGCTATGTACGCTCGGCGCATTGCCAATATTTCTTATATGTTCTGTGCCTCGTGGTATCTCACTGGCCAGTGACGCGATTATTATTATTTTTTTACGCGATATCTTTGTTTTTGTGATTGTGAGTCACAGTGCGTTGTTGTGTCCACCATGCGCATGTACCTTGCTTTCATTGCGCATAGCATCTGGCAGTGGTGCACTGTTCCTGTGTATACATCCGCCTACCTATATATTAAGTGCCTGTAACATACTGCATTCATTCTGACGAAGGCTGGTCCACCAGCCGAAACGTTAATAAATCCACATTTCGTACGTGCGTCCTTCTCTTCAATCATCTATTACACCGGACCATCGATCTTCATTCCTAAAATATTATACAACTATGGATTCCCGGAGGACCACGTCGAAGTATATTTCATGGAAATTCCCAAAGGCACCACCTTCCACTGTCGTCGTGGGTGACTCGCAAACCAAATATTTGTTCCAGCACTTTGACCCTCTATTGGCAGGCACGCCAGCTTTTGTTTCACATAATGGCGCTGTTATAGCTGACATGCCTTTGCTGATCGATTTTGTCCCTTCAACGACGTCTACGTTGATTGTGCACATTGGCACCAATGACTTAACGAAGAACAATGCACGTGCCGTCTTCGAAAACTACATTCACATGCTTACCTGCATCCAAAAGGAGTATCAAGGTATACGGAATATTTACGCCACACTTATTTTGCCGAGGGCTGCCAACCGCCGCCGTGGATACAAGAATCAAAGGTTTATTCACCGGTTCAACCGTGAAGCCAGCCTTTTCAACAGTCTCTTACGCCGTTATTGCAGACGTTCCAGTACGGCGCACCTTCTGGACCATGCACTCGAATGTTTTCCCCCCGCACGAGTCCTAGCAGCGGATGGCGTACATCTCAGCTTTGAAGGCGTTGCTCTCGTGGCATGTCATATCCGACAACTGTGCTTCGAGTCTCCGAGTCAAGCAACCACTGCATCTTGGCAAGATTGTGCCCCAGCTATACAGCACCATACGCCGTCTACTAGAGGGGTAGGTCCTGAGCCGTCCACAGCCGTGCCCCTGCTAAAGAAACCAACGGGCAAAAACAAGAATCGTGGTGATCGTACTGATGATGGTGGGTGCACTTCGAGAGCGATCCGAAACAATCCCACCCCCGAATGCCAGCCACCCGCTGGCCATTGTCCTTCGCAGAGGGGTAAGGAACACTACCCGACCTACGACACATCACGACACACAGCGGATACAGCCCCTCGCGTGAGTGGTTCCACTGCAAGTTCTTCCGTCATCCTGTCCCGCCGTGGCCATTCTTTGCAACAAAGTGAGGGACGCTTTACTGGCGCCGCGGCATCAACTGCTACAGAAGACATCGCCACTACTCAAGCAGGACCCACTACGAAAGCAGTTGGTCCTACTGCTCACCCAAGGTATCCACTTCGAAAAAAATTTTCCGATGCTGTAAAAAGTAATTCGAAGAATTGACTAGCTTCGACGCATGCCAATGAGAACTTTACCTCGCACCTTTGTTCCAAGGGATTTCAAAAGATGAGAAGGGCAGTGGAAAAACGAGTTCGTTACGAGCTACACACTGCCACTTTAGAAACTTACCTCGCTGCTTCTATTGCACCAAAAGGTCTGAACCTTTTCCTACGCCCTGCCACTTCTCAATTGTCAAATAATAACGCAAAAAGGTGGCAAGACACCCTACAGAAGTCTTCGCTAGAACTTCTGCGTATTACTGTCAATCATTACCGCTCGGCTTTGAAATCTCTGATGAACGAAGAGAGGAATATGTGTAATCAAACCCCGCTTAGTACTCTGGAGGTTAACTCGCTGTGCATATTCGAGGAAAAGAAACGCAATGAAATATGTGCTGTCAAATGTAAGAAGTTACTCAGGGACGGCGTGATGTCTCATTGCACACCCGCGCAACTCCTTAAAAATTTAAGTACGGCGCCGTCCCGTTTCGAAAATACACCCCGTTCAGATGATGTTTCAAACGTAGTCAACATATCGAACTGTAGTCTGTCCAAAGATGAAATGTCTGTATTATCGCGTGGTTTGAAGTTTTGCCCCGCAACGGGTCATTGCGATGAATTCCAGCTACTCAGTGACTTAGATAATTTCGCACGCAACCTGAGATTGAGGGAGTTCTTTCACGGTAGAAATAACAGTAGCCATGCTTCCGGGGTGCTGCCGTCAGCTAAACGTTGGACACCACCATTACAACGCGATAAATACCTTGATCTATATATTGATGCTGTTCAGCGCGATGTAATTCAAGCATATAGGCAGAAAACTTCGTTCCGTCGAAATCTGCGCGACGGAGAACTGAAAGCGATCGAATTATTAAGGAAGCGCGACGACATCACTATTAAGCCAGCCGACAAGGGTGGTGCCATCGTGGTTATGAACACAGCAGACTATATTAAGGAGGCTCTTCGGCAGCTCAATGACACTTCATTTTACAAACGACTTGATGCAGACCCCACAATGGACTTCAAAGAAACTCTAAAACAAAAGATATATGCACTCTGGCGAGATAAAAAAATATGTGATAAGGCAGCCACAACACTAGTCCCGCTAAGTCCGTCTGCTGGCCGATTTTACATGCTGCCAAAAATTCATAAGCCGAACAACCCAGGCCGCCCCATAGTCTCTGCAAACGGAACGGTGACAGAAGACTTGTCTTGTTATGTGGACTCGTTGATTCGTCACCTTCCCGCCACGTATCAGTCTTTCTTGAGGGACACGAACCACTTTTTGTCGGTAGTTAACGACATTACCGTGCCTAATGGTTCCTTTCTGGTAACGCTGGACGTATCGTCACTCTACACAAACATCCCTCACTCGGATGGCATCTTCGCGGTTGTAGAAGCGTATGAGAAATGTTCCGATGATAAGCCAGTAAACAGCACTACCATTGCGGTGTTACTTGAAATGATTCTCCACATGAACAATTTTATATTCAATGAAGTGCATTATGTACAGGTCAGCGGCACTTCGATGGGGACTAAGATTGGGCCAAATTATGCCAACATTTTTATGGGGAAGCTTGAAGAGGAGTTTTTACGCAGTCGCCAATTAAAACCGCTATGCTATAAAAGATTCATTGACGATATTTTCTTTATTTGGCCTCATGGTGAATCGCACCTTCTCTCATTCATATCAGATTTCAATAACGTTCACCCATCCATCTCTTTTACGCACGTCTACTCGACTGAAACCATAAACTTCTTAGACGTATCTATTAGCCTAATAAACGGCAACCTAATCACCAAGCTTTATCAAAAGCCTACTGACCGACAACAATACCTACATTTCAACAGTAGTCACGCTAAACATTGTAAATCCAGCATACCATATAGCCAAGCTGTTCGTTTTAAACGCCTTTGCTCCGAGCAAGCAGACTTCATCGCTAGTTGTGATAAACTGCGTGTTTCTCTTCTAAAGCAGAAATACCCGGCACAGATGATTGATGACGCAGTGGCACGTGCTGATATGCTTGACCGAAAAACACTGATCAATGCAGAGAAACATTCCCATAGCCTCAATAATGCTAACCTAGTACTCACGCATAGCGCTTCCGCACCCAATGTAGCAGCCATTCTTAGGAAACATCACAACATATTGACGCAAAGCGACCACCTAAAAGAAGTTTTTTCAGAGCCACCCCGCGCCGTGTATCGTCGCTGTAGGAACTTGCAGGACATCCTCACGTCCTCCAAAGTACGGACTAACAATTACATTTCACACGCTGGTTGCCATCCATGCCGCAAACCTCGATGCAAGTTATGCAAACAGATGACAACCACCGCTGTGGCTAAAAGCTCCGCAAACAATTTCACTTTAAAAATTCGTGGCGATTTCACCTGTGACACAGATAATGCGGTTTATCTGCTTGAGTGCTCCTTTTGTCACTTGCAGTATATCGGTCATACTGAAAATTCATTTCGCTACCGTTTCAACAATCACAAGGCCCATGTGCACTCCATGCCTCATCTGCCGATTTCAAGGCACGTCGCCACTACCGGACATAGTTTCGAATCATTTAGGGCAACTGTATTGGAGGCGGGATTCACGTCGCATTATAAGCGTGAGATACGCGAATCATTTCTAATTCATAAGTTCGGAACGGCTTCTAGGGGTTTAAACGAAAACGCGGGCAAACTGGCTAGCATAATAGCGTAGAATACAGTGCGTGCTCGGCCTCATGCGGAGACAGACTTATCTCGTTCGTGTGTGTGTGAATGGATGTTTAATCCTTCGTAAAAGTGCATTATGTATCGTTATTATTATTATTTTGTAGAGTCAATCTTGTGCTATGTACGCTCGGCGCATTGCCAATATTTCTTATATGTTCTGTGCCTCGTGGTATCTCACTGGCCAGTGACGCGATTATTATTATTTTTTTACGCGATATCTTTGTTTTTGTGATTGTGAGTCACAGTGCGTTGTTGTGTCCACCATGCGCATGTACCTTGCTTTCATTGCGCATAGCATCTGGCAGTGGTGCACTGTTCCTGTGTATACATCCGCCTACCTATATATTAAGTGCCTGTAACATACTGCATTCATTCTGACGAAGGCTGGTCCACCAGCCGAAACGTTAATAAATCCACATTTCGTACGTGCGTCCTTCTCTTCAATCATCTATTACACCGGACCATCGATCTTCATTCCTAAAATATATATATATATATATATATATTTAGCCGCTTACGTTTGGGTTCTATCGTGGGCGACTCCTTAACTTGGCGTGAACCAAAATTCAAAATTAGCATGGGAGGATAAGATGATTCGACGAATATGACACGCTGATAAAAACTCGAATAATGTCACAATTCCATCGTGCGCGTCGTCAAACACTTCCCGCCAGACAGTGGCGCATACCCACAGGCGGGCATGTGCCGCTGGTATAGAGGTATGTGCCACAAGTGTTTAACACTTAGTATCGACTCAGCAATGACTAGAACACATCTGGGCAATTTTGACGCGTGAGCGTTAAGCAATACCTATCATTCGCAGCGTCGACCCACCAAAGCATAGAATAAATGTGAAGTACTAAGAAGAACCTGACATAGGCAGCGTTGACCCCCCGAGGAATGCAAATAATAAGTTTCAGCGTCCCAGCAAGAATCGAACGCAAGCGGCAGTCGATCATTCTACTATGGAGCTACGCCGCGTCACGGAACTACTTTTCAAATATGCGCTAATCTTCGCGAAATGTCAATAGTGCTTGCCGTGCTGCCTACCCAATTTATAAACATTACATGTGTACTCCTTTGATACAGCCATCACATCACCTTAATGTCAATTGTGGGTTAGGTGCCATTCGCTCAAGTTTATTATGTGTAGCAGTGTCCAGTGCCACCATCTTTGCGAGCATGAGCGATTCATATATTTGTTGGTGCAGCAACTACGCATGTTCCAGTTAACTTCGATGCGCAAGTGCAAACAACTGGTTAAATAAACATCCTCAACTCTTCAACATATGTCTGAGCGTGCAATATTTGTACATATATTTAGAGTCCTTTCATGAGGTGTTGCTCAATTTAAAAAAAATGTAACACGGTCCCTTTCCCTGCGCATGCTTCGCATAAAGCCGATTATCAGTTACGTAGAATCTTGCGATTTTTTTTGCATTGTTGACGTTCGCACTCGTATTGCTGTGTTGTGATGACTCTTGTTTAGTTCCTGTAGAGAGTAACAGAGCTCAAGGAACACTTTTTCAACAATAAGAAAGCCTTTCTGTGCTTGTAGCAGCTATTTATTTTTGCATTGTTGACGTACACACTCGAATTACTGTGTTGTGATGGCTCTTGTTTAGCTTCGGTATAAGGTAATGGAGCTCAAGGACCACTTGTTCAAGCGGACAACGATAAGAAGCTCTTCTTGCACTTGTACCAGATATGTATTTGAGAGGGTGGAGAAGAGATTTGGCTTGCGAATGCTACGTGGAAGAGTGGAAAGGGTTTCGAGCTCGCCTCCCCTCATCCTCGTTTCACGCCGCTTCAAAAACTCTGCTTTTTCCGCTCGAGATGAACCGATTTAAAAACTTTTTGTGGCAAAATGTTTCTCATCGGTCACCTAAGAACTTCCTCTTTATAACTAATATTTAGTAGGAGGCCTGTTGAGTGGCCCTTTAAAACTGTAGTGTGCTTTAAAACCATTGTGCGAAGAACGTCTACAAGGCGCTGTGTGAAATTTTTAAAACACGTGTATTTAACGAGCTGATAACGAGGAATGATTTGTTAATGTTGTGTTATTTGCAGTGTTTTTATTTTTATGCTGACATTGTAGGATATTATGTTGAAATCAGTTGAAAAAAGAAACTCATGAATAATACATGTACGAAAATATTTCGCCATATGTAAAGCAGCAAAACATTAACACCGTGAGAAGTGAACGCATTGATTACCTCGAATTCAAGGGCCACCACATTCTCTTTGCTGATCTCACCGAGTGCAGAAAGTCGACTAATTAGAAAAAAGTACATTTTTCCATTCTTCTTTCTTCCAATGCTGGTGGTTTACAGCGACGTCCAGGCGTTGTTGGCGTTGTCGCTCAGATAGAAAAGGCTTTTGCGCCGTGGCGAAATTGAACTTCCGGCCTCCTTCCACAGCTGGCTCACTGTCCTTGTAGAAACATTCAGTGAGAGTTCGTCCGGGATATCCTTGGCGGACAAGAAAAGATCAACGACAGCTGCGGCCACAATCAAATGTCGGCCTCGTGCATTGTGTCTCTGGCTGCCCGAACCACTTGGCATCCGTAAATGTTCCACCTTCTCTAGAAGAACGTACACTTTTGGTGATCACTGTCTTCGACCTCCCAGATCTACAGGCGATTTCTCGCTGCGGGAAACCTTCCACAAAAAGACTGGCGATGAATTGCTGATCTTCAATAATAACACGAGGTGTCATTTCAATGGGCGACAGGTCTTTGTCCGGCATTGGATATTTCTACATGTCTAACAAGTATTCCCAGTCCGTTCAAATCTCGAACACTGACGGACGGGTGGAAATAAGAGAATGGCGTGACAGCAGTATTCTAGTCGGACCACTGAATATCAGCTCATCAACTGTGTAGATGAATCTATGGTCGCACGGCGCACCACTGGCTGGCTTTTGATAACTACAGCTTTTATTCAGCGTTTGAGTGGAGATAGGTGCGCCAAGATTTTACATGCGGAAGCATCTTATACTTGCGCCTTGTAGTGCGCCGTCCGCGCCGTCCGCACCGCTTCTCGAACATTCGACAGCTGACGCGCGCGCATGCGCAGTCGCGACGTCGCCCACCATCTGTGCCGCGCGCGCTTCTCCTTCGAGAACATTCGACAGCTGACAGCGCATGCGCCGTGTCGCGCCGTCGCCATCTGTGCCGCGCGCGCGCTTCTCCTTCGAGAACATTCGACAGCTGACAGCGCATGCGCCGTCGCGCTGTATATATACTCAAGGTCGGCGCTCGCTCGCTCAGTTGCCGCTCGTCCGTTGGTTTGTACGGCGCGTCGACGTCCGAAGTCGCCGTGAAATGAATGCCAACGAATCTACAAACAGAATGATCGACGTCCCTAAGCCATCGTCCTCAAAGTTCGTCGCAATAAATAAAAACACCGCCCTTTCGCATACGTGCCGTACGTGTTCACTCATTTAACACCCCATTTCACAACAACGTTAACCATTTAGCCATCGACCCAAGTAAGTCGCAATTTAACACCCGTTAACCAATTTCCGCATCCTCCTCAGTGTTCCCCGAGGAAAGCTGCGGGCAATTTTTTTATTGAGAAACACGTTGGGAACAGCAAATTTGCCAGTTTTAAACACTTCACTCCGCAATGAGTCGTTATTAAATACAGTGACGCGCGTGGTCACGCTCGGACACTGAACGGGAAGTTTTCCGACAGGATACCAAAAGATGCAAATCTTCGGAACTATTAGCTGTAATCACGCCTATTTGGAGCATGCGATGTCCTCTATAGAGAGCATCTAAATCACATAGCGTTGCGTCTGGCTGCAGGAAGGTACGAAAACATGTGAGATCAGCGACTACCTGAAAAAAGCTGAGTGACAGCTTAAAAGAACGAAGCGTGTTCATCAATGAGTAGACGTTCCCTGGTTTGCTGTACTCTAACAATGAGCTCTTCGAACCACAATGAAACGAGTAGGATGATTGAGATTCGCGTCCAAGAGTTGAACACGAGAACCTGATTGAGAATACTTGGCATCACCTTCTGCATAATTAGCGTCAACGTGCCGTGAGGAAAACAAAGCGTGTGCGCATGAAATTGAACAGATTTTTTCTACGCAGAACACGCTCACTTTTCCCCCAATACCAATTACGCTTACTTAGACGCCGACACCGGACTTTCTGCTAAAGGAGTTCGGCTGCTCTGCGTTGTACGTGAACGAGCCGCGGACTCTTCAACGCTACAGTGCCCCCATTCTACTGAACACATCACGGAATGAAGAAAGCGACGCCTAGCACGAAACGCTACATGTAATCACTCGTACGCTGCAAGAAAGTAAAAATATATGGCTGCGAAATCGAAAAGATGCGCATGCACACTCTCCATGACAGTTTCATCTAAGGTGACTAGATGAAAAAACTGGCAGATGCCACGTACAGTGGAAATCGATGATATGCGAAGCACGATTGACAAATGTTGATCCGTCAATTCAAAATCAGCACACGTCACAAGGTTGACGTAAATGATGCCGTACATGACTTCCGTGTCATGGTCATCATGTTTGGATGCGTCATTTACCTTTGTCATCTATTCACGTCACGTGATACCAAATTTATTATATGTGGAGCTAGCGAAACGACCGTGAGCACGCTATGAACATGGCATGTGTTCATGTTCTTGCATGACGCGCGTGTCAGGATTATCATGTTTGCACCAGTCAAACTTTTTGTCATCCGTTGACGTCAAGTTACACCAAATTCGGTATATGTGGAGCTAGCAAAAACAGCCGCGAACTTATTGTGAAGGTGCCATTATACTCCAAAGTAGCGTTGACGTGTGCGCATGCGGGGCACAGTGACACTACGTTTGCAAAACGCGGGCGCTGTGTAGTCTGACGCCAGGCGCGCCCAGCGTCTGTCGGCGCAGCCCAATGGCAACCGGCGCAATATTCGACATGCTGCATTTCGCGCCGATGCCTTACTCAGACAACACTGCGCCTCCCTCTTTTCTTGACGGAGGGACGCTGGACGCGCTGAGAAGCGCATGCGGTAAAGCAATGCAGCGTGGCGCGTGCCTGCGGGTATATGGCAGGACCGCGGCGCCTGGTGTGGCAACGCCAGCGTGACGCGATGAAATGAACGCCGGCGGCACGTCATGCATTGTTCTCGCATGGTGCGCATTTCATGACATGTTTGCACCAGTCACATATCTTCTTCATCCGTTGGCGTCACGGAATACCAAATTTGGCATATGTGAAGCTAGCGAAATGGTCGCGAACGCACCATCAGTGTGGCATGTATTCATGTTGTTACATGACACGCATGTCATGATTATCATGTTTGAATGTGTCATTTACCTATGTCGTCCGTTCGCATCGCATAATACCGAGTTTGGTACCTGTGAAGTTAGTGAAATGGCTATCATGGGCGTAGCATGTAGTCACGTTGTTACATGACACGCATCTCATGTTTGCCATGCTTGCACCATTATCATATCTTCGTCATCCATTCACGTTCCGTAATACAAAACTTGGTATAAGCGAAGCTAGCGAAACGGCCACGAAGTATCATGAGTGCGGCATGGGGTGAAGTTGTTACATGACACGCATCTCATAATTATCATGTCTGCAGCAGTCACATACCTTCGTCGTCCATTCACGTACTGTAATACCAAATTTGGTATATGTGACTCTAGCGAAACGATCGCGGGCGTATTATGAGCGTGGAATGTAGTCATGCTGTTACATGACTCTCATGTAATGATTTCCTTGTTAGCGTCTGTCGCTCTGTTCGCTATGGAATCATGGAATACCATACTAGTTTTGCAAAATGCCATGTCAAGAAAAATACCGGAAGAGCTCCAGGACCATGAAATGTAAATAATTACAGTCATGACATACATTTCATGATTTTGATGTTATGACTAGTCATATATGTTTTTCATACAGTCATATTATGCCACACAAAGTTTCGTTTTGATACCATTATCGAAACGGCCAGGAGAGCTAAAAGTCGTAGATAGTAGATCGATAGATAGATAGATAGATAGATAGATAGATAGATAGATAGATAGATAGATAGATAGTAGATAGATAGATAGCTAGAAGATAGATAGATAGATAGATAGATAGATAGATAGATAGATAGATAGATAGATAGATAGATAGATAGATAGATAGATAGATAGATAGATAGATAGATAGATAGATAATAGATAGATAGATAGATAGATACGCTCAAACTCACCGAAGTTCGCTAAGAAATGTGTCGCATTTAACAAGTTTCGGTGGGTAACGTCACTTATCTTCTCGAATCGGTCACCGCACTCTCCCTTACCGCTTCTTTCTCTGCCATCTGCGTCAGTTAATTGGTCATTCCTTGAATGTGATGTAGAAAATGGCTGGTGGAGGTATTGATATATGCAAAAAGCTATAAATGAGTACGCTTGTGCATATGGGTTCAGCCGGATTCTCACCGTGAGCGAAGACGAAATGGTAGCCAGGTAGCTATGACAAAACAGAAGAGGAGAAGCCTTTCAGTTGGCGCCAAGTTGGCCAAGATTGTTTCGCGGAGCTCGCTCAATGCAATATCCGAGTTTTTCAACAATGCTGGAATTCCGCGAAGCAACAGAAAATAATTTCGTTCTCTTCAACTTATTTTGTGCTATCCTATATGAGTTTGTAGTTATGAAGTATTTCACGCGAACGCTATCGTGCAACTTCG
>WOVY01015145.1:0-12336 GCA_013436015.1 Rhipicephalus annulatus
ATACCATCTTTGAGATAATCAGGGTTAACAGTGGACTGCCTCAGACCAGCTGGACGACGTTTCATAAGGGGCCTTCTGCGTTGTTTTCATCTGTCGGCTGCCATATAACATCATGAAGATTTCCCGTTCGAGGAATGAAATTACTACATTCGTATCTTATCTGCCTGCCTTAGCAGCAACATGGCGCGTGCACTCATTGACGACAACCAGAAATGCTTGTGTTTTCACATGCCCTTTCTTTCTTCAATTTCGGCAAAGTAGAGGTGCAGTACCTCAAAAGTTACCTCAGAGTACTTCGGCGTTATAATTTTGTTCCCTCGTGGCCAAAACTTTGCTTTGAAGACCTGGCTTTCGTGGCAATAATTTAATGTAATACCCGCCATCTTGTTCATCCACGTGAAATTGCAGTTAGCTTCCTGTACAGTCTTCGAAATTCACGTGCTCTCCAGATTTTGGACTTATATAGTAGAGCCTCAGAATGGTTCCCACTTCGGTCTCAACTACATGTACTTTTCCGTTCTATATATATATATATATCTATATATATATATATATATATATATTATATATATATAAGTTTACGTGCTACAACTGCAGTGTCTTAGGGAATGTGCAATATGAACGTTGCAATTCCTCATCTGGGTGGTTTGTCCCGGACGAGGAGCTACATCGAACGTGTACTGTTGAATATCGCTTATCTAGCACGCATTCTCCCCTTGGGCTGCTCGTGAAGCTGCCGATGGGTGAAGGCCGGGCTGTCAGTGAACAGTTTAAAAAAAATAAAGTATGCTCTAAATAAGTATGCTCTAAAATAACTTAAGGCCTTCACAACAGCTAGTGCTTCTTTTGCTGTATGTAATAATTAAATTGGGTTTCGGTAACGTATAATAAAAATATGTTATCATTTTTTAGTTCTCAAGTCACATCCTCCTTGTCATTTGTTTGGTAAAAACAGCCCCAGTTCCGTGGTGGAAAGCATTAGTTGAGAGTTTGAATCAGGTAAAATCTGGAAACGTCAATACAGGTTCACACGAAATGGGTAATTATCTCTATAAAGATAATTTTACATTCATCTTTCCGCAAGAACAGAACACCTTTTTATGTCAAGGTACGAGGCAATCGGTCTTCTTGGCCTAGTCTTTTACAAATGCTCGCTAGTGCCCAGCGAGAACCTATAACACATAAGGGACGGGCATGTGATGCTTTCGCAACAGACCTGATTCCCAGCACGCTTTCTTCTTGTACTCTTCTTCATTCATCTACTCTCCGTTTGGCTCCTGCAAGGAAATACCACCGTGTGACTAAAGAACTCACTTTTCTTCGCATTGATTTTAGTCTTCCATCACTGAGTGCTAGCAAAACAGCTGAAAAGTGAAGTATATGGTTGTCTCTTGTCCTTGAATACACTAGGGTATTGTCAACATACACATTGCAAAACTTTCCATTAAAGTCTTCGAGTGGAGTGCTCATCATTTTCTAACACAATGCACTACAATTCTTTCACCCCGAACGGAAGTCGGTTGTGTTCGCACACGTCAAATAGTGTAACAAACACCATGAACTTTTTCGTGTATTCCATCAAGCGTACTTGCCGATATCCTTTACACAAATCTATTCTAGAGGACTAATCGCATCCACCGGTTTCATCCATGATCTCGTCTATTTTTCGCGCATCTAAAACGGGAACTGGTCGGTCTGGCCGGTCGATGAGTCTGCAATACGTACATAAGTGAAGTGATTGATCTTATTTAGACACGATCGTAATCATTTAAGCAAACGAAAATGTGGATGGTCCAATGATGCCCGCGTTCAGCAAACCCTGAAGTTCTTGCCTTACCGGGATTTCATTTCATGGCTCAAAGTATGTTTTTTTTTCCTACTACGTTTTTGACACGCAGTACGTTACTGTCACACAGTCTTTCAATTTGCTGAAGTAATGTTGTTTTCGCCACAGCGCGTAGTTCCGTCAAAATGCGCGTTTTTATCTTTCGAGAAGTGAGCGGCTGGGTCTTTGAAAGAGAAGCACAAAAATTTTGGATGCATTTTTATTATGGTCCAATTTGGTTTTTATTGCGGATGATTATGCCGCGAAAGTTTACCACTGTCAAAAATGTATTTCGCAGGCTCGTCGACCAAGTCATTAGCGCCAGTTAATAACCAGACCCCACTGAGGGTACATAGAAGCAGCGCTCGTTAATGGTGGTACAAAGTTTCAGACGTAGTACGAGCCTCGAGACGGCGAAATTCCACTAGGGCGCCTGGCCCACAGGCTTACGGTGTGTCCTATTTAGGCGTGCTAGCTGGCGCCTATCAATTTAGCGCGCTAAGTGAACGACGTGTCGCCGGTTCTCTGAGTAGGCCTTTCTTGCTTGGGAATGCTTGAAAGGGAGCCATGCGGCGAAGCGGAATGATTTGTTTTCTCTTTAGGTTTTATACTAAATAAAATGAAAATGTGCTAAACAAAGTGTCAGAACAACTTGCTTTATTATCTGACCCCGTTTCTTACTCGAAACTTCACATGCAGGCTGTAAAGCAAGATTTTTGAAAGCAAGAAGTTTCTGTCACTCATTTTTATCCTTCTCTGCTGCCAGTGTAGTTAAATGGCTGAGAAAATAATTGAAAGAGAAGTGATAAATGTCCATGTTGAGCATTTTTATCATATTTTTATGTCTTCAGTGCAGGAAACCGGTAGAAAGGGTGCCTGTATCAGATTTGTCAACTTTAAACGTGCTCGGGTATATTTAAGTATTGCACGTTTCAAGTATGACTACCTGCCACGCGCACGGAAAACTTTGTTTCTGTGTGTAGCAGGTCGCTGGCCTTCAATAACGAGTTAAATATTGAGTGAGGTAGGTTATTCATTCTGAACATGAATACTAACACAAGGGAGTTAGGTTGGTTGGTCAGATTTCATTTTGAAACCGCAAGAAAGCTGAGAATCCAACTCTCTGTTTAGTTGAGTACTTGATGTTCACAACTAAACTATCTATCTCACTCTTTATTACCTCTTTTTGAAGGCTAGTGATCTGTGCACACAGCAGTAAAGTGTTTCCGTGAGTGTGGCACAGGAAACTCACACGAGCGCTCGTGCCGTTGAGTCTCTAGATGTTTACTTGTCTTGTGAACCATGTCAAATGAAAGCATAGTGTTTATATATATTATATTATATATATATATATATATATCTATATATATATATATATATATATATTATTTATATATACATATATCTATAAATACACACATATATAGTGGGAGTAATAATTCAATGGGCCAGTTAGTCTTCGTGAAGGTATGGGATATGGCACAATGGGGATGAGTTAAACTCATCCCCTGATGAAGGGAGGACCCCTACCGAAATTGTTGGTAAATAAATTTAATTATCCTTTTGACAACGCCACCGTTGTGCCATATCCCATACCTTCACTATATATATATATATATATATATATATATATATATATATAAATATATATATATATCAGGTGAACAAGTGTATACTTAAGGACTTGTTTTTTCGTGTTTTACACAATATTAATGAGATCTAACAGACAATACTGCCAAGGAATATATAGGGGAAGTTATTAGGCCAATCATAATGGTTCGAATAACGTATTCGATGCTCTACCACTGAGCTACCATGACAGCTATCCCCCCCGCCTCTTTATTGGGTATCTATGTCAATCTAAACGTGGGAGTGTCAGTCAGTGCCACTAGTAGCCATGGCGGTGAGTGTGGCACACTCTTTATTAGCCTGTTTGGCATCACGTAGTACGTGAACTTATTGCTAACTGGTAGCTGACCAATAGTCCCCCGTATACAACCTAAAGGCACCAGTCTGCCAGTACGAGACCCTCGTTAATGAATAAGGGAAACAAGTGTATACTTAAGGGCTCGTTTTTGTGTTTTACACAATAATGAGATCTAACAGACAATAATGCCAAGAAATATATAGGGGAAGGTATTAGTCCAATCGTAATGTAAATGAGAAGAAAGAAAGTGGGTAAAAAGATAACTTGCCGTGGGCAGGATCAGAACCTGCGACCTTCGAATAACGCGTTCGATGCTCTACCACTGAGCTACCACGACAGCTATCCCCCAGCCAATTTATTGGGTATCTATGTCAATTTAAACGTGGGAGTGTTAAACGAGGGAGTGTCAGTCAGCGCAACTAGGATATATATATATATATATATATATATATATATATATATATATATATATATATATATATATATATATATATATATATATATATATATATATATTATATCTCCTGAGTTCCAGCTATGCGATTGTCCGATATATTGGACATCAAATACTCCATCACTACAAAGATCTCAGCATGTTTTCTTCATCAAATACCAGATTTCAATATTTTCCACATCTTCTAGTGCCCTCTATAAAGCTTTGTCGAAATTGCACCAGGATATCCCGAAACGAAGGAGAAAACATGGTGGTGTTCAAAGAGCAGCGTAATAGAAGTTTAACGGCGAAATTAAGGTCCGCATTTGTGTAGTTTTTTAATATTTGTTAAATGATGAATATTAACTTGCAGTTATTCTAGAATTTGTCATAATTTTCTTTTGCAACCTTGTTTTGTGTTGCATCAGGCCCATAACTAGCGCTTCAATTCGGTTTCAGCGTCCAATTAATTGGACATCACGCCATACCAAAACCAAAGGCATCTCGCAAATAATAAGCTTAACTTTTTATCTTCGTAATCTACACACCCAGTTGTGAAAGATTCAGGAAATTCGGGGCCAGAGCCAACCCGGAAGTCAGGACGATAATTATATATATATGTGTGTGTGTGGTGTGGTTGTGTGTTGTGTGTGTGTGTGTGTGGTGTGTGTGCGCGCGTGTGTGTGTGGTGTGCGTGTGTGTGTGTGACGCATTAACAGGGTGATTCTAGGAGAAGCCGACGAAGAGGAAGTGCGCGTGCATTAGAATAAACGCATGTCATCTGGACCACGACGTGTCTCCATTTTGTAGCGTCACACACCACACACACACACACATATATATATATATATATATATATATATATATATATATTATATATATATATATATATATATATATATATATATAATATATATATATATATATATACCTCGATATGAAGATCCAGTCAGGACCAGGACTAAGAGATGATGCCTTGTTTACCAATTACACAGCTTCAAGTTGCTCCTCGATCGAAAATGGCTCGTCTGCTTAAGTGATAAGTGATTTCATTTCATGTCGCTGAAACCTGTTGTGCTGCACAAAGCGAAATTGGCCGTGGCACTACTGTACTTATCTAAGAGCGGAGCGCCAGCGCCACGACGAAGTGACTGCTTTACAGGTTAGAGCAACTGATCTGACGGAACGAAGTTGGGTCGGTGGGGCCTTTGAGCTAGAAAAAATACTCTGTGCTCTTTGCAGTGGTAATCTGTGGTTAAGTTTTCTATCACAGAAACCCGCCATTGCTTTCTCTCTAGCTAGTAATTTTTTCGCATATGCCTCACATCGCTAGTGTTATCTGCAGACAATATCCTACAAGCACGTAATTCTGATCTGTGGCGCATCGCCCGAACACTGCCATACTGCGCACCGACCGAGTCGGTTCGTGTTGTTATTCAAGGAATGGCTGCTGTAGAGGCACCGGAGTGCGCCTTGCTTTAAATGCTGAGTAACCTCGCAAATTAGGATAAATGAACAGCTGTCAGGAGCATACCGAAGGCGCGCAAACGTCGTGCAACATTTGTCAAGACTCATAAGCCTATTAAAAAAAGAGAGCAAGTGGACGATACGTAAGTTTTGCCTTACGTCTATCAAAAAAAAAGTGGTTGGTGCGTGGCATGCATTTGAACAATCATTTTTATCGAGCACGTACTAAGCTTACAACTGCTGCAGAAAAACAAATAAAATAAAAAACACTTCTGAGCAGCATCGCATATGTAAAAATATCTGTTTAAAGTGCTCACCGTCTTCTCTTATTATTATTCGAATTGTTGATTAGTATGAAACTTAGCTCAACGTAAGCATATACGAGTAAGTATTGACCGTATGTAGCTTTTATGCGAACACGAAGTTCACTTTTTTTGGAAATGCCGGGTAATGAATCTTCACCAACAACGTCACTGCCACGAAAATGAGAGAGCTGCACGTTGAGAGTTTATTTCTGTATAATATGAAAAGTGCCTAAAGATCAGCAGCAGTACTAAATAAAAACAGTTTAGAAATTGCATCAAACTTCAGCAAAAGCATATCATGCTGATGCCTTTCCATTACAGAATAAAGATGCTTACGGACTGGTGCATGCAACCTGACACATTAAGTGATGCGTTCTTTACAGCATATAATAGAGGGTGTGAAAGTGTGCAAGTGTTTGTATGGAGACAACTCATATCATGCCGAGGGAGTTTGTGTCTTTGAAAATTGTTTTCCAGTAGTGCTGTTATGGTCTGTGTGTGCCGTGTGTTTTATAGAATGAAAAATAATCCCATTTCATGGTCTATTACCCTTGAACAATGCCACATACTTGCACTTGAAAACAAAGGGGCTTTGATGAAAACAGCGATCATGATAAAGACCAAAGGTGAAGTAGCTTCGCGTACAGCAATAGTTCGTCCTCAGAAGCATACATAATAATCATGGTAATATCAACAAGAAATCACACCTGCTCGCTGTGCAACTTTATAGATACGTCGGTAAGTACTGCGCAATTCATAGCCTGGTATGCTACAGCATACGTCGAAAAATATATGCCTTGCGTGACCTCTTACTGGTCTAAACCTGGAAGCATATGCTTTTTAATAGAAACAACAGTTCACTGTTTTGAGGCTTTAAGCATGCAACAACAGAGACAAGCGCGAAACGATGTTACATATGTTCCCGTGTGCACCTACTGTTTCAGCCATGAAATAATAAAGATTTTTTACTATAATTATGCACCAAATAGCTGAAATAGTAATGCTACTAAAGGTGTATGGCATTATTTTTAATGCGCACAATTCGACACGATCCACTTTATTTTAAACCGATCTGTGGTCCTGCAAATACGTATTATAATCATGACACCTACACAACAAGTATACTATTGTGTAGGTGTCAACAAGTATACCGAAAGGGCACGAAGAGGCTACAGAATAGAAAGTTTATTCCGGGGTGTGAAAAAGGTGCTGTGGTACATTGTTCGGGTGCTATCTCGTTGTTTCATAGACCGTGTAAGACCCAGTACCGCGTCTGCGTAACAACCAGTTTGTTACGCAGACACGGTGTACTGGGTCTTACACGGTCGATAAACAGTGCCGCGGTTTTGCGATGTCTGCAACAGCTGCTACGATACTCCATTATGGACTAAAAATACAGGCTGGCTGTTAAGCCACAGCGACCAGATTTCTCCCGCTTGTTTTTTTTTTTGATCGCGTTGCTGCACTGAGAAAACAAGATTTGGAGAGGCTGAACGAAGGCGTAGGCGTAATGAACGTGGAATTCTAAGAGCCTGAGGCACCCGCGAAAATATAGAGCTTGCGGAACTTTAGAAATATTTCAGGTGTTTTTACGGCTGTGACTTGCACTAAGAAATGAATCCATTTCAAGGTGATGGTGTACCCACCGTATGGCCTTAGCGAACGCTTCGTAGCAGTTTTTTAAAAAACACCGAATTCAAGAGAAACGAGAATGGCGAAATACAATATCTGTTTGCCACATGTAGCGTCACTGAGGAGGGCTGAAAGTGACATCTATACAGGATACTTGCATTCGGAAAAAAGAAACATTAAGAAATATGCAGGATACATTCAACTTTTCTAGCATCATTAAACATTGCAAAGCGTCTTAAGTACAGCACCGGGTGTGGTATCGAGCCAAAAACAAGGTGCAGCGGAAAAGTCTTGGAACCGCTTCAGTTTAGCTGAACTTTATTTGTAGAGTCAAATTTATGGCATGCTCAGGTTTTTCATGCGTTGTGATGCTTTGTTTGAGTGTTTACAAACTATGACGTCAGAATATTCTTCTAGTAGAAGATGTCAAGTGCACATGCGTAAAGGACAGATCGTGATTGATGTTTTTTGAAGACAGTTCTGCTGAAGACAAGTGTTTTGTCATGTATTTATTGGCCTTTAGCTTTACGGTGCACAACGAAGATTACCAGTGCAACGAAGGGCAAATACCAGCCAGTAAAGTACTGCTCCCTTGTTGTCTGTTCTCCATTAAGAAAAACCCGGCCACAACCAGTCCTTCCGAGATTCTTCGTCTTGCATATCGTCTAATTCAGTCTGTAGTACACACGAAATATAGGTTCAGAGTGGAGTTGATTGAGTTTACGACTGACATTTCAATAAATGAAAAGGGCAGAAATATCAAGCAACATTACACAATCACCTATTACATCACACAATCGATTGTCGCTGAATACCACCAAGTAACAAACGAATGCCTCTTCACTCGGGCTACCACATACTATTAAAGGTTTTGTAACATTCCTCCCAGCCTTGTCCCTTTTGTTGCTTCCTCCTCCTCCCAGAACGTAAACACTAGGACAGCAATGAAACATGACCCTTGAAATGCATGAAGTTGAGCTGTTTGGATGTGTCCGTGGGCAAAAGAGGCCACTGTTCAGAGAATAAATGGTTCATAGGAACGAAAACAATTTAATAAATATACGTTTACTATCTCGAAGCAGTGTTTCCGAGCTCGTGAGTTCTGGGTCAACCTAGCTGGGAGGGTCCCTCATTACAGGAATCCTCTGGGCGTGGTCACTTTTCTGGTGACGAGTGGTATTTCAATGCCTGTAGAGGACTCCAATCTTGGCCTCCCACGTTTTGGAGAGGAGGCACTGTTGTGTGGGCGTTACGGGATAGCGATTGCTATCTTTGTTGCGTCATAAGCCCTGCGTGTGCCACGGCAATGCACGTTGTGCGTGACCGCTGTTGTATGCATGAAGAGTCGGCTAGATTCGATGTGGCTAGATACCGTGCGTGTACGTCTTACATTTAAGTCTCCGAAATGCTGAGGTTTCATCTTTATTCAGCTTGGTATAAGGTAGCGGGAACACCTTGCTGGCTAGGTGATGCCTGTCAGTGCATTCAAGGGCATTACAAGGTGGATGGTTGATATTTCCTTCCTGCAGCACCACAGATTTCCACGCCGCACAGTCTGCCTTCGTAATACATACATACATACATACATACATACATACATACATACATACATACATACATACATACATACAACATACATACATACATACATACATACATACATACATACATACATACATACATACATAATACATGCATGCATACATACATACATACATACACAACACACATACCCACCTTCATACATACATACATACATACATGCATGCAATACTGTGGGCATTTAGTATACGCATCCTCTTCATCGGTACATTATCATCATTATCATGTGTGGCTCATGCATCCCCATCGTTGTCGCGTAGCATCATCATCTTGGTCCGATCATCTCAGCTGTCGGCTGCCGGTTCTTCGGGCCTAATAAAGGTCTTCCAAACTAAGACTCCATACGTGGTGGAGCGTGCTGTTGGATCCCCCGCCATCCTCTCGACCCTCTACCCCCTGGAGCTACGTTCAGGTCGCCGCTTGGGCCAGGTGTCCGGAAATATGTCGCACCAAGAAGAGGTCGGTGCTGCAGCCGTTCCCACTCCGCCACCGCGTGCCGCGCCTTTTCACGTCATTACAGCCTCCAGCGTGAGCCCCATCCCTTCGCTGGTATGCGCGGGGAAGATGTGGAGGAATGGCTGGACGATTTCGAACGGGTCGGCGCTGCTAACCGGTGGGATAACACCTACAACTCGCTTACGTGTCATTCTATCTCCTCACGGGTGTCGCGAAGACGTGGTTCCTCAACCACTTCATGGACATCCCCGACTGGTCAGCCTTCAAAGATCAGCTTCGCCATGTCTTTGGCACACCGGCTGTCCGTTCAGCTCTCGCAAGGAAAGCTCTTGCGACTCGGAAACAGCACATCGGGGAGTCGTATACATCCTACATCGAGGATGTCCTTTCACTTTGCCGCCGGGTTGACACCCCAATGACAGAGTCAGACAAGGTACGCCAGCTTCTTAAGGGCATTGGACCCCGTCGCATTCAATGCCCTCGCAATCCAGAATCCGGCTACCGTTGCTCGTTGCGACAACCTGTCAGCGCCTCGAAGACTTGAGTCGATGCGCCTACAACCGGACAGTGACGCGGCCCGTACTACGACTGATCCAAACCTACGAGAAACGATAAGGGTGATAATACGCGAAGAATTAGAATCATGGGATTCACACTACCATCAGTATCTACCATTCAGCCTTCTTCAACGTCATTGCGGGATGTCATCAGGGAAGAGCTCACGTCCATGACCCACATGGCCAACCTGCAGCCCATTGTCTCTCGTACTCTACTACCATCGTTCCCGCACACCGCCGCCGCACCACCAGGCACCGTCAGCTCGACGTCCCCGCCACGAACGTACCGTCGGTTGCTGCCGCCCCTCCCACAAGCTTTCCCACGAGCTTTCATCACCACCCCCACCTGAGCGTCACCTGTCCCTCTGACTTCTCTCTCTCTCCTGGTGCAGTTAGCGCAAGCTACTACCCTCCTCATCGATCGACTCGGCCTACGTGCTATTATTGCGGCTATCGTGGTCACATTGCACGCTTTTGCCGCAAGCGCCAGCAAGACGAGCGCCGAGGGTATGACATACGCGAACGGGACTATACCGCAGGAGCCTTGTACCAGGGTCGCCGTTATTCGTCACCGCCGCGTCGGTCTCCATCTCCGCCAGCATCGGGTGAACTGCGCAGTAGTCACCGATCAACCCGACGCCGTTCACCGTCGCCTTACCGTCACTCTCTCTTCTTCTCCTCTTCAGCCCGCTTCCTTACTTCTGATCGGCGTCCGGAAAACTAAGCGATGCAGTTTTGGAGGACAAACTGCATTCCAACACAAGACTTCCAATTCCTCCAGCGCGCCCTACAATATGATTGCGGTCACAGTTGAGGGAGTGGACGTTGATGCTTTGGTGGACACTGGGCTGCGTTTTCTGTTATTCGTGCTGATTGGTGTGCCCGTCTTCGAAAAGTCACGACGCCTTATGATGGACCGACACTGGTTACAGCCCAGGGAACAATGATTCGCCCTTCCGCTCTCTGTACTGCCTGTACTAATCGACGAAATTCTTCATCATATAGAATTTGCTGTGCTATCCCCGTGCTCCCATGAACTCATTTTAGCTGGGACTTTCTTTCCTCTGCTTCTGCGGCTATTTGCTGTGCACAACGTGTCGTCCATCTTACTGACACGGACCACTTGCTCAACGACGAAACCTACAGGCCACTTCGACTCATCGCTGCAGTAGACATCGAGTTACCACCAAACGAACATCAATTAGTGACAGTTTTGTGTCCAACGACGTCGACTCTGGTGACTTTTGGTCACTCCGTCACCGTATTGCCTTAATAAGGCATAGCTCTGGCATCAGGTGTGGCTCGCTTCAACGATGGATCAGCTGTCCTCGCTGCTACGAACACCACCCAGATAAAATTTTACTGCCGCGGGCACTACTGTCGCCTGCGTTGCCGATCTGGAGCCTGTTGCGTCGTGCCTCTTACCCCTGCCTCCTCTAAACCATCCTGGAGATCATGCTGCTTCCTCGGCCTTTACAGCAGCCATCAACAAGGACTTGACAGACTTGCAGAAGCAGCAGCTGCTTGATTGTTGCAAAAGCATGCAAACTCTTTTGACGTTCATTCATCCAGCCTGGGTCAGACAACTGCTACAGCACATCGTATTCAGACCGACGGAACATCCATTGTGCATCGTCGTCCGTACCGCGTCTCCCTAGCCGAACGAAAAAAATCATTGAGGAAAACGTAGACGATATGCTGCAACGGGAGATAATCCGACCCTCAACAGTCCTTGGTCGTCTCCAGTGGTTTTGGTGCGTAAAAAAGACGGTTCCGTACGATTTTGCGTCGATTACCGAGCACTCAATAAGATCACTAGAAAGGACGTATACCCCATGCCACGCATCGACGACGCCTAGATTCCTTACAGGGTGCTGAATAACTTTTCGAGCCTCGACTTGCGTTCAGGCTATTGGCAAATCCCCATGCACGAAGATGATAAAGAAAAAACTGCGTTTGCAACCACGTATGGAGTCTCCCACCACGTATGGTCTTAGTTTGGAAGACCTTTATTAGGCCCGAAGAACCGGCAGCCGACAGCTGAGATGATCGGACCAAGATGATGATGCTACGCGACAACGATGGGGATGCATGAGCCACACATGATAATGATGATAATGTACCGATGAAGA
>WOVY01015146.1:0-80000 GCA_013436015.1 Rhipicephalus annulatus
TGTCTCGTCTGTCTGTCTGTCTGTCTGTCTGTCTGTCTGTCTATCTATCTATCTATCTATCTATCTATCTATCTATCTATCTATCTATCTATCTATCCTCTTAAGTTTGTGTGGTCTTATGGTCACACCCTTAACTTGGTATGAATTAAAATTAGCATGGGAGGTTAAATCGTTTGACGAATATAACGCGATGGTCCAGACATGAATAATGTCAAAATCCCGTCGGGTAGGTCGTCACACACTTCTCGCTAGACAGTGACTCATACTCAAGGACGGGTATGTGCCACTGTTGTGTGTGTATGTGCCACAGGTGACTTACACTTAGTATCTACCCAGGAACGACGGGAACGCACATGGGCAATTTGAACGCCGTCAAAAAATACCCTACATTGGTAGCATCGACCCGACGAATGCAAAGAATAAATGTCACGGTCCCAGCTGGAATCCAAACCAAGCAGTCTGTGTGGCAATGAAGGATTTTACCATAGGGCGACGCCAGGTCTCGGAACTACTTTTCGAATAGACGCTATTCTTCGTGAAACGTCAATAGTGGCTGCAGTGCTGCCTACCCAATTTTATGAACAAGGCTTATGTAATGCTTCAATACAGCCGTTTTGTTGGGTTAACGTCAATTGTGGTTAGTTGCCATGTGCTGATATTGATTTATGTAGCATTGTCCAGGGCCAGTATCCTCGCAAGCATCAGCGGTTCATATCAACTTCTGGAGATGTCAATGCGCATGTTCCAGATGGAATCATTGCGCAAGTGCAAACAACTGGTTATATAAACATCGGCAACTCTTCAACATATGTATGCGCATGCAACATTTCTGCTTATATTTAGCGCCATTTCATGACGTATCGCTCAATACCAAATTTACAACACGGCCACCTTCTCTCCACATGTTTCGCATAAAGTTGATTCCCAGGTACGTGGGATCTGCCGATTTTTTTTCTTTTCACGTGCTTCACATGTGCGGCTGGTTAGCGGGATTACATGAAACTTTTTTCTTACGCCATTCTCACTCCGTTCTTTTTACGCTTTACTGCACAGATGCACAAGCTAGTTTCGCAATGGTTTCTTCGACCAGTTCTTGCTTGTGGCCGCGCAAAATGGGCGACTGTCTAGTTTACAGTCAAAAGATAAGCAATTTCTTACAGAGATTACATCACACAAGCGCTGTGTTTGTGTGGTCACTCTTTCTGCGTCCTATTTTAGCGCTCTTTTCCCCTCAATATCATGTACCAACTGGTTCTTCATGACACCCTTCTGAAAGATTTGTTGCTCTCTCGTTTATTACTCCCTGGTACGCGTTGACGCGTGTTGCCATACAGGCGCCGACTTACACAAACGGTGTCGCTGTGTTTGCGTTTCTTGTTTTATGGACTCGCAAAAAGCACCTCTGTCTCATTAGTAATACAGCGAATGATTATTATAAAATTCGCCATTTTTTTTGCTCTCCGGACGTGTTGATATCTAGATGTTTTATCCGGTCCGCTTGCCTGCGTAGTTTCTTTTCACTACAGATGTGCGCTCCGCTTTCTCTGCTGCAAGTGAGTCTAGCGGCGAATACTCCAAATCACCGCTCGACTACCGATTCAGAGGCTTATTCAGTAAAATTCATCTCATCATACGAAGAGTAACTTACTTTTCAGAGATGAGATAATAATAAGCGAGCAATATCTAAAAAGCGTGCGTTACGGAAATATGAAGGCTGCATCCAAAGTCACCTTCTCTCCGAGCTTCCATTTGACGCCATCTCGGGAACCTATTTTTGGACGTGCCTGAACTAAACACACGTTTATTGGAACGCCTAATTTTTTAAATGTTGTATAGGCTTACTTTTTTATAGCTTGTATTTGTGTTATTCACGAATAAGCGATGTGCGTGTAACGACAGAAACTATTTGTTCGTTCCTTTGTGCCCACCTTGAAGAAAATTTCTGAAATGAAGTTGACGAAAGAATCCATATCAGAGTTTAAAAATATCGAGCCTGGCAGAAAAAAAATTTCAGCCTCAGACGATCAATAGGTATTTTCATGAGCCTGTTGCCATGAGCGATGTGCCTGGTTGACCTCCCCGCCTTCTCTCTTGTTGTTCTTCTTTGCTTCATTAGCTGCACATACGTGACTGCTCTCAAGCAATGTATTGTTTTTTTTTTCTTGAGCCACCCAAAGCTGTACTATTGGGAAGCATAACCATGGAGAAAAAAAAAACTGAGTGAAGACTTCACTCCCACTAGAAATAAATATCAATATGTCGCTCAAATTCCGCTGTCAAATTTTCTTCATAGGTGATCCACATGTGATCTATGAGCGAAATGTGGTTGATTAATCAAGTTTCATTGTAAGCCAACATTTCGTTCAACCCCCTCTCGTCGCTACAATATTTTTCACTATTTCGGATAGTACACGATATACTAAAATTTCGTGACTGTGCCCCGCTGGCGGATATGAGTTTGAGACCACTGCTTTAGAGAGAAACGTTAACTCTCCTCTGAGATCTTCGGAACTGACGATAGTGTAACAGTATCCGAAAAGAGCTTACGTATTTCCATACGGAGTATAATATACCAAAGAACTGACAAGCCATAAGATAGCTCAAAGGACACTTTTTTTCTTGCATTGAGGGTGCTTTCGAATGGAAAACTCTAACGTACAAGAATGCAAGGAAGTGTTGTTTCTGACAATGTTCATGCACTTAGGCAGACTCAGACTTGAATGTCAACGTACATATCTCTTCGTTTCCGCATTGATTAGAAATGCCTGCTTGCATGGTGATGAGAAAATAGTGGAGTAACCTTCAGCCGGCTTTGTGCACAGATACATGTAAATGTGCGCACTTCTGAAACTGTACGACTCGTGCAGGTTCACATACAACTACATTGTGCAAGGGCGTCTGAATTCATGAAATGCTTTTGGCCCGCGCATTTCGCTATGTTTCTCTATTGATTTTTCTCGCTGAAGTAATTCAAGTCTCACAAAATCCACACTCATGTGACGCTCGCCAGCCATTCTTCAATTCTCGCATGCATTTGAACTAGACCTGACCTCATCTTTTCCGCATGCTTATTTCGGTGTACTTCTTCACAGAGCAATAAATATCTTCGGAAAAATCACGAGAGAAGTTTTCTACTCAATCGGCGTCAATAAATAAATAATAATAAATATTTCTAATTCACCCACATTAGTTTCCTAAGAGTACCACCACGGGTGTCATGGTGACCTTTGGTGACATCAGGCGTAGCAATCGTGTAACAGCACTTAAAGTCAGCGTCAAGTGGATAAAAATTGAAAAAGTAATATCTGGGGTTTTACTTGCCAAAACTAGGTGAATAAGATAGACGCCGTAGAGGATAACGTGCACCAACTTAGCACAGTACAGGGACCTCTACAATATCACCTCCATCAAATAGCGACCGCCATAGCCGAAATTGAACCCGCAACTTTTGGATGAACAGCTGAGCACCGTAGCCGCTTTAAGTGGAATGAATACGTATTGTTTGTGCCCAAAATTACGTAGGAAAAGCGACCTTTGAACCTCATTTATTGTGTGTGGTCGAGTGCGCAGGTGTAAATTGTATATATACAGTCTAGTAACGAGGTAGCATATATATCACCGCATGAATGATTCAGTCGATTCCGAATATGCACATATCAACGAGGGCCACCAGTCGATAGAAAAGAGGGCAGACCAAAAAAATGTTCTTATTTTATTCAACCCCAGATACGTAAACTGATTCGCAGAAAGAAAAGAAACGTCAATTCTGCATAGTAAGCCTCAAAGATGGCAACGCCAAGTTACTTGCCGTTATGATCTCGAAAATGGATGCCACAGAGAAGCCGCGAGATAAAAAAAAAGCCTCAACTTCACATCCATCCGCTGCATAGACATGCCTGCCAATCCATTTGCGGAATGCCGTTGAAATGCACGCTTCCTTCTTCTATGCTGAAAGGTATCACTCCTTATTCACTGCATTTTCGTATCGCGTCATCTATTTTGCACGGGTACGGGCGAGAAATATTTCATGACTACGCAGTCGTGAACGGGCGAATGCGAGACAGGGAATGTTTGAGGATTGCCGAAAGCCTTCACTCCTGCGCGCGCTGCGTTTTGGTTTTCGCGTTCTGCGGAGCTTTGCAGATGGTATCGGTTCTGTGAAGAGAAGCTGCAGCACTTTTGCTGCCAGAGACTTCTACCCGCAACATTTCTTTCGAAACAACTCTTTTCTGTCACTTGTATATTTACTTTTATTTCTTTCTGGCAATCTTTTGATTTTGAGCACTGCCTCTAGCTTTAGTAAGCTTTGGAAAGATACAATACAGACAGAAAATAGGGCATGTTGGGCTGAAGTTGGTTGCAAGTGCTTGAGAATCGTGACTGCCGATGCCCCTTGTTGAGTCTTATGCGCTGTTACGGGGCACAAGAGCGCCAACGGTTTGTACGGTTTGTACGGTTTTTTTTTTTAGATTTCAGTAAAGCATTCGACCGCGTTTCTCACAGTAAACTAATCCTAAAGCTTCAAAAAATTGGCTTACCAATAACACTCATAAAATGGATCCAGTGCTATCTGTCTAACCGCAAGCAGTTTGCTAAAATCAGTAGCTGTTTTTCCGATACTCTCTTTGTAACTTCCGGTGTTCCTCAGGGCAGCGTGCTGGGACCCATACTCTTTTTAATTTATATCAATGATATTTCTGACGCTATCGACGCATCGTCGATTGGTTTAAAGTTGTTTGCGGACGACTGTGTACTCTTTAAACGAATTTCTTCCTCAAGTGACCAAAGTAACCTGCAATGTAACCTTGATGCTGTCTCTGAATGGTGTGAAAAATGGTCCCTGGAACTGAACTGTGACAAATCTGTATTGCCCCAGGTAACTAACAAAAAATGCATTCACGTCCTCCTACAGGCTCAATAACCACACGCTGAAACAAGTAGACGAATATAAATATCTAGGCGTTACTATAACAAGCCGACTAACTTGGTCCAGTCACATTAACAAAATTTGCGCATCGGCCTCCAGAAAACTCCTGTTCCTCAGGCACAAACTAAAAGCCGCTCCTCCACGTGTTAAATTGCTAGCTTATAATTCCATTGTTAGGCCGCAACTCGAGTACCCAAGCGCAGCATGGGACCCATTCCTTAAAAAAGACATTCACAAATTAGAAATGGTGCAAAGAAAGGCAGTCCGGTTCATCTTTAACAGCTATCATAGCCGAGCTTCTCCATCGCTTCTCATGGAAAACAACAATATAATGACCCTGGAACACAGGAGGCAAGTTGCGCGTCTAAGATTTCTGTTTTTGCTTAATTCCCAACAATTCAATATTAATCCAGGAATTTATATTCAGCCCCGCTTATCTCGTTCAACTCGAAGCACCCATGAGCACAATCTAACTCCAATTTTTGCACGCACTAATCTTTTTAAGCACTCCTTCTTTCCCCGCACAATCGAGCAGTGGAATAGATTGCCTGTTGATGTGTTTTCGGCGCGTGGTGTGTCGGATTTTGAAAAGCGTGTACTTTCTGCAATATTTTTTAACATTCACTGTGCCGCTATGTTTCTTTGTGTACTGCTATCTTTTTTTTTTGTTTCTTCACACTTGTTGGACTGTTTTCAGAATTGTGTACCAATTTACCATGCGGATTTATGCTTTCTATGTAATTAATCCCTGCCCACCTGCTTGGTCTTCGGACTGCAGTATGTCTTAAATAAATAAATAAAACTACCTCAGTAACGCTCTTTTATTACCGCCATACACAGAGAATCCGTGGAAAAGAAGGGACGCGCAAAACAAAAGTGATAAAACCTAAGCCAAAGAAGATGATATAGAGAGCCGTACTAGAAGACAGAACGTGTTCCAAGCGAATAGCTGGCGTGCCGAGTTCCGTACGAATTAAGAAGCCTTGCCAATACAGTTCACGACGCGCTCGCGACGATCACCGCCGGGAAATCGGTCAATACGTGCCAGCGAGGCCTCGGCATCTCGCCATCGATCCATTCAATAGAACATGACCTTCTTGGCGGGTGCCATGTTTATGTAATGTGTTTATGAAAAAATGACCACGAAAGATTTTGTTTCATGCACTTGCAAAGCTTTTTCACTCAACAAACGATGATGAAACCTGCATGAAATGCACAGATTGCATAGGTGCTTTGCGTCCATGCGCATGTAGTTAGAGACATTCAGTTTCCGCTTGTGTTCGCCTGGCGTAATGCTTCTTTGAATATATGCTTTGGTATTTCTCTTCCTTTTAAAAATGGTTTGAAGTGCTTAACCATCTTTAAAGTTTTGAAATATCTGATTATACGAACGCCCTTCATCCTATCATGCCTGACCTGCAAAACCTCCAAACAATTTTTTTTTCGTTTTCCTGCTTTATTTAAGCCTTTATATGATACTGCAGTTATCTAAAATACAACTTTGATGGATACTCCTAAGTATATCGCAAATGCTGTATACTTCACAGAAGCGAGTACCTTGCAACAACAACAACAAACAAAAAAAACTAACGCCACTGCTTCGTAACAAGTCAAGTGCCACCTCTTGGGTGAGTGCACATCGCAATCAACAAACTTATTTGGGATAAAACTTGCGTCACTCAGGTGAGATGGAACGAATTCAGAGTTGTCGCGCGAGCTTCGCTTTCTCCACCATCAGCTACACAACATATCGTTCTTGCATAAGATACCTTACGAGAGATGGCGCAAGATTTTGCATGCTGGAAGCTACGTTTCCGATGAGTACTTCAAAGCTAGGCTTAAAGAAACGATGTATTTTGTGACTTGTTTGATCAAAGAATTTCTGTATGTCGCAAATTGGTGTCACTCGGCAGTAAAGGGTTAATAGTAGTCTGAATCACACTTGCCTGAAGTGGCCATTAGGGGACTTGAGGCACCATTTCTTTTTAATATATACAACAATCAATGCTGCGCTGACAGCAAATATAGTCGTACAGCATGTTAGTTACTTGTGCTATGATTGAAGCATAAACAGAAGGTTGTAGCTAAGCAGAGGCCGCAGCTAGCAGCCGAAGATGCCGCCAGTGTCCAGAGTCACACGCTATAAGAAACTGTGACAGACTACAGCAGTAATTACCAAGCGAACGTGTAGCGCGTTAAAGTGAATAGCAAATTTTAGAATAAGGTTTGCAGGCGTTGCGGGCGTTGCCGTCATAGCGGGCGCCATATGAATTTCAGTATAGTGTTTGCCCTCCTGAAAACCACAACGTACAATCGCAGCGACACCGTAGCCTGGAAACCAGCGCTTGCACGCCGCGTTTGCACACGCCACCCGCTATTTCGGATTTTCTGCGGGCGGGCCGCGAACGGCGGCTCGCGTTACGAGGCATGCGCAGTGGCAGCGACCACACCGCAAGGGCTCGCGGTGTGCTGTTCTAAAACTCCTGAATGCTGAAAAAGAGAAGGCGGAACGTACACCCATTGTCATTAAGGATCCACGCCCCTAGAAGGTCAGCGCGAAAATATCGACAGCTGAGATACGAATTAGCTGCTTCAATAGGAGTTGTTTAGGTATACATTCAAATTGGTAATCTTCATAGTGCGAGAGCAACAGAACTAACGAAATAAAGACGAACCATACTGGTAATCGTTTTGGCTAATCGAATCTTCAAGGTGCACTTACCTGCAAGAGGGATCGCATTGTTCGGGACCAGGAACAAATAGGAAATGTTTACTACAGCTTCATCAGCCTTCGAAGACTAGGTAACAGCTCTGGAGCTTTCGGGCATCCATGAAGGTAAATAGAAGCGCAAAACGCACAAAATACACAACTACACAAGGCTATGTTCGTATTAAACTGATTTGGAGCCCGCGGTACAGGCGCTCATAGAAAATTCGGATCGACGAACAGCAACACCCAGTAACACCCGGGAAGCGGCTCGCTTCCCGGGTGTTACTGAAGAATTGCGGTGGTAGAAAAATATAAGCAACATCTGCGCATGCGCCAACAAGTGAGCAAGGTTCACTAACGCACTGGTGATGGCGTTGCTCTAACAGCGCAGGGCGACACTGATCTTAAGTTGTTCCTTCGGGATTTCCGTATATTCGTGCCTGGTTATCCCAATCAGGGCTCACGTGGGCTCACGGCTGCATCGCACTAAAACGCCGAGCTTTGCGAGTGCTGGTCATAGGCGTGCACTGACCGAAACCACGTAAGTTGTACCGAAACGATCAATGAATCCCAACCTGAAAATCGTCCAAGCAGACAAGCGCGCACAAATGGGTGCTTATGCAACAAGCCCCGTGCGAACAGGGCGTGTTGCACATTTTTCGGCCCCTATATACGCTTACTGAAACACGAAAAGGCATCCAACGCTAGCATTCCGGAGTTCAAGACGGACAACCTAGATTAATTATAAACCAATTATTGCTCCTAGGAAGACCGCGCCGCCCATAAAACTATTTCAAACTGCATGTCCCATTGGCCACTGGCCGCATGTTCGGTGCTGGAATCACTCTGCGAGTTATTGGACCCGAATGAGGCTATTAGATCGCTTCTATCTGTGCCGACATATTACCAGTGCAGGCGTTGGTTCACTAGATCCTTCAGCTTGATTGCACGTCCTACATGCTGGCTCAACGCCTCACCCACATTTAACAGCGAAAGCTGTTATGAGATCACAATACGGTTCTCGAGCGCCGCCGTAATTGTCTGCCACCGCCGCCGCTGCATCCGGTGCCCGTAACCACTGTCACACGAAATAAAAGCTCATAAATATAAAAGACCAAGGGCACAATGAGATACGAACTCGGGTACAGTGCGTAATAGCCCAGTATTCTACTAGTGAGCCAGACTGGTGTTTGAAAGTCATGTACAAACTGGCCTTAGGCAGGCTTGATGTCGGGAAAGGAATCCGTATCCCTTCCTTTTGGTGAAAAGCGGGTGAAGCCGTTTGCAGGCAGCCAGGTGTGGCAGTGATGGTACCACGTGTAGACACCGTGATGACAACACTGAAAATGCTAACGTGATTGCTGCTCGCTCATCGCCACTCCGTGCTTAAAAGCTGGCTGAACACGTCAAAATACTGTCGATGTCTCATCACCGGGAACGCGCCGTGAGCCTTGGACGCTCCTTGTGCTCGTAAAAGAATAACGAGTAATAGCTAAGCGGCTCAGCGGTCCAGCGGACGAGGGGAGAGGGCAGCGGAGCGCAAGACGAAAAAAAAAAAGAGTAATAGCTGAGCGTCGCCTCTCTCGTTTCAGCGGATCGCATTGCTGCGCCATCTGTTGAACAACGTTGAAGTTACTTTCGATCGAGCAGAGTCTTTGCTGCGTCACCTGCCGAATGAAATTGAAGTTACTGCGAAGAGAATATTACGAAAGGCAATTTTTATTACGTCAGCAGCTGAGCCTCCGCAGCGCTTGGAGGTGCCGCCGAAGACATGCCGCCGCCGCTTGTGTTGGGGGCTGCCATTTTGCACACGCTCGCACGCTCGTCCGCTGCGCCCCGCTTCGCAAAATGAGCGGGTAGGCGACTCGCTCCGCAAAGACGCTGGCTGCCCCGGCGTGCCGCGCATGCGCAGCTGGCATCTCCGCTGCTCCGCCGGACCTGCTGGCCCGCTGAGCCGCTTAGCTATTACTCTCTAATACGTTCTACGTAACAGGCGTCATTAATACTTCGCTAAAACACCTCATGCACATCAAGTAATTGAATTAACTCCCCATCTCCAGTTTGAAGTTTGGCAATAGTGCTCATTTCAGTGTTATTGAAGTACGAGTTAGATGCTAGGACGGTATATTCAAAGAGAACATAAAAAATTCCATTGAGAACAGACGATAATTCACGTGACCAGGACAATATGAGGTCATCAGCGTTGTACAAGGGACGCGTTCACATACAGTGACACACAAGAAGCATGCTATAGCAGGCTACCAGAAACTTACGGAAACAGAACCAGGAGAAAATTTAGAGTACTAGGTATTCTACTGTAGGAGAGCTTAAAACCGTCCCATGGGCCTCACACTTGATAAAGCCGTGTTGACGAAAATTGAGTTTAGAGAACATTATTCGCGGCAACAGTGGACATCAGTAGTATTCCAACAGAACATCTCCACAGAACAAAACATGCACAGACACAGAAAAATTTGTTAGAAAAAGATGAGAGAGAGAGATAAAGATGCAAGGAAAGGCAGGGAGGTTACCCAGACGCACATCCGGTTTGCTACCCTGCACTGGGGAAGGCATAAAGGGGAGAAAAGAGGTTGCAGAAAGATGAGAAGGTACACACAATCACGAGCACACTCGGGGAGCACACACAGTCTACAGGCGGTCGCTCAGGTTTGTTGACTTGAGGTAAAGTAGCAGTGCTTTTGTTGCTTTCTGCGCAACTGAGGCAGACGCCCAAGGTCCTAGTTAGATATGCCCACATAATATACATATGCACAATGCATGGTAAATGAAGCAAAAATAAAACGTAAATATGTGTATGTTGCGCATTTACATGGCATTTTGCTGGTATACTTAACAAACATCAACCTACCGAAACCACGCTTCATGCGTCTTTCACAAACGAACACAAAAGGTCAGGACCAGCACCGAAGAAATACCGAAACCACGCTTCATGCGTCTTTCACAAACGAACACAAAAGGTCAGGACCAGCACCGAAGAAATTCCTCCTCACCGAGAAACAGGAGCTCATCTGACAAAACAGATAGCAGCTCTGAGTACAGCCGCTCCAAGAACAGGAAGAGAGTGTGACGGTGACGGCCTGGTGCAAACCCCTCGCAGCGATTGCGCCAATGAAAGTAAGCACCAGCAACAATGAGAAGGCAGGCTAGCCGCCCCGTGAACAACGCTCAGAAGGAACGAAATGATTTACTCCAAGTCCACGAAATTCAACATGGACGGCGCTCCAAAAAAACGGAGCAACGACGCATTGCCTCAAAACATGATGATATGTTTCCTGTAGGAAGAAGTTCGGGCGGGTTGATGATTGGACCATTCTTCACCTTTCGATGCCGTAGAAGGTAGTAAGCATATCCCACCCCAGCCTCCACATTAGGTCCTGGAAGTGGCCAGGCAGAAATGATGCGCTCTAAGACACACGGCTACAGGGAGTGCGGTGGGCCGGGGAAACTAACGGGGGCAACAAGGCTGCTGTTGTGTCAATGATAGGAGTGTTCAACAGATCTTCTTGGGGACAAGTCGATTTGAAATGGCTGAAACAATGCGACTGCTGCTGCATAAAATGAAGCAAGTGTTCCTGAATGTGGATCCTGTTAAGATGTATACGAGGCAATAAATACCGAAGACTAGTGCCTAGAATATAATATGTGAGAGTTCGCCTTGGGGATTACTCTCCTTGTTTGAGGCCCAAGCGCAACAAGAAGCTCAGAGCCAGTAACCAGCTGCGTGTGGACACCCAAAGGAAAGCAAAGCCCCCCCGTGGACGCAGCAGTCCTAACGCCACACGAAAGACTAACTCAACGGCATCAGGCCAAAAGCAGGAACACAAACCAGACTGTCATGATTCCACGATGCGTAGAGACGGTTGCTTCGTGTGATACGTTGATAACGGCACCACATGTGACCGCAGAAGAGAGTTTTTCGGAAAAAAAGTGACTGGCATTTTGCAGCACTCTACATTCTACTATATATGGGAGAGCGCTAACTTCAGCCTGTCACAAGAGACCAATACGAGGTGCGTTTAGAAAAAGTGGAGAGCAATTTAGAGTACAACGTACTCTACTATAGGAGAGCATAGGCTGTCCCGTAGGCCTCAGTGTGTACGAAAAAAATGTTAACAATTTACAGTATGTATTTTGTAGGAGTACTTTGTACTCAACTATGGGAGAGCAGTGTGCCATCCCTTGCTAAAACCAAGGCATCACGCCCAGATGCGGATCTTATGTCCACTTCATGCGAAACCACCAGTGGGTAGGGGAACAGAGAAATAAGACAGAGCGCTGCATATGTCAGAAGAAACAAGCCCACCAAGGAACCATACCTGTAGAATCGTTTATTTCGAATTTAATTGTCGTCCTTCTTATCATATACATGAAGTTCTCTGCTTTAATCACCGCGAAGCATTGCCCAATCAGAAGTTTTATATCATTAGAAAAGCTAGAAAAGGTGCATTGAAGAAACGAGATGACTGCTGGTGTTTTATTAGCTAAAAGCACAATAAGAATGCAACGTGCACCGCGGTGGGCGACTGCGGATATACTTAGGCACTTAGGCCACTTGACACTCTTTAAGGTGCGTGCATAATAACAACGCGGGTGTTCGTGGCACTTCGACAACACGGAAATGCAGCCACCGGGGCCGAAAGTCGAACCTACGTCGTTTAACGTCACACGCCGACAGAACACATGTTAGTCTACCTTGGTTAGTCAAAGGGAATATAAGCTGTCCAGCCTCATGCAAGATATATCCAATTGTCTAAACCACGACCTCCTCCTATAAACTTCCGATCGGCTCACCGCTACCACCCTTATTGAGGCGTGTGGGCCAAGGAGGATTAAAGAAAAATTCTTGGAGTGGAAGCTCCCGCAATGCCTTGCCAGCAGAAGTGAAGCCAGCTTTTGTCACTGCCAAGATGATGGAAACATTCTCTTTTCTGATAGTGCCCACTTAAACATCAGGTGGCTTTGATGTGTTATGTAAATGCTGCGTTAGTTCTATATTGAAAGATAGTCGTTCCCGACGAAATAACACACAGAAACGAGTATGGGTGACAGAATCTTCAAAGAACATTGCCTCCAATTAGAGGCTCACTAAGAAAAACTAGTAACTGTAAGCGCACTTGGAGCAATATGTGACCCGAAAAAGTTCCCACATTAGACTCGTTGGGCGTGCGTGGGTAACGCGTCGTTTTTAATCGCTGAAGAGTGATGCTTTATCATACCCCTAGTAAGATGGCCGTTACAGCCGCCATCTTGCCAGAGGAATGGCTTCACTTCTGCGCAATTACTTCCACTACAGCCCAGAAATTAACACGCAGGGACTGGAGATACTACCAGGTGCCGCCACCACTTACCCTCATAGCAGACGAGGCACTTCCGTTGTGGTGCACTCGTGTGTGCACGTTTCTGCATTTTGTTTTGCTTGTTTTAACGCGCCAATTGAACAATCCGTAAATTTAACGAATCGATGCAACATTCTAGCTGTGAGAGGTGGTTAGGTCCGAGATGTTCATTACAGGAACTGAATCTGCTTGAGCGATTTTGTGTCTCCGCCCCACCGCATTGGTATAGTGGCTCAGGTACTTGGCTGCTGACCAGCAGGTCGCGGGATTGAATCCCGGCTGCGGCGGCTGCATTTCCGATAGAGGCGGACATGTTGTAGGCCCGTGTGCTCAGATTTGGGTGCACCTTGAAGAACACCAAGTGGTCGAAATTTCCGGAGGCCTCCAATACGGCGTCTCTCATAATCACATGGTGGTTTTGGGACGTGAAACCCCACAAATCAATCAATCAATCCATTTTCTGTCTCCGTCTAAACTAACAAAAACGCGAACAATATGCAACACACCACCCGCTTGTTTTGCGCAGTGCGCCCCACCTAACCACTGTCTATAGAAGGTGCAGAAATAATTCGTCCGTGGGCAAGAATGCGATCTTGTAACGAATTGAGACGTGAAATCGGAGTTTCTGCTATGCAAATAGAGACGCGTACCGTACTACCAACGCATGGGATATCGCCCTCCATATCGCTTTACAATGATACTGTTCACGGAGGGCAAGGAAAATTTATTGTACATTTAACTTGTACGTACACAAACGAAACATCAAAAACAAGTAAAGACAGGGTATAAACCTTACAAATGAGCACCAAAATCTAGTTGATCACTGAGTATCCATATATTACAAGTCGAAGGAAAATTAAAATGAATCAAGTTAACGGACAGCGGGAGTCGGTTGTACTATTGTCTGGCGAACGTCGAACTATCGATTGAAATGCATGATAAAACCAGCGGATTACCACAATGTTGTTACAGCGCTTTCTCGCATCTATACAACAGTTCGTTGCAGTTATCGCCACTGTTCGAGCGCCGCTAACACTTCTGTGTGTGTCTCACCGGCGACTCCAGGTAGCTTTTAATCACTGAAGCAGCAAAATATAGCGCGTTCGAAAAGAACAGCCTTTTCCCCGCTCCATTTCCGTAAAGAGAATAATCTTTTCTAGAAACGCGAGTATCAGTCTAAAATATGCATTCTAACAGGATAAATCACGTTCGTTGAACTGTCCCTGTTCCATTCCACGAACTTTTAGCATTGACTCACACTGATAATACACTATTCTTGATGCAAACCTGTCGAGATATGTTCTTCAACCACTTCTGTGAAATCTGAGTGACGGGAAACTCGTGAAAATATATCCCAGTGGACCACGGGCCGCTCGGCTTGCAGAAGCGAACGCAGCCGTGCACTATCGTGTGAATGGTGTTGTACCTGTCGCACCCTAACACTCCCGAGTACTGAACAAATATCCTGGCAAGCGGTAACCTTAAATGGCACAAAAATGAGTCAACGCACGCACGCACCACGCAGGAAAGTGCTTTTGCGGCTACAGTGATAAGGGTTAGTTGTGGCGCTTTCGAGAAGTAATAAAAAAAAAAACTACAAGCAATAGCAAACCTAGCGCCATGGGGAGCCGCGGCATAAGTAGGTTGTAAATTATTGGAGGAAGTCATGGTCTCAACACTGCTGATTATATATTTTAGCTTCCACTATGTTCAGGTATATATGCTTGTATACCGAAGCCAACTGGCGTGTAACCATGACCACGGAGTTCCAAGCATAACAGAAGAGTCGTGAGTCGGGCATTTTGGTACTGATTACGCTTGGATTATGCCGTAACTGCTGAAAAAAAAACGAGTGGCAACACAACAAAAGTGAGAAACACAAACTGTCTCGACCTGTTTGTGCTTACCTCTCCTTCTTTGTTCCCATCCGTTTCTCTTTTTTCGTATTTCAACCATGGTTTGGGCATAACAACTGCCGAGATTTATTACCGCATCAGCTCGTATCCGCAACCCGTCTGATGGCATTCCTGTCGCGTTTACAGCGTCGACTGACCGAGAGCGTCCACCGCTGCAACTGCACGAACATGCAAACGGCACTGCCTCCCTCTTCATTGGGAAAGTTCTACCTACGTCCTTGAGTTTTCTCCGCCATGAACGCGTCTGAAGTGATTAGACGAGAACGACAGAACGCACTTGCCCGAGAAAAGGATTGCCGACGAAGAGCAGATTCTTCCATGGCTAAGCAGCCAAATGACTAACGTGTAGGTGTATTTGTTGTTTAACCCTTATAGGAAAACAGGCCCCGGCTGCTAAAAGGCGACAGCAGAAGGAAAAATTGGAGGACCCTTAAGCTTCGCCTTTAAAATGTGGACACGATAGCGAAATCCAGCCTCGAGTGTGCCTTTCAACCACTAAGTGCATACTTATAATATGTTTTGTCACACTCACTCACTCACACACACACGCACACACACGCACACGCACGCACGCACACACGCACACACACACACTCACACACACACACGCGCGCGCGCACACACACACACACACACACACACACACACACACACACGCGCGCGCGCGCGCGCGCGCGCGCACTTACTTGCAAGCGCGACGTATCTATAGTAATGATGCTGGTTCTCGATCTATTTAAAAGCACTTTTATAACAACTTCATGAAAATATTGTACAGTGATATGGTCACATGGTCCTGTTATATCAACCGCGCTTAGGCGTGACACTTGTATTTGTAAATGGTCATAATCTGTCGTCCGTCTTGCGTTACTTTTCTGGCAATTCTTCGACTTGTTCTTCTGAAGACCTCTTCCGGCCAACCGCAACAAGCATCACCTTATGGTCGGTCAAATGGCAGCTGCAGTACTTCACTTCTTTAATCGTGTCATGACAATGAAAAGCTAAATCTGTGCAAGTGTTGTGGTTTGTTGAAATGACATTTTCTTGAAGGAGTGTAAAGAGGGTCACAATGCCTCACAGATGGCAGCACATTATTTAGCGTTTACTGTTCGGTTAATCAACGCCTCTGGAAAGACGATAGTTATAGCGCCGGAACAAAGCGACGATACAGAGACAAGAAGGACACGAAGGACACGAGCGCTTCTTCTTGTCTCTGTGTCGTCGTTTTGTTCTCGAGCTATAACTATCATCATGCCATACCAACTAGCCCAAGCTGCCACACCTCTGGAAAGGCATGTGTTTTCCGCTAGATGGACATAGTTGTCCATTTTCAGAGCTGTTCGAAAGTTCCTGCTTGTTTTTAGCGGCGATGGCTGCACTATCTAAGCCTTTTTTGACGTAGTTTGATGGCCTAAAAAAATGCGCCTACAAATCACCGAATGCACTCGTTTTCGTCGTGACACTTGTCGAAGAAAGTGTGCTAAAGGGACTCCTTCAACTACATAGCATTTATGTAGTGTTTTTTTTTTCCCGAAGCATCTGGAAGTAACATTGTGGCTTTGGGGTAGGACGATTGCTTCCCACGCGAACGGTTCGGGTGCGATCCTCCATTGAACCAAAGATTTTTATTCTTTATTTTATTTGCTTCTTTCTCAATTTTTCGTTCATCCACGATTTTTTGCTCACAACCAACGGTGCCGACGCTGACGGTGGAATTTCTGTGACACGAGCCCTCTAATGCTATCGCGCTAAAATACCGAGGTGACAGCCCGGGAGGCACAAGCGAAACGCCCATATGAAGATCTTACATCTGAGAAAAAAATAAATAAATAATAAAACAATAAAATTAAATAGTAAAGATACATATTAAAAAGGCTGCGAAAAAATAAAACACATAGACAGCACGACCATTGCACTTCCTAAGCATTCGCGTAACCTCCGTGGTGTCTAAAGCATTAGACTGCTGAACCACAGGTCGGGGGATCAAATCCCGGCCACGACAGTCACATTTTCAATTGAGGGGAAATCGATTTACCCTTGTGTGCTTAAAATAAATGCACATTAAAAAAGATCAAGTGCTCGAACGTTTTTGAGCCTTCGACTGCGGCCTCTTTCATAATCTCATGGCGGTTTTGGGGCGTTAAGCCCCAACAATTAGTGTTATTAAGCATTCACGTGGAGCGAAGGTACATACAATTTTTCGTTCATCATCTTCACATACGAAGGTAGTATGATGGGCCTCAGATTACGTTTACTTGTATTTTACTGATCGTATTGTACCCACCTAATAGAACAAAGAGGCATCTAATTAGCTACGATTCAGTTCAAAGACGTGATAATATAGCCGACACATGCGCAGACTGCTCAGGCTCCCCGTGGCATGCGAACATGTACTACGCAGCACGTAGGACACTAATCAATACATGGTGCTTTTTCGAGGCGTGCAGTTAGACATTCTAAGAGCAGTGCCCATAATATTCTGAAGCTTCAAATCAGGAGCTTGTCGTTTTGACCGAATGATAAATAAATAAATAAATAAATAAATCCATAAACACCACGGGAGACCTAAACTGATCTGCTTCCAAGACAAATCACTTCGTTCTTCTCTTCCTTCGTTCACACGTTGTCCCTTCAGCGTAACAATATTATTTAACATTAAAAGTTATACACTGCTTTGGCTGCCCACATGTCATTTCACTTGACGTGGTTTATGAACTACTCTTTTTGCAACGCGTGCCAAAAACAACCAGCAAGGTCTTCAGTCAACACGGGATCACTAGCAGATATACCTTAAAAAATGATTGATTTCAATGCAAACTTTATTTAAAACGCTTTTGAGTAACTACATGCAAGTCATCCTAATGATCAGCCTCTCTACGCTCACTGCAGGGCAAATGCGTTTTCATGTTTCGCCAATCAACCTGATCCTATGAACTCTGCAGCCACGTTATTGCAAGCTCATGTGCCCGCCGAATTTCTCGCCTTCTCCTCGCGCTCTTGCCCTCTTGTGCATTACAATCTTTTACTCTTGATGATCACGTTATCTACGAAATGGATATGGTGCCGTTTTTCAAGGGCATATTGTGGACGCTTAAAGTTATGTGGCATGGCTGTGTCCAGGAAAAGAGTAACATGCGATCATACAGGCTATGTACAAGCACTAGAAGACTTTCTGCGGTCTACTAGCCAGTCTGAACAAAATTGGAACGCCGTGGTTTGCGTATGCAACAACAACAACAATAATAATAATAATAATAATAATAATAATAATAATAATAATAATAAAGGTGATAATGAATTCGTGGTTAAGTCGATACACCATAGTTGCCTATGACAGACGCTGTAGTGGAAGTCTGAGAAAATTTCGGCCACCTGTGTTCTTTAGCGTGCCCCAAATCCACTCAACAAGTCCTAGAGGGTGATCTTCTCGCGCTTAGCCTGAATCGGAGATGCATTTGCCGCCCGCGTACGGTATTCGAACGTGCAACCTCGTTCGGATCAAAAGCGAAGCACCGTAGCGACCAGACTAAGATTATAGGTTTGTACATCTGTGCGTGTTTCTTTGCTCATTTGTAATTTTTGTGTCTCTCTCTGCTTCCTTAACAATTTCCAAATCTCCTTCCCTGTGCAAGGTAGCATACCGGTACTGGTGTCTTGTACACCTCCCTGCCCTCCCCTCTTCTATCAGGATGGCGGCAAAAACTTATCACAAGGAACCTCACCTAAGCATATTGCTGGATCTAGAATAAAAGAGAGCGAGGAGCCACTGGTCATCTTAAAGCTCGAACATCGCGGAACGTCTCTCTGGATACAGTATGGTCCACAGGCACGCGACGCGACCATTTAAGAATTACCGCCACTGAAAATGGGACTAGCCACACGGTCCGGTGCTACCACTAAACGCCCCCTAATCAAGTTTGTCTCGTGTCTGATGCACTGTAAGGGTGTCGCGGCAAAGAAGCAGACGAGGCGTGCGGATAGCCATGAGACAGTAGGATCGGGCGTGTTGGTATAACATGATAAAGAGTGCTTACCAGCGCAAACGACTCTTTATCGTGTCATAGCAACACGCCCAATCCTACTGTCTCTTGAGTTCCATTTCTAATACAACGGGCCCTTTCCAGACTTCTTCGCTCCAGCCTCGAAATAGATATGGTTCTGCGGATGTTGTCGTTCAGCGCTCTGTCTCTTATCTTCTCCTGTCCCCTCCTGCCCTGTCATTTGCGCTGGTAAGCACTCTTCAGGATAGCCATGCTAAGCTAACAACAAACCAGAAAGCAAATGAGCCAAATCTAAGATGCCTTGTCTCGCCGCTGACCAATCCGTCGTTTTGGCGCCACCGATGGATCGATAATGAACGCCAGTTGGTCAATCGGGTTGGCAACCTAATGTGAGGCCATCTGGCACATCAGCGTGAAAGACCCGCTGAGATGGCTGTGGCTTGAAGGCTACTCGCTCCAGTAGCTACAGAGGTAATTAGAAACCTAATTTTCGAATCAAGAAAGAGTGATGGAGGGTTCATTTTCTGTGTGAGACACAGCCAAACGAAACCGACCAGCAGCGAAGTTAAGGAACGCATGGAGGACACAAAAACCAGTCGTCGCACAATGCGAATAGCGTAACGTGTGGGTGCAACCCATTATAAAAGCTTGTTCTTGTTCCCTTACTAACTGTTCGCGCATACCAACGTCAGCCGTAATTCCTCATCGTCGTCAGCCACTGCATGAACAATAGGCACAAAATTCCTTGTAAGTCCTTAGCGTATACCACGTTTCTCAGAAGAATGACGAAAAATAACATAACGAATGCGGCCTACTACCCAAAAATGAATGATAATGCCCTAATGGGTGTCAAGCAAGTGCGCTTGCAGTAGTTACCCTATGACTGTTCAGAAAAACCTCTCTGAAAGACCACTCTTCTAGCTTTCGCGGTTACATTGCTGCGCCTTTCGCCCAGGCTTGTCGTTTTTATGACATCAGTAGAAATGAATTACTGGGTATTAGAGACAATGTGTAAGCTCAAGCTTCCCCATTCAGATAGTGCGTCGGATAGTCCACCGTTTGAGCTACCGCAGCATAAGTATTCTTTAAAGGCAATGGAAAACAAATGACTGCTGTACCTCGTTTCATACGGCATAAACATTACCAGAACAACAAAACAATAGATAGATAGATAGATAGATAGATAGATAGATAGATAGATAGATAGATAGATAGATAGATAGATAGATAGATAGATAGATAGATAGATATCAGCCACCTTGAGTCAGAAATGAGAGGGATGCTCATGTTTTGAGTGCAAATGACAAACCACCCGCACCCGCCAGAAGAGCGGTAAGTATTGTCTCAGCGCGATGATGGCAATAGTTTAAGCAGCGCCATCTTTAGGTCACATACTTTAGTTGACAACGCCCCCCCCCCCCGCCACTCTTGTTTCTGGTGCACTTTCAAAGGTGCAGTTTTCCTTTTTTTTGGTGGTAGTATAGATGCTCTGTGTGTAAGCACCAGCGAGATATGTGACCAGAAATAATAATAATAATAATAATAATAATAATAATAATAATAATAATAATAATAATAATAATAATAATAATAATAATAATAATAATAATAAAATAACCATTACTATTAATAATATTATTATTATTAATATAACAGTGGCGATGTGTGAAGCAAATAACAAAGATTTATATCTCGTGTTCCTCGTGCGAGAACAGTGGTATGATTGAGAGACGCCACAGAGGACGGTTCCGGAAATTTCAACCATTTGGTGTTCTTCAACAACGAACGACTTTGCAGAGTGCATGGTCCACTACTATTTCGCCTCCATCGAAATTAGATTGCCACGACCGGGATCGAACCTTCGGGTTAGAAGGCGAGCCTCCTAGCCGCTGTAGTGGACGGGATGGGAAGCAGCATCAGCCCTTCAAAGAGCAGCAACACCCTAAGGGGGCGAACGCATCGAGGCACACTACGCCGGGCACCACAAGAGCCGCAGCTATACTATATACTACTTCCACGTATGCGCATAGCGCCCAAGAGCTACAAAACTTTCACGAGAGCACAAGAGATAGAGAGAGAGAGAGAGAGAGAGAGAGAGAGAATTTATTTACAGAAAAGTAGAGAGGTCGGCCTGAGCTGCAGTTTGCTCTGGCCTGCTACTCTGCACTAGGGAAGTGTGCCTGTGGAGTGGAAGAGTGATGAATGACGATGGTAAGGTAGAGAGATGATATGTTTTTATTAGGCTGGGTAACTCTACCGACGTGCATCCAGTTCAGTGGCTTCTAAGAAGGCGATGGCGGCTCGTGTAACCACATGTGTGCTGCTGGCGTCAGCCAAGGACCTAACACAACCTCATCGGTTAATGGTCGACTAATATATCGGGCAATCGAAGATATCAGTTGCTCACGTTCGCTTGCATATGCTGGACAGTCGCAAATTATATGTTCGAGCGTTTCTGGCAATCGACAGGGACCACAATTGGGACCTGTGACATTATAGCCAATCAAGTGGGTGTAACGTCTCGTGTAAGCCACACCGTGGCGAATGCGGTAGATAATGCATGAGTCTTCGCTTTAACTTGTGAGGCATACGGAACTTCATTTCCGGGTCCGCACAAGAGATGATTCCCAAAAAAGCGTAGGTTCGCAGAAGCTGCGCCTCGGCAACTATTTGAGTAAGAAAATGGTACGTTTACCATCCCCGTTTTTTATTTGTGTTTTTTTATCTACAATATTGGTAAAGGTCACCCTACTTGTTCCTTAACCTCACCGCATTGCTATTGCTTGCGCCTCACAAAGAGATTAAAAAAAATAAGGAGAGCTGTTTCTGCACAGAAGTCTAAGAAGTAAACACAGAGGTTTGGAAGTGAATAAAATGTTGTCCATTTCATTTGTTTATGTGTTCAAGCGTACATAACTGGAATGGGCAATGATACAATTGTGCCTGAACTTTTTCCCCCAGTTTTATGAAGATTAGGAAAAACTGTCCTAGTATAGTAGTATACACAGTTTTTTTATTCCCTCCCTTATTTTTTTTTGTTCCATACGAATTATTCCGGAAAACGCAGCCGTACTTGTGCCCCAGTTTCTTATTTCTTTTGACTTAACAAAATAGTAGCACATGAAGATGTTTGTCTATTGATGCGGACAAAGCAATCAGCATCCATTCGATATTTTTTATTATCCATGCTTTCCTTGCGGGAAGTCCAACGGGCTTGCACAAACTTTATTTAGTAGATGCTTCTGTGTAGACAAGAAGAAAACAAATAGCTTTCTTGCATTTGTTCTTTGTGTTTCATCAAACAAGCGAGAGACGCTTCAACGTAAACGTTATGTTATTCTTTGCCTACCGCTCTTTTATTATAGGCGGAAAGCGTGGAGTGGGAAGTTTGAAGGTGTGCAGCACTTCGAGTCGGTGTTTACGTACACGTTTCAACAAGATCTTCACTCCGCTACAAAAAACAACCACTGGTGCATTTCCCAGGAGAGAATCCGGAGAGTGAGTTTTTTTGTGTGTGTGTGCGTGTTCAGCTGCGGAGTTTAGGGAGGAACATTACGTTATTTCTATGAATTTCCGCACTCTTGCTCAAGTTTTGAAGGAAAAAGAGTAGCTCCAGCTGAAAGGATCTCGAAGTAAAAATGACAGAAGAGACACTCCATATTTCTCTAACTTATTTATATTTAGTTGCAACAAAGAAACCCCATTTTATGTTTACTGAACGTACAAACAACGCAACGTAGAAGCAGTTACAGCGTAACCACGTAAGCGAAAAAACAGGGATTCGCTTTCATAGATACGCTATAACTAGATCTAGGTTGCGTTGTTTGTACATTTAGTTATGTCCTACCAGCTTGCCCAAGTTTCCACACTTCGTCTATGTTAACGTTTGGCTCCTTCTGGGATTTTCTTCATGAAGATGCGCTAGTATTTCAGTCTTGCCTACCGGCAACCACTTTTAAAGAGTACTTCACATAAATTATAGTGTTTGCAGTACCGTTGAAAGCGTGCGGTTGTGAATGACTTGATACTATCCTTGCGGAAATAACTACCAACCAAACGAAAACACACGTGTAAATAGTTTCGCGCAAATTCGCACAGTACATGATGCGTACGCATGCGAGGAGAAGAATAATAACGGGATGACAGCCTGGCGGACTTTTTTTAACGTTTGAATTTAAGGCAGTGCAAAATACGAAGCGCAAAGTAAAGATTGCATGATTTGTCACGTGCCCTCATTTTCTTGTGCTAAGTCTTTCGCACTGCTTTTTGTATAAAAGAGTAAAAATTTACTTGCTCAAGATTTTATTAAAGTTGTTTGTCCGTCTGCCTGTGCAGCTAGCATTTATATTTCATGCGTAAACCATGGTATCGTCCCGTGATGATAATTCACAGTAGATATACATAGGTAATCTATACAGTTGCAATCAAAATAAAGTGTAGTACTTCAGCATAAGAAAATTCAGTGTAAAAATAGCCAGTAGTATGGCATAGCAAGCTTTTTTTTTTGTTTTACTTGTTTCAGGAATGGGGGAGTTAGAAATGTCCAAGCAAACTTAAAATATGTGCTCATACGTTCTTTTATGTATGTATGTACGTATGTGTACCCGTGCCTAACTAAAAATGTTCAGAGAGGACACTGAAATCCAGACCTCAGCCGCCGCTACCCTCCTACCCCGTATGCCAGTACCAACGGAAACGATCCACTTAGAAGCCATTAAAGGTGAACAAAGTTAATTAGTTTATGAACCTCATATTCATGTATTCATTGAATGATGTGTCTATATGCGCAAACACTTTTTGTTCGAAGTAAAAAAAAGGTGTCTTGTGTTTTTTTAAAGGTGTCCTGAAATTTACCTTGAGAAGCAGACTAGTTTATTGGAAGCAGAACTTTGAGAGCTCATAAGACTTTCACCGACGCATAACGATAATCCCACACTTATGCTTTTGTCTGGAGCATCAAAAAAAAGCGCGATCTCCAAGTTATCCTGCAGGGTTACAAAGAATCACATTTCATCAGAAATATTCAGCACTCCAAACCTAAATTTTTATCATGAGTGTGTCACAAAAGAAGAAGAGTATGGACATGCTTTCAGACTGGACAGTTTACGTAACCATAGCGCATTTTTTCATGGTCTCTTGCAATTTCTTTTTTGTTGTCGTAGTTGTCTCAGCCTTAGAAATATAGTCCACTGTCCTAACCCAATTCTTCTTGATATTTTTGTGTTATTTTGTTTCTTGATTGATTTGCGGGGTTTAACGTCCCAAAACCACCATATGATTATGAGAGACGCCGTAGTGCAGGGCTCCGGAAATTTTGACCACCTGGGGTTCTTTAACGTGCACCCGAATCTGAGTACACGGGCCTACAACATTTCCGCCTCCATCGGAATTATTTTGTTTCTTGGTCTTCACATTTCAGGTATTGTTACGAGAAGCAGCACATAATAGGCACTGACAGTAACCTTTGTCTTAAGAAACTTTTCAGCGCAAAAGTGGCTCCCAAAGGTATCCCGAGGCTTTAGCAACAAGGCACTTTATAGTGCTTTCTACTCAAGGGGCTGTTCTGAATGTGTCTTTTTTATTCCTTAGCATGAGGGACATATAAAATATACGCAACAGTCTCCTATTCTAATGAGAATGTTTTTGTTTTCATTTTTTGTGAAATGAAATGCCAAGAGCACGTTATGTACTTTGCGAGGACTTGCGCAGAGAGAGAGCTTTCGAAAGGCTTTTTACGTATTTCTGATTAATGTGCAAGGATAAAAAAAACTTAGATGTCTGGCATACTAATCGGGACGCTGAGTAGTTTTGTTTGTTTATTTATTTCACTTGTGCAATGAACTTTCAAGAAAACGAAACTGTTGTTCAACAGGACTTACGCAAAACAAGAGGTGCTTAATCTCTGAAGGATAAGTAAATGAAAAAGTGACGCCGAATGGCTAAATTGGAAGTTTCACTAAGCTTTCCAGCATTTTCTGGAGCAGGTTAGTTAGGCGGCAGTTTGATGTCTTTTCTTTGCAATGTCTTGAAAGTTCATTGAAACTTAGAGGCTTGCTATTTAATGACTGCTTAAAGAAAAGGCGGTGGTTTTGCATTCAGAACGACTGTCTATGACCATTTCTGCAAGTGAGGTACTTTTCCAGAAAACCATCAAAACTATTCTGAAAATGGTACTTGAGGAATAAATATGATGAGAGTGTTTTTGACGTGGTCCTAACTTTTCCAGAACGATGGTCATCCCACGTAACCACCTTTTTTTATTTTTTCCCCCTTGAAATGTGTGAGCCCAGCGTGTCGAGTTTCAAAGTATTTGTCTTATCTGAAAACTTTCGGCAATCTGGTAGAGGTGACATCACTTCACATGACCTTGTATGTGACATGTTGCATTAGCTCTCTTCCGGCAACTGTCGTTCTCAAGGCGTGCTAGACGGCAGACCCAAAACATTTTTATAGATATTGTTACGTGAATGCACATGGGAAACTAGGCGTTTGAAGATGTATTTACACAGTGTCAACGCCCAAGCCAAGATGGTGAACAAGAGCTGTGTCCTACACCGAAATCAGGTTGTCTTACTCGGCGACAATCTAACCGCTTTAGTAGGACATTGTCTCATAACAAAACCCCCGGGTGTTGAAGCACCGTATCAGTGCTTTCTATGATGTTGCGAGTGGTAAAGCTTAAGGCGGGATACATGAACAATGTCTTTAGACGGTGTAGGGGAAGGAGGAGGAAGACTCGAGCGGGGCTATTTCGTTGGTCACATCTGTCACCTGGCGCAATACGCGGTAGGGTCCCGAGTAGCAGGAAAGCAGTTTTTCAGAAAGTCCAACGCTCCAGGTTAGAGTCCACTATAGCACAAGAGAACCTTGAGTAAAGAAAACTTGGCGATGATGGGAGTTGTAAAGCGGCCACGGCTGATCTTGTGATGCTAAAATGCGCTGACGGGCAAGTTCTCGTGCTTTGCAAGCTCTGGTGATAGCATCGTGGGCGTATTCGGTCGTCGAGTCAACGGCTGTCGGAAAGATGGTGTCAAATGGTAAAGTCGAATCACGTCCAAAGACGAGATAGAAAGGTGAAAAACCAGCTACATCGTGGCGTGAGGAGTTATAGGCAAACGTAACGAAGCGCAATGCAACATCCTAGTCCTAGAGGTCGGACGATACGTACATAGCGATCATGTCAGTTAAAGTCCGGTTGACTCGTTCAGTCAGTCCGTTAGTTTGCGGGTGGTAGGCTGTCGTAAAATTATGTTTTGTCTCGCAGGAGTGAAACAGGTCGTCGATAATACGGGATAGGAAATAGCGCCCATGATCTCTGAGGAGTTGGCGTGGGGCGCCATGATGAAGTATGACTTCGTGCAGGAGAAAATCGGCAACGTCGGTGGCACAGCTGGTTGGTAGAGCCCATGCAATGGCGTACTGGGTTGTTGGATCCGTCGCAACAGCTATCCACTTATTCCTAGAAGTAGACGCAGGGAAAGGGCCTAGGAGGTCAAGACCAAGTCAAAAAATAATCAAAGGGAACGTCAACTGGTTGGAGGAAGCCGGAAGGACTCATAGAAGGTATTTTTCGGCGTTGACACTGGTCACATGAAGTGGCATAGCTGCGTACTGAGCGATAAAGACGTGGCCAGTAAAATCGACACTGCACACGGTCATACGCCTGAAACCGGCAGTGGGGGCGTCGTGGAGCTGGCCGATCACGCTCGCACGTAAGTGGAAGGGTAGCACAAGGAGCAGCTCGTGTTCATCAGGGTGGACGTTGTAACGGTACAATGGGCCAACATTGAGCATGAACAATCGAGTAGACAGATCGGGTGTCGCAGAATGAAGCTTCTCGATAATGTTACGTAAGACAGGATCTCAGCGCTGTTCCTTGCGGATGTTGCTTAAAGCGGAGAGAGACAGCACATATGGTGCTTCATCAAACGCTTCAGGTGGGTCTACTGGATTCCGAGATAAGCAGGCAGCGTCATGGTGTAACCGTCCAGATTTTTAGGAAACCGAGTAGTTACACTCTTAAAGTCGTAGTGCCCATCGACCAAGGCGCCCAGTGGGGTCCATCAAAGATGCGAGCCAGCAAAGTGCGTGTTGATCGGTTGTGACGTTGAAATATTGACCATGTAAATAGGGCCGAAATTTCGCTACCACCCAAACGAGAGCCAGGCATTCTCTTTTGGTGATTGAGTAGTTACTTTCCGCCGGCGAGGGGAGACGGCTGGCATAGGCGATAACGCGGGCGCAGCCACTTTGATGCTGGACCAAAACAGCACCGATTCCGTGGCCACTGGCATCGGTGCAGACTTTATGGGGGCGGCAACGTCAAAATGGGTCAGAACAGGTGGTTCTGTTAGCAATTTCTTATTGGAATATGTTACCTGAAGAGACGGTCAACTCTGTGTCAATACAGGTGTTTTCTCAGCGTATTTGTAATATAAGCTTTGGTTAAAATGTCGTTTCGAAATTGGAAGACATTATCATTGTGTTATTTTACCGTATGCATACCGTATCGTATGCTTTCACGCGATTGCATAAACATATTTATGCCTCCCTTTATGTGTGTTGTACATTTTAAAATTACGTCAAGCCACATTGATGTATTGTCAAGTTGTATGTCTAATTTGTGTCAAGGTATTTGTTTTCACTCCTGCGTGAGCTTGAGAAGTGCCTGAAGTATCTGTAAATAAAAAATAAAAAATTGTAATAGGTGTAGAGAACACTGTAGCCTGCCCAGCACCTCATCTGAATCAGACATCTTGTCTGTGTAAGTTTGCTAGAGGACGGGCTACTTCCGCAAAGTTGTTCACAAAACGTCAAAAGTACGAGCACAGCAGACCTAGAAAGCTGCAGACTTCTTTAGTGCAGGTCGGAACGGGGAAGTTCTGCACGGCTCGCACTTTTTCGGGATCAGGGCGTTTACCAGAGGAGTCGACAAGGTGGCTCAACATGGTTAGTTGCTGGCGTCCGAAGTGGCACTTTTACGAGTTCAGTTAAAGACCGGCATTGCAAAAAACAGCCAGTATTGAGGATAGGCGTTCGAAGTGGGTCTCAAAGGTCGGAGAAAAGACAATAACGTCGTCAAGGTAACATAGACAAATTGACCATTTGAACCCACGCAAAAGAGAGTTCATCATCCGCTTGAAGGTGGCCGGAGCGCTGCATAACCCAAAGGGCATGACCTTAAACTGGTAAAGACCATCGGGTGTGATAAAAGCGGTCTTTTTGCGGCACATGTCGTCAACAGCCCTTTGCCAGTACCCTGAATTAGACCAATAGAAGAAAAGTACTTAGCGCCGTGAAGAATATGCAGGGCGTCATCTATGCGCGGTAGCAAGTAGACGTCTTTTTTAGTGATCTTGTTCAGACGTCGGTAGTCAACACATAATCGCCAAGTGTTGTCCTTCTTTTTGACAAGAACTACACGGGAAGCACATGGACTACGTGATGGCTCAATTGTGTCTCTGGCGAGCATTTTATCGACTTCTGCTTGAATTATGTGAAGCTCGGTTGAAGATAAGCGGTATGGCCGTCGATGGACAGAGGAGGCATCGCCGGTGTCAATGCGGTACTATCCAGCAGTGGCTTGACCTGGCAGATGATCACAAAAGTCAAATACGTTCAAGTATGACTCCAAGACGTGAAGTAGCGCGTCAGCTTGATGCGGCAAAAGGTTTGACGCGATCATTTGTTAACGTCAGCAGACGGGCTTGTTTGCGAAAATCGAGCATGCGTGTAGCTGCAGTGTCCAGCAACGTTCGAACACAGAGCTGGGATGATGCATTCAACAGAGGGAGAGGGAATCAGCATGGCCAGGGCAATTCCACGCGGGAGCACTTCGGGACACAGAGCAAAGTTGAACACAGTAATGCAGGTGCAGTTGGCACGTAACTGAATAACAGTGTGTGTGGTAAGGTAACACTGTGAGCCAAGAGAATAGAGGTGATGGGTGCAAGCACATAGTCGCCATCGGATTCAGGTGGTGAGGGCGTTACGGTGATGCAGGTCACAGTTTGCGGTGTCAAACGAACGTGTTCAGTAGAGCACATACGAGCTTGGGGTGGACTGGGCGGATCGATCGGACACGGTAGGTCAAGTTGCACAGTACCATCTGAACAGTCGATGAACGCGGAATGAGTGCACAAAAGTCAAGACCAAGGATCACATCATTGGTGCAGTGAGAGAGAACAGTGAAGAGAACTGAAGTTTGACGGCCGGCGATAGTAACGCGTGCAGTACAGACGACAATAAGAGAAGCCGTACTGCCATCAGCAACACGAACACTGCGTGAAGGGGCTGAAGTAAGGACTTTCTTTAAGCGGTCACGAATGTGCAGGCTCATCACAGAAATATGGGCGCCAGTGTCTACCAAGGCTTTAAAAAATAAACCGTCCACTTCAACGTCAATCCGGTTCTGATTGGTTGGGAGCGTCAACAGAGGAAATGAAGAGCAAGTCGTATCAGCAGCGTCACCTCCCGGAGCTGCAGCCGTTAGTTTTTCAAAGAAAACTGCCGGGCAGAGGATGGGGATGGAGAACGAAGTGGTGGCGGAGACCGGGAAAATTTACGTCGAGGTGAAAGTGAGCGACTGTACTTGGCGGTGGTCGTAGTGGTGGGGTTGTAACTAGGAGACCCTACACGCCGTGGTGGTTCCTGGCCATTAGATGGGCTGGTGAGTGGAGGTTGGGAAAGCTTGAGTTTGCCCAATACGGTGAGGTCCACGTGCTTCGGCAATGACGGGAAATATGTCCCACTCGTTCACATCGAAAAAATATCGGCCTGTCGTCTGGCGTCCTCCACGCATTTGGGTCACGATTATGTGGAGCCGGGCGGTGATAATGCTTTGGGTTTCTGGAGGCAGATGAACTGACAGCGTCGGGATGGTGCACAGAACAGGCCGTGTGAATACCCGCGTTGGCTAGTTCTTGGCGATCAACGGTCTGTATTAGCGATATGGTGGGCTGAGGACCACTCGATGCTAGTGCTCTCAAGGGTGCGGGTGATATGGCCTCGATTTCGCGGCATACGATTCTCGTGGTGTGACCGGAGTGTGAATTGGGCCGGGTCGCTATACGGAGATCCTATAAGGGCGAGAGTACACGTGGTGAGCGACAACCTACGGAGAATGTGACGTCACGGGTGCACACTGCGAGGGAAGGCGTGGCCTATAGGCACTGACCTGGTGCAGAGAGACAGCATTACTCAGGCTAGTCAAAGACCCGCTTCGCATCTAAAGAAATGGGTCGGATATCTCAAAAATATTATTCTAAATATACGTGGTTTTTCACCGATTCCTCTGTGTGTCTGTGCCACGAATACGACAATCTACTCTACTGTACTCGATTCTGCATTTGAGCATTCAAATCCATCGAGCACCATGATGTTCCCGATTTCAATGTGAGCAAATTAATCTTTTTTTGTGAATAAGCGTTATGAAGAATTTCGCACGCCACAGACGAAGCAACCACCGACACCGGGCATGGCTGCTCAAAACCGCAAAACTTTCGACAATCATGTGAGCGCTAAAACTACTACCACTGGCGATCGGACGGCCATTGGACCCCCAGCTTTGGCTCACCCACATGGACAGCGAGTTCACCGGGAGTAACGTCACAGAAAAAAATTCAATCTCCTCGTATTGTTGTTATCCTCCGAGATTGTCATCGAGTGTCGCTACTTTATTTTGCACCTAGGGTGCCTTGATTTGCATTTTGTCTGCTTTAGCGTGTGCACACCTACGACGTCTACAGCGGCCTAGTTGCCATATTTGAGCCTATGGTGTCTTGCTGGCGTCTCCCCGCTCTACGGCACTTACGCCCCGCTAAAAGGTGCGGAATGCGAGGAAAACATGGCATTGTGGCAACATTATTCTCTTCGAAGAAGGGGAACGCCTTCAAGAAGGGCGCACGCATCGGCAACGAACCCTGTCGACTCCCTTACGAGCGAGCTGCTCAAGACGACCCTGCCGACTGCAGCAACCTTTTCCGTCCGAATGTTGCTGAACAATGTTCTGGTTATCCTTCTCAATTTTTTTAAATAAAACTCAGCAGCTGGATTATGAAGATAGCATCATGGCATTTGTCAATCAATTAACGCTTTTGTCATATACATGGCTTTACGATAGATACGATGGAGGAAACTGGTTCAAATGCTGAGTCTCAAACTGAAGATACCTACTCTACAATCTGTGTGCGGGTGGCTCCAAGAGCGGTGGCGGAGGAACATCACCGTGGCTACTTTTGTATAAGGGCGAAGCTGCTACAACCATGGGTCTGTACAAGCATGTGTCTTGGGACTGATTCGTAACCACGTAGTTGTAGAACTCACTTAGCAGGTGACGCTACTGTAAGTGATAACCATAGCCAGATAAAAGCACGGAAGGGCGAACGGACGTACGGACGGCTGGGCACACAGACAGCGTCCGTCCGTGCATCCATCCACGCCACTGTCTCTCCTTCCGTCCACCTGTCCGCCATCTGTCTGTCTGTCTGTCTGTCTGCTTGCCTGTCGATCTGTCTGTCGCTCATATAAACGCCACCAGCTGAGTAAGTCATACAACTAGGCTTTAGGAACTTCGCTACTAAAAACGGAGATGGCACGCTTGTGCGGCTTCCTACGAGGTTCTCATGAGATGCGCCATAAATCGAATTATGTAAGAGTTCACCCGCGATGCTGGACATTGACCACCTCTTTTGGGCAGATGGTGCGTTCAGTTTCGGTTTTTTGAGCATCGCTGTCTGGAAATTCGATTATGTATCGATGAAAATACACGCGATATTTTCCTTGTTTAAAAAGTAGGCTCGCCATTATTTGTTGGGTAAAACAACTTCACCACTAAAGAAATGCTAAAAATCGGTAATAAAAGAGTAATTATAAGTTTTGTTAATTATAATGAGTGAGTGACCTGATTGTTAGAAAAGTCTTTCCGTATCAGCCTCAAACATGGTGGCTAAGACAACAAGCACCTAACTATAAATTTTCAAGAAAAAAGTGTATATTGATTATTGAATACACCCTGTGCACTGTCCCATTTTTGGTATATAGGTCAAAGGAAACAAGACCTATGCTTGTTTTTTTATCACCACTGGTTACTGCGGCTCTTTGTCATCACTGCCATCGCACGTCACAAATCTTGGGCAATTTACAAACGTGCACATAACAAGAGACAGGAGCTACAACAACGTCCCTCATTACTCATCAAAAATGGAACTATATTAAAAAACGCAAAGTTATATGCCTTAAATATGTACTACAGAAAGTTTCGCCGACATGCCGAAAGACCCGCCGCTGTTTAGCCATGTCTGGGTGCTCTAGAATCCTTGACGATAGGAACGTCTACGACGAACATACTATGTACCTAAAGCAGATCATATATCTAGAGAAGTGAAGGACTCTTCATTATTCATGAATCTGATTATTGACATGGATCTATCTAACGGAGTTTTTCTAAAGCCTAACTAAACGAGGCAAGTATGCCCGCTCAGAAGAAGGCAGCTTTCTTCAGGCTCAAGCGCGCCGTCTTGTAAATTTGTCGTGAGGGCACTTCTGCCTCGCCCGTTGTACGACTACGTGTCAACTATCCGTCGCGAACTCCTTCGCCCTAAACAAAATTGGGCACCGTATCCACGCATGTGAATGCCGCACTCCTTGATCTTAGTGGCCCAGAAATTGTATTCATTACAGTTTAGGTATTGCAATATTGCACATAGATGAAGGTTACGAGAAATGAAATCCCGTAATATTGTCACAGACATACACGCACTCGCACACACACAGATGCGCACGCACGCGTTGTGTGCATGTCAAAAACATGGTAAACGTGCGAATAATTACAAGCACACTCGTGTGTGTGTGTGTGTGTCGCACTTTTCAAGTGCTGTCGTATTCCACGTTGTACTTACGACATAGTTACAAATAAACCTTTGTCTTTGCTTTTATCATAGTACGTTATATTAGGTGACAAAAATGTGGATTAGCGCTCACCTCCCTTCTAATCTTTATTTATTTGTTTTCTTTTTCATTAGGCGGCTATTGTTTAAGGACCTGCAAGGCAGCAAGAACTCATTAGTTCATCGGCAGATGTTACGAGATGAACGTTATTTCCACCGTGCACAGCGATTTTGCGCCCTGTCGGCGAAATACCACGACGGTCTGTTATTCAGGGATTGCACTTGGTGCATGGTGCTACGTCTAAGTCTCATGTAGATTCATTCTACCAGCCAACTTACTGTCGCAATCGCTGCTACCGACATCGTTAATGACTCGATTCTCTTTCGGGCATCTCCAGTTTGCATCTGCCCCGCCGTGGTGGTCTAGTGGCTAAGGTACTCGGCTGCTGACCCGCAGGTCGCGGGATCGAATCCCGGCTGCGGAGGCTGCATTTCCAATGGAGGCGGAAATGTTGTAGGCCCATGTACTCAGATTTGGGTGCACGTTAAAGAACCCCAGGTGGCCAAAATTTCCGGAGCCCTCCACTACGGCGTCTCTCATAATCATATGGTGGTTTTGGGACGTTAAACCCCACAAATAAATCAATCCAGTTTGCATCGGCGTGATTAGGCTGTCTGAGACTGCGTTTCGTAGTTTGAGCAATATTTTATAAATTGCCTCAAAACACAAGGCCTATCGAGCCAAAGGTTTGTGCATCACTAGATGATCACATCATGTAACCGCAAGCGATGGGAAACGTGGAAGCCACAGGCAAACCAATAATAATCTATAGTGCTCTTGAAAGGCTGACACTAATTGCGAAAGTGGTGAGAGAAGACCTTCGTAGTATGGCGTTAATTTAAATGCTTAAAAAACCGGTCAGCCAACCATAAGAAAACAGCCACTTGAACTGGTTGGTGGCACTCACGCTTTTTAAATGCGAAGCATTTCTTAGTGAACCTCGGCGACATTGAGCGTATCTATCGATCTATCTATCTATCTATCTATCTATCTATCTATCTATCTATCTATCTATCTATCTATCTATCTATCTATCTATCTATCTATCTATCTATCTATTCATCTATCTATCTATCTATCTATCTATCTATCTATCTATCTATCTATCTATCTATCTATCTAATCTATCTATCTATCTATCTATCTATCTATCTATCTATCTATCTATCTAGACGCCTAAGAGTTTTGGCTATCCTGGCCGTTCGGATAATGGTAAAGATGCCAAACTTAGTATGATATAACATGAATGTATGACGAACATAACTGACTAGTGATAACATGAAAATCATGATATGTATGTCATAAATATCATGGTTTGCATGCCATGGACTTGCTGCTCTTGCGGTGGTTTCATTCACATGATATTAAGTTTAGTTATGAAATGGAATCAACCATTTTGACAAATTAAGTTTAGATGTGTCGTTTACCTTCGTTATCTGTTCACGTCATGTGATACCAAATTTAGTATACGTAGGGCTAGCGAAGCGGCCGCGAGCATGCTATGAGCCTGGTATGTTGTCATTTTTTTAAATCACACGCTTGTCAGGGTTATGACGTTTGCACCAGTGATATATTTCGTCATCAATTCACGTCACTCAATACCAGGGAGAGACGCTGGCGGCGGCGAGACAAGACGTGCCCGCGTCGGCTCCCGGATTTTGCCAACTTTTCTAGCATTTTGTCGTCGAGTGTCCATGTTTATTTGTGCAAATCTTTTCCGCGAAGTTCTAAGGACCACGCGGACACCCTCTTTTGCCACAGTGAGTTATTTTTCACCATTTCACGGACATTTGTGTGCCTCCGTCGGCGGCGTCTCACCTAACGAGCACTTCGGAGACCAGGCCTAGGCCTAGCTCATCTAGGCCACCCAGCCGGCCTCAGGGGTGGCTCGGCGCCACTCGTCCGTTACCATGATGGAATATCGAATAGAGGGAGAAAACATTTCCCCGGAGGAAGTCACTCAAGACCAGGGATGGCAAACTGCGGGCGCCAGAAGAGTTAACGCCAAATCGCGGGGAGGTGGCCCTAACGCCGCGGCAACGCTTTCGGCGTCCCGTGGCGACAAGCATAGTGGCGCAGCGCTGAAGTCCAAGATTATTAGGGCAGGCCGAATGCCGGTTCTTCCCAAAGAAGACACCAAAATCGTCATTCGACCAAGAGGTGGACTGAATATCTCCAAAATTGGAGCGGCTGCGGTGGCTGACGCTATACTTGCAGCCGCCGGCATCAGACCCGATGAGCTCTCACAAGACACTCTGTGCCCGAACTTACAGCAAAACATTATGGTGGCCAGCACTCCTAGACGGGAAAATGCCGATCGATACTCCCGCCTCAAGCAAATCCGCGTCTCGGGCAACATCCACGAACTCTGCGCGTACGAGACTGCCCCACACTCCACGTGCAAGGGGGTCATACGTGGCATACCGTTGCAAGACGACCCTGCGACGCTGGATGGCAAGATCGTTAACCAGAAAAACCCGCTCGCACTGGCAGCTAAGAGAATTGCTCAGACGGAGACTGTGATCATCGCCTTTGACGGGCACCGGGTACCGAATTTTGTCAGGTACGGAACGCTCTTGTTGAAATGTTCTCTATATAGAAAGCAAGTGGACGTATGCCACGCCTGCGGAAGACTCGAGCATCGCGCCGATGTCTGTCCAACACCTAGCGACGTCGTCTGTCGGGGCTGCGGCCTTCCAAACCCTGATGAGCAGCACCAATGCACCCCAATATGCAAGTTATGTGGCGGTCCGCACCTCACTGCCAGTAAAGAATGTGCGCATAGATTCAAGACTCCGTACATTGTTCGCCGACGACGCTTCGAGCGCGCCAGACAGCAAGAGGAGCTCCCCCCGCAGTCGATCCTTCGATACTCCTATTCTCAAGCCTCATGTAGCCATAGCCCTAGGGGAAAACGACGCTCGCGCTCGCGAGGTCGCTCCAGGAGCCGACGGGGCTCCAAAAGCCGCTCTGCCCCAAGATCACGACCATCATCGCCTTCTCCAGCGCGCTCCGGCTCCAGAGGCCGCTCCACGTCCCGCACCCGGAGCGGCTCGTCCAACAGGCCAAGATCCAACACCCCCTCCGGTGGTAAAGGCAAGTCCTATCTAACGTGGGCCGATAGGGCCCGTGGCAACCAAGAGCAGGCGTCCAACTCCCAGGACTCGCACGACCCGCGTCTCACGAACGAGCTCAAAGAGCTTAGGCGTGCCAATGATAGTCTTAGGAGAGAAAACGCCCAGTTCAAGCAGGAAATCAGTCGGCTAGCCACCGAGATAGCCGAAATACGAAAATTGGCGCTCAAACCGCCGGCTCCTCCGGCCGCCACGAGTTCATCGGCCATGGACACGGCGGAGGCTCCCCCCAAGGCGGGTGCAGTGAAGCGTCGCGCCCTGGATAGCTCAAGGGAAGACGAGACTCTGGAGCTCCTTTCGGAGCTCGAGAAGGCCATCTCCAACATACAGTCAGGCCTCTCTCAAGTACAAGAAATGATCGTGCACCCCCAGCTGGGTCTGGTCGCCCTCAGCGAGAGAATACTTAGACTGGAGGGGACCCACCACGGATTTTTGCCAAGCACATCGACAACACCAGTCCCAAACTTGAACAGTGTCATTGCCCCGCCGACAGAGGGTGCCATCCTGCAGGCGGCCCTCTCGAAACCCATCCCCAAGCCCAAACATGGATAACGAAACTAACGTCATAACAATGTGGCAGTGGAATTGCGCAGGGTTCGTCAGCAAACGGGCGACCCTGCGACAATACCTAAAAGGCATAAAGGATAAACCCCAAGTCATCACCTTGCAAGAAACGATCACATCATCACACATCAGGCTCCCTGGTTTCGTCACTGTGGCTTCCACTGAAGGGGGAAGGGGGGTGGCCACTCTGGTCAGTAAAAGGTTCACGTGCATTCAGCGAGACCTCGGTCCAGCGGACAATGGGGTCGAGTACGTCATGACGGAACTCCTAGTCGACCCCCCTAAGCGGTGCTTACGAAGGAACAGTATTTTCATATTAAATGTCTACTGCAGGCCCAGCGTACACAGAGCCAGGGCTGGTGGTCTTCTGAAGAAGGCCGTGCATTTTGCCGGCTGTCAACCTCTTGTCGTCATGGGGGACTTCAATGCCCAGCATCAGGCGTGGGGTTACCTCACCAATACGAAGAAGGGTAGAGACATATGGCTCACGGCAACGGAGGAAGATCTGACACTGGTAACCAATAAGGACTTCCCGACCAGGAGAGGAAACTCGGTGTGCCGAGATAACCCCGGATCTCACCTTTGTCAAGAGTCTGGAAAACGTCAAATGGACCAACACAGCTATCGACCTCGGTAGCGATCATTGCATCATCGAAGTGTTCATAGAGGTTGCCCGCAACAAGACGAGGACCTTTAAGATCATCGACTGGGACTTGTTCCGAGCCAACCGCTCCGAGCGCGCCCTTTCCCCGGATGCGTACCTAGACTCTTGGTGCGACGGGTTAAAAGAAGATGTGGCCAGCGCCACCAAAGAGGTGACAACCGATCTGGAGGTGGACAGGATGGACAGTAGGCTCGCGCATCTGTTGGAAGTCAAGCAGGCACTGCTCGCGAGATGGAAGACTCAGCGCCATAACAGAAGACTGCGCAAGAAAATGTCCGAAATCAACAAAACGGTAGAAGATCATTGCAAGGTCTTATGCAAGCAGCAATGGGATGAGCTCTGTGATTCTATGGAGGGCCAACTCAAGACCGGTAAAAGCTGGAGACTCCTCAAACACCTACTGCACGACGGCAACACCAAGTCCAATCAGAAGAGAGCTTTGGCGAAAGCTGTCCATATGGCCACCGACTCAACTCCAGATGAGGTGATCACGGAGAAGCTCATAGACAAGTACCTGGCGGCCACGGACGATCCGGTACCTCCCCAGTTTCCCGACTACGAGGGGCGCGACGCGCCATCGATGGACGAGGACTTCACCGTGGCTGAGGTCAAGCGGGTTCTCGCATCCCTCAATAGCAGATCCGCCCCTGGGCCAGATGGGGTAACCAACAAAATGCTCGAGCACCTCGACGACGACTCGATCGAGTTTCTTACAGAGAAGATCAACGAAATCTGGCGCAGCGGTCTCATTCCCAAGAGCTGGAAAGCGGCCTGCACAGTACTGATACCCAAGCCGGGTAAGGCACCGAGCATCGAGAATCTTAGGCCAATCTCGTTGACGTCGTGCGTCGGGAAGGTGGCCGAGCACGCCATGCTCAACCGCCTCACTGACCACCTCGAGTCTAACGAATGCTATACCCACAACATGATTGGCTTTCGGTCGGGGCTCTCGACTCAGGACGCCATGAAGCTGATCTAGCACCAGGTCATTGACTCCGGCTCCGCCGACACCAAGGCGATTCTTGGATTGGATTTGGAAAAGGCTTTTGACAACATATCGCACGCCTTTATTCTCAAGAGCTTGTCTGAGTTTCACGTCGGCAAGCGGGCGTACAATTTTGTGCGCTCCTTCCTTTCGTCGCGGTCCACAAGACTGAAGATTGACGAATTTTGACCCACGAAATTACCCTTGGGCCAAAAGGGACACCTCAGGGGGCGGTGATCTCCCCGACGCTGTTCAATATCTGCATGATCAACCTGTCGAGGGCCTTGAACAAAATCCCGAACATTAACCACACGATCTACGCAGACGACATCACCATCTGGTGCCTCAGCGGATGTGAGGGTCAGGTCGAGAGTGCTTTGCAAGAGGCCATCGATGTGACGGAGCGCTATCTCATCCCCACCAGGCTAAGGTGCTCGCCCGGTAAGTCCGAGCTCTTACTGTATAAGAAGAGGCCCAGAGGCGGTTCTCACCGGTCCTGGAAGCCAGAAATGGAGAGCCACATTACGTTATTCACCGGTAACGGCTCCCCAGTTCCGCGGGTGGACACTATCAGGGTCCTTGGAATGTTTATCGAGTCTAACGGAGCCAATGGAGCCACCGTCAAACGCATTTGTTCCAAGACCGAAAGCGCCCTCGGACTGATTCGAAGAATCGCTAACAGACACCGCGGAATCAGGGAGGACAATCTGATCCGGATTATCCACGCATTCGTGCTATGCCACCTCGCTTATACGGCGACTATGCACAACTGGCTTGTGTCGGAGCGCAACAAAATCAATGCCCTAATCAGAAGAGTCTTCAAGCTGGCCCTTGGCATTCCCGTTCGAACGCACACGGAAGACCTCCTGAAGTTGGGAATCCACAACACGTTCGAAGAAATTGTCGAAGCCCAAGAGTTTGCACAGTTTGTCAGACTGTCTGGCACCCTAGCGGGTAGAGCCATACTCGGCATGCTGGGACGAAACCCCATGGTTGTCGATCCTGACGCTGTGAAGCTGCCCAGCGACGTAAGATCCAAGATCCAGATTGCGCGGATGCCGTGCAATATGCATCCAACCTACAACGAAGCACGAAGACGAGCCAGGGGTAAATCTCTGCTCGCCAGTGCCCGCTTGGACAAGGATCGAGCCTGCTTCGTCGATGCTGCTTCGTACATTCAAGAAGAAGCCTTCTCCTCAGTGGTCGTCGACTGTGATTGCAGAGTCATCAGCTGCGCTACCATCCGCACTTCTAGTTCCAGCGTTGCAGAGCAGGTGGCCATTGGTCTTGCATTGACGGACGGTGTACATGACACAATTTATTCAGACTCCAAGGCCGCTATCAAGGCCTTCCAGATGGGCATGGTGGCTCCCCAGGTCCTACAGATTATTCAAAAAGTCAAAGACCTCAAAAATCACTCATTGGTCTGGTTTCCTGCGCATCTTGGAACCATTGAGGGTGCCTCGCTCAATCCCAACGAGGAGGCGCACTCGGCTGCACGAGGTTTGACTGACCGTGTGCCGGGTAACGCGTCATCTCCTGGGCGACCTGAGCCTCTCTGCTCGTACAACGAGATATGCAAGCACCACTATCTGTCAAGAAAACTGTTGCCTCTACCACACTCCTCGCTATGCAGGGCCCAAGCTGTTACTCTCCGACTGCTACAAACAAACTCTTACCCGAGCCCTGCGGCACTGCAAACAATGTACCCTGAACGGTTTCCAAGCCCGGACTGCCCCTGTGTGGTGGTTATGCGGACTTCGAACATGTACTGTGGGGCTGCGCCTCTGCCGGTCCCCCTTTCACCCAAGAGGAAATGAAGCGACTTATTAAGGCCCAGGACCAGACCTCTCAAATCCTGGCCGTCCAGAGGGCCCGCGCGAGGGCCGTCAGGTTTAACCTGACGGTCCCCGAGTGGACCTAGCCAGGTGACGCTGAGTTTACTCACGTCTATTGTGGACCGAATAAAGTTGTTTCACTCACTCACTCACTCAATACCAAATTTGGTATATGTGGAGCTAGCGAAATGACCGTGAGCGCATCATAAAGGGCCCAATAAACTCCAATGTAGCGTTGACGCGTGCGCACGCTGGGCCCAGTGACGCTACGTTAGCAAAGGAGCGATCACTCTATAGTGTGACGCCAGGCGTGACCGACGATACCAGCGTCTTTATGACGACCCGACGGCAACCGGCGCGAAATTCACGCCAATGTGTTATTCAGCGAACACCACGTCTCCCTCTTTTCATGACGGAGGTACGCCTGACGAGCTGGCACGCACATGCGTCAAAGCAACGCAGCGTAGCGCGCGCCTGCGAGTATATGGCAGGAAGGAAGGAAGGAAAAACTTTATTTGCAAGGGTTTGGGAAAGGGGTCATGAGCTTGATGGGTGGGGCCCCAAGTCCAGGGCTCCACTGGCTGCCGCCGTCTGTCTGACGTGCCGCAGAAGTGCAAACTGCACCTCTGGGTCAGAGCTGGCGAGCTGTGCCTCCCATTGCTCGAAATTATTACAAAGCTTGTACTGACCTAAAAAGGTATCTAAATTTGGTGGTCATTTTAGGCATCCCCACGAAATGTGGTAGAGCGATGGCGAGCCGCCACACCACGGACACACATGCCCATACAGCGTTGGAAAAATTTTGTGTAACCTTTGAAGATTGGGAAAGACTCCTGTTTGAATTCGGCGGAGGTCAATCGCGTCCTCCCCTTCTAATGATTTGTGGGGGGCGCTGTATTTTTGTCGCATACCTCGCTGGTTAGCAAGAATTTCGCGAGGGGCCATTCTGGATGGGTCATTATCCTCCTTGATAGCTTCCTCCTGGAGTGTTTCAAAGGACTGAATGTGCTGTCGAAGCTCTGCTCGGTTCGTAAGCCCTCGAGCACAAGCGTCAGCACTTTCGTTCCCCTCCAGGCCTGCGTGTCCTGGACACCAGATCAGTCTGTATTTGTTCGTCAAGCTCCCGCCTAAGAACTTGCTTATTTTTATCGGAAGGCGGCCTCCTAAAAAGAAACGGCACACTTCCTGCGAGTCGGAAATGATAGTTGTCTGCGGTTCATCTCTTTGTTCCTGCGCTTTGATTGCAAGGGCAATGGCAAAGCATTCTGCCTTGGCGATCGAACCCAGTGTACAGTGATGCACATGTCACCATGCAGTTGTCGTTGCTAAGTACCGATGCAACTGACCGTTTAAAATTGTACCTCGAAGCGTCCACATACAAAACATTTGATTTGTTTTTGAATGTTTTTCGGAGCCATCGCACTCTTTCCTCTCGGTGCTTTCTGTTTGTTTTTACGTCCATGTTCTTGGGCAGCGGTGAGATCGAGATCTTGCTGCGGACGGGATCCGGGATTTCTACAAGAACCTCGTCTATGTTCTGGGGGTATGGCGGAAAGCCCCCCCTGGAAAGTATCTCTCTCCCCGCTTTCGTTTGACTAAGGCGATTTCTCTGCGCAGTCAGTACCGCTGTCTTTAGCTCTGGGTATGTATTATATATACCGAGGTCCAAAAGCTTTTGGGTCGGGTGCTTACCGGTAGCCCTATGGCCACTTTGTAGGCGCCCCTAATTATAGACTCGATAGTTTCTTCTTCTGATTTGTTTAACACGTGGAAAGGTAGACTATACGTAACCTTACACAGTACAAGTGCCTGTACTAATCTAATGGTGTCTCCTTCCTTCATGCCATGTTTGTGGTATGTTATTCTATGGATCATTCGTGCAACTTGTTTCGTGGCTGATTTTAATATGTTTATTTACACAGTACAAGTGCCTGTACTAATCTAATTGTGTCTCCTTCCTTCATGCCATGTTTGTGGTATGTTATTCTATGGATCATTCGTGCAACTTGTTTCGTGGCTGATTTTATTATGTTTATTGTATGATTCGCTCGTCCATTACTTTGAACCCAGTAACCCAAAATACGTGCGACAGTCACCTCACGTACTTTGACACCTTCAAGGTTTATGTCAATGCTTCCGTTACTTTTGTATCTTTTTCCATGTACCCTGATGATTTCAGATTTTTCTGGGGCACAGCTGAGCCCGCTTGCCTTCGCAAAGTTTTCAACTGCTGTTGCAGCCTCTTGAAGTGTCTGCTCTTTGTTAGCTAGAGATCCACGCGTTGCCCATAAGGTGATATCATCCGCATAGAGAGTGTATCCTAACTGCGGAACTCCATCCAGAGCTCGCGTGAGTCCTAACATGGCGATATTAAAGAGCAGGAAAGAGAGGATGGCTCCTTGAGGGGTACCTTTGTTTGGCATCTCAAAAGCGTCTGACGTGACTTGTGCTACGCTTATCGAAGCCCGCCTTTCTGTGAGGAATGCCTTGATGTAATTGTAGGTGTTTGTCCCACATCCCATGTTGTTTAATTCTGTTGGGATTGCCTTATGCGAGATATTGTCGAATGCTCCTTTTAAATTAAGGGCTAGTATTATATGTTCTCCTCCTGTAGGTATATATCTCAAAACTTCCTCTTGTAATAGGAGAAATGCGTCTTGAGTGGAGAGGCCATTGCGGAAACCCAGCATAGTGGCTGGAAAAAGGCCGTTGTCCTCTATAAAGTTTTGGATCCGATTATGAATAACCCTTTCAAAAAGCTTTCCCATGCATGACGTCAAAGATATGGGCCTGAGTGCCTGCAGGGATGGCTTCTTCCCGGGTTTCGGTATCGTAATAATTTTGGCTACTTTCCATTCCTCGGGTATCTTCCCTTTGAGCCAATAGTTGTCATTAATATGGTTTGTCAGTGCCTCTATAACCTTATCGCTGAGGTTCCTTATCATTGCATTTGTGATTTGATCTGAACCAGGGGCAGAATTTCTCTTGGCTGCTTGGGCAGCCGCAAAGACCTCTTCCGTGGTGATTGGGGCGTCGAGTCTCTCGTTTTTCGCACCAGTGTACTGCATTTCAATACTGCAACTATCGGTATTCTCTCCTATGTATGTGTCCTTAAGTGCTTGTGTTAACTCCTCCTTTGTGCCCGGAAAATCATGCATTATTCGTTGTAGTGTTCTGTTCGAGGCCGATTTTGATTTTTCTGGGTCAAGTATGTTCCTTAGGATGGCCCAAGTTTTTGCAGTGCTCAGAGTGTCCTGTAGTGAACTGCTGAACTGGATCCATCCCTCCGTTGCAATTTTGTTAGCGTATTGATTTGCCTCCTCTCCTAAAGCAGCGATTCTGCGGAGAAGGTTCCGGTTAAGTCGCTGGTTTTTCCACCTTTTCAGCATACGGCGCCTGCACTCCCACAGGTGGAGCAGGTGCCTGTCAACTGCAGGAGTCTCTGCTGTTCTTGCGATACGTTTAGATGTTTGTTTGTGAACTGTGATTATGTACTCTGACCATTCCCCAATGGACTCCGGTACAGAGTCAGGTGAGGGATCACGTCGTCTGTATCTTTCCCAGTCAGTGATCACCACGTCTCCTATGACCCTGCGTAGTTTTGGAGTTGAGAGGGAAATACTGATTATGTAGTGATCACTGCCGAGATGCTCTTCCAGGTTTTTCCAGTTAGCGTCGTTAACATTACGTGTGAATATCAGATCTTGGAACGTGTCTCGACTTACGCTGTTACCCAGCCTCGTAGGTGTTGTGGGTAGAGTAATTAAGCTCAATCCTAGTTTGGATACGGCGTGTTCGAGACGTGTTCCTTTAGAGGAATCTCTCGAATAACCCCATGTGGTGCTGGGTGCGTTAAAGTCGCCCAATACCACAAGTAGATCTTTCGCCCCTGCAATACCGACGACAGTTTTAAGCAGTGCACCAAAGTCCTCTTGTTTTTCTTTGGGAGGGCCTGTATATATTTATTATTACGGTTTTCACTTTGCCTCTCTTCAGAGGAAGAAGGGTGATTATCTGATGATTTATCCGCAGACTTTCTATGTGCTCAACCTTCGCTGCAATACTTTTGCTAACCATCGAGGCTACGCGGGGATAATTTGGATCTTGCAAACAATAATATCCCTGCAGTTTGACCATCTTGGGCCCAACCTCCTGCAGGCATATTACGTCTGGCTGAATTGGTACCGAGTTCATGTAATTTTGGAGTGCTGTGGCACGGTTGTGAAAAGTGCGACAGTTCCACTGCCAAATCTCTAAATGTTCTACACTTTTTATATTATTTTTGGCCATGCTGCATGGTCGTATCCGTGCTGTAGCGGCCCGCTTTGGATGGTTTGTCAATAACTGGGGCGGACATGGAGCGCTTGTTTAGTGCCCTCTGCAAGCCTCCCACAGCTTCGTTAACATACTGCCTCTGAATTTTCAGTTCTTCCACGACAAACGTTTTCATTTCCGTCATGAAATCACCTAGAAGTTTATGTAAAGTGGCTATGCTTTCCCTGTTTGCTTGAACCTGCGTCTGCACTTGCTTTACTAGTTCACTGCTTTCTGAGTGAGTAGCGAACGAGTCTTCGTCTATCGTTTCCGCGCTCGTTTCTGCACTATCCTTCATGTGGGCTAGACGCTCTCGCGCCTCTTTATTGCCCACGGTGGGGTTGCCTATCGACCCTGCATTTTGTATTTTCTTACTTGCATTTTCTAATTTGATTTTCATTGACGAGATGGCAATTTTATACTCTTTCCGCTCCGCAGCCATTTGATTTCTAAGCTGTTTAATTTCTTGTGTTAATCTTTTGTTCTCCTCTAGAATTTTCCTATACTGTGGGCTATCAGTTGCAGGAACATTGGGAGGCACTGGACTTGCCCAGCTCACCTTGTTTGGTTGGTTGTTTTGTACGTCCTGCGTACTAAGCCCAGTGGTTGCTGCTACTGCTTCTTCTTTCCTGGCATGGGCGGAGCTTGTTTCCCAGCTGCTGCTCGGTGTTTTCTTCAAGTTTGGCTTGCCAGGGGCCTCCGCAGGCTTGCTAATATTCCGCTGTTGCGGGGTCTTTGATGATGATCTCGATCTTGATCACGATCTGGAGCTGGATCTAGATCTAGATGCCTGCCGCGTCTCTAGCGTCGCTTCTTCTCGGTCTGAGCTGAACCAACGAAGAGGTTTCTGCTGGTGTTGCTCTAATTGCGGGAAATCCTTCTCGGCGTAGGCACACTGTTTGTCTTCGAGGCGTCTCCACTCGTGATTTTTGGGGGGCCACATTTTTCAGTTTCTTTTTGCATGATTTGTCTCCTGTAGCGTGCTCTTCACCGCATATGGCGCAGTTCAGCGCACATTCATGTTCTTGAGTAGAATCACACGTCCCACACTTCGAGCACACATTGGCGTTCGGAGTCGGGCACACGTCGGTTCGGTGTCCAGTTGATCGACAAATCTTGCAAACCTGTACGGTAGGCTTGTATGGATAACAGATCGCCTCTGCACCCATAAAATAGACACACCTAGGGAGCACGTCACCCGTAAAAGTTATTATTGCTGACTTCGAAGAGCCAAGCATTCTGGCTCTCTCTATCTACACCCCTTGTGTCCGTATTCGTAGGTTTGCCATCAGGTCGGCCTGAGTGGTCCCGGGCGGTAGTCCGTGAACGATGCCGCGCAGCACGTCTTCTGGGTCGGCCACGTACGCATTGAAGGGATGAATCCGTCCTGCTGATTTTCAATTGGTTGATGTCTCTCAGCCTGGCCGCCACTTGTTCGTGTGGCGTGGACAATATTATGATTTTCGATCCGGGGTGGACCCGCAGCAAAAAACTTTCTCCTCCAAAGCTGTTCCAGCAGGCCTCTATCACTGCCATAGAGAGCTTGGATCCAAATAGATTTTTCACTGTGAGGCCCTTGTGTGGTCTCAGGATAACCTTTACGTCTTCCTTTGGAAGGGGCGTCGGTCCTCGGCGTTTTCTGCGCTGGAAATCGCGCTTGACTTGGCTGTCCCCTGCTGCGTCGGCAAGCGGATGGCCTGCTGACTTTTCGTTTTTCTTCTCTAGTCCCTTCTCGGGATCTTTCTGGCTTTTTTAAGGTTCTTTTTTTCTTCTGCGAGAAAGGACGGTGTGCCAGCCGTCCCCCGTCCACGTAAGAGCCAGACCCGCGTCATCATCGTTCTTATTATCGAGAGACGCGGCGCTGGGCGCTCGCGCGTCGTTACCTGGTTCCTCAATTGACGAGACGCTTCTCGCGTCGCTCGGTTGATTCTCCGACACCAGAGATGCGCCGGGAGGGTCTTCGTCAACGTCCATGTAGACGAAGAATTTCTAGGCGTCCTTATGCATGCATGCTCAGTAGAAACAGGGGAATGGGCCGACCTCAGTTTTCCTCTGTGTAAGATGCATAGTCCGAGAAGAAGGTTAAATGGCACTCACCATTGACTTCTAACTCGGTCAGAAAATGTCGAAGAAAGTCGATCGAATAGTGATGAGCCAGTCGACGCACTCGTCGCCGCACCGCGCCCGGTTTAGCGTCCCGGCGCCGCCGACCGAAGCCGATGATACGGTAAGCTGCATTCGTGCACGTCGTATCTTCAAACGTTGATAATTTCTCGTGAAGCTGGTCCAGGTCGCAGATTTTGGTGTCCTCTGAATCCTCGCAACTTCACGAAAAAGAGGACGCACTCTTCAAGTAAACTTGAATGAAATTTCCGCCTGAAAGCGTTTCATAAAGCGAAGAGCGATGTGAGCACGTCCTCACCGCCCTACGCCACCTAGCGGATCGAGTATATGGCAGGACCGGTGCCTGGCGTGGCGACGCTGGCGTGAAGCGACAAAATGACCGCCAGCGAGCACGTGCACCGCGTCACGTCGAAATATATTGGCACCTTGACTGTGGCATGTAGTCATGTTCTCACGTGACACCCATCTCATGATTATCATGTTTGCGCTAGTCGCATACCTTCGTCATCTATTGATGTTATGTAATACCCAATTTCGCTCATGTGAAACTAGCGAAATGGCCACGAGTGCATCATAAGTGTGGCTTGTAGTCACGTTGTTACATGAAACGCATCTCATGTTTATCATGTTTACATCATTAACATATCTTCGTCATCCATTCACGTCCGTATAACCGAATTTGGTATAAGTGGAGCCAGCAAAACGGCCGCCAGGGCATCATGAGCGTGGCATGTAGTCATGTTATTTTATGACACGCATCTAATGGTTATCATCTTCGCACCAGTTACACACCTTCGTCAATCATTCACGTACTGTGATACCAAATTTGGAATCATGTGACGCTAGCAAAACGGCCGCGACCGCATACTGAGCGTGGCATGTAGTCATGTTGTTACATGACATGCATGTCGTGAATTTTATGTGAGGGTTGGTCGCTTGTGTTCGCCGAGAAACATGTTATACTATACCAATTTTGCAACAGGCCATGTGAATGAAACCACCGCAAGAGCTGCAGGACCATGAAATGCAAATTATGACAATCATGACACCCATGTCACGGTTTGAATTTTCCTTCATACAGTCAAGTTATGCCCTACCAAGTGTGGTATCGATACCATTGTCAAAATGACCAGGAGAGCTATAAGTCGTAGACGGGCAGATAGATAGATAAATAGATAGATAGATAAATACGCTCAAAGTCGCCGAGGTTGCTTGCAAAATGCATCGCAATTAAAAGGCCGCTTGCATGCACAGCATTTTGGCTTGTTCGGACACGTCATGTGCACGTCTCCTATTGGTCGGATGCCGGAGGGGGTAAAGAAGAGATTTGGCCGGTCACCCGCCTATTGCCATTTCAGAGAAGGAGAAATTATAGGAAGGTAAAGGGCTGCACTGATCTTATGGTTCTCTTTATTCATCCGCTGATAAATGCGAAGTGTTTCTTAATCATCTTCGGCGAATTTAGCATATCCGTCCGTCCGTCCGTCCGTCCGTCCGTCCGTCCATCCATCCATCCATCCATCCATCCATCCATCCGTCCGTCCGTCCGTCCGTCCGTCCGTCCGTCCGTCCGTCCGTCCGTCCGTCCGTCCATCCATCCATCCATCCATCCATCCATCCATCCATCCATCCATCCAGCCATCCAGCCATCCATCTATCTATCTATCTATCTATCTATCTATCTATCTATCTATCTATCTATCTATCTATCTATCTATCTATCTATCTATCTATCTATCCGCCGCCTCCGACTTTTAGATCTCTTGGCCGTTTAGATAATGGTATCGATACCAAACTTGGTATGGCATAACATGACTGTATGAAAAACATATTTGACTAGCCATGAATTAAAATCATGGCATGTACGTCAAGAATGTCATGATTTACATTTCATGGACCTACAGCTTTTGCGGTGGTTTGTTCACATGGTACGTTGCAATACTGGTACGGAATGACACGATTGCATGACGAACTCAAGTGACCAACCCCAAAATGAAAATCATGACATGTGTTTCGTGCAACAACATGACTACATGCCATGCTCATGATACGCTCGTGGCCGTTTTGTTAGCGCCACATATACCAAAGTTGGTATTACGGTACCTGAGTGAATAACGAAGGCATGTGACAAGTGCAAACATGATAATCATGAGATGCGTCTAATGTAACAACATGACTACATGCCACGCTCATGATGCGCTTGAGGCCGTTTCGCCAGTTTCACTTATACCAAGTTTCATATTACGGTACAAGAATTGATGACGAAGGTAAGATACTGGTGCAAATATGATAAACATGAGATGCGTGTCGTGTAACACCATGACTATATGCTACGCTCATGATTAACTCAAAGCTGTTTCGCTAGCTTCACATTTATCAAACACGGTATTACGCGATGCGAAAGGACGACATAGGTAAATGACACATCCAAACATGATAATAACGACATACTTGTCATGTAACAACATGACTACATGCCACACTCATGATGCTCTCGCGGCCCTTTCGCTAGCTTCACATGTGTCAAATTCGGTATTACGTGACGTCAATGGATGACAAATGTAAGTGACTGGTGCAAACATGATAATCATGAGAAAATCACTATAGTGGTGGCATGTATACATGCCACAGTCATGGCACCAATACATTTCGACGTCACGTGGTGCGCGGGCTCGCCAGCGTTCATTTCGTCGCGTCACGCCGGCGTTGCCACGTCAGGCACCGGTCCTGCAATATACTCGCCGGCGCGCGCTGCGTTGCTTTGATGCATGCGCGTTTCAGCACGTTCAGCGTCCCTCCGTCACGAAAAGAGGGAGACGCAGTGTTCTCTAAGTAACGCATCGGCGCGAAGTGCAGCATGTCGCATTTCGTGCCAGTTGCCATCGCACCGTGCCGACGGACTCTGGTCGCGCCGGTCGCGCCTGGCGTCAGACTAATCAGTGCTCGCGTTTTGCTAGCTAGCATAGCGGCGCTATGCCCAGCGTGTGCGCTCGTTAACGCTACATTTGATTATATTGGGCCTTTCATGACGCGCTCGCAGCCGTTTTACTAGCTCCACGTAAACCGAACCAGGTGTTACATGGCGTCATTGGATGACGACAGATATGGCTGATGGAAACTTTATAATCCTGACAGGCGTGACATGTGAGAACATGACAACATAACACGCTCCTAATGGCTGACGGCCGTTTCTATTGCTCCACATATACTAAATTGGGTATCACGTGACATGAATAAATGACGAAGCTCAACGACACATCCAAACATGATAATCATGACACGGAAGTCATGTACGGCATCATTTACCTCCACCTCGTAAGTTTATGCTGATTTTAAAGTGAATTTGAAGTCTGTTGATCAGATTTGGCTCCTCCCTTGGAGGGGATGGAGGTAGACCACCCCGGGTGCCTGCCGGCACTAGCGGCGTCAGCAGCGGCCGCCTCCAGGAAGCGGATGGGACAAGCGAGTGACAGCGACAGTGAAGATACTCATGCTCACTATCTCAGCAGTGAGGACTTTTCAGATGACGGTTTCCAATCTGTGCTGAGCCACAAAGCGAAGAGGAGGAACATGAGGACATCCTCATCCTCAACTATTCAAACTGTAAGTGAAGCGCCAAAATCGAACACTTATACCATCCTGTTTCTGCCTGCACTTCCTACCGTCAGCATGAAACGCCTTAACAGACGGTCTGTGTCGAGGTCTCTGGAAACGCTCGTGTCAAATGAGAGTGAACACCAGAAAGAATATACTGGCTGTGGATGTTTTGCACGCAAGTGCGTTGGGCGTTCTGCGCAGTGTAACTGACTTGGACGGCAACCAGGTGCGCTCTCATGTTCCCTTGGGATGTGATGTAGTAACCGGCGTGATCTACGACTTAGATGTGGCTACTTCCAATAATGACTTACAATTTCTTGTGAAGTCAACAACTGATACTCCAATTGTTGATGTAACCCGGCTAGGCAAGTCTCGCAGTGTGAAGATTGCGTTTAAGAGCACATCACTCCCCTCTCATGTGAAGGTGGGGTACTTCAGACATGCTGTGCGGCCTTTCATTCCAAAGCCTCTCCAGTGCCGTAAATGCATAAAACTTGGAAATATGAGCAGCATCTGTGAGAATTCGGTGGTATGCCACCGCTGCGCCGAGCACCATGAAGCGGATAAGTGCGTCGCAACTGTCAAGAAATGCTCTAATTGCAATGGATCCCATGAAGCCACATCGAAGGACTGCCCGCGGATTTAGAAGGAAATTGCCATCTTGAAGGAGATGGTGCGCGATCACTCATCTCATCGAGAAGCCGCAGCTAAAGTCAGAAGGCGTCGTTCACGTCGACGTCGGTCTTCAAGGACGCCCGCTACCTTCTCGACACGTTTGCCAGATCCCTCATCAGTACCACCTCCTTTGCCTCCCAGACCACATGCCGTGGGAAAGGCTGTAAAGGACAAAGCCAGTCAGCATACCCTAACTGCGACCGAGTGGCCTGCACTTCAAAGAGAAGCAGCATCAAGCGAACCGAAGGAGTTTCATGACGGCCAGTCCGCGATCCCGGTTCGAGATCTTTCCAACCAAGACAGGCAAGTGACTGCAATCGTGCAATCAATAATTGCCACGATTCACACGCTACTGAGCAGCATACAACCTCCGTCTGCTAAGAATGCACTGCAAATACTGGATGCACTGAATCCAGTTCTTGCTAACTTCGTATAAGCACAATGGCTCAACAAAATCTCATCTTCCGCACTGAAGTTAAAAGTGCGTCGATTTTTCAGTGGAATGCCAGAGGCATTAAGTCCCGTATCTCGGACTTTCGCCAATTTGTCCGGGCCAATCGATTTCCTATACTTGTCATATGTGAACCAAACGTATCAACGCCTTATAGATTGTCCGGTTATGAAGCTTTTCGTTCAGCCGCTTGCGAAGAACGAAGCAAAGTAATTGTTTACATTCGCACAGACTTGACTTATCTTTCGCACCCAATAAGTTCAAATGACGACAATCAGTACGTGTGTCTTCGTGTAAAGAAGAACGCAGTTTTGTTCACGCTTATTGGTGGATATATCTCTCCGCCATCGCGATTTGACTGCGACAGATTAAAAGACATCCTAATGAGGACTGATGGGCCTTGGATCATCACCGGTGACTTCAACGGCCATCACATGCTTTGGAGGAGCACTAGAATGAATGCCAGGGGTCCGGAACATTGTTACATTCGCTTCCGATTACGACCTTTCTATTATGAACGATGGTACCCCCACGTATCTGCGGGGTCTCACGTAAGGCAGTTGCCTTGACCTGACATTGGTGTCATGGTGCTTCTCTCACAAAGTTAAATGGGTTGCGATATTGAGACTCATGGGAGTGATCACATACCCACCTACGTGACGATCGATGGTATCCTAAAAAATTTCTCTTCCGGTGTTGTAATTGGCACTGACTGGTCGATGTTTACATCGCGTGTTGAGGACGCTTGCCAAGAAGGCCCCGCCTGCAGCCTGGAAAATACCTTAGCGGAAGCTACGCAAGCGTCCAAATGTAAATTACTATTTTCGTCTAAAATAACACAGTTTGACATCGAACTGGAAAGATTACGAGTTATACAAAGGCGTGCTGAACGACGATACAGACGCACAAGATCAATTCACGATCTGAGGGAAGCAAGGCGACTCCAGAAAAAGATTTAACGACGCACTTACAAGCTGGAGAGCGAACGCTGGAAAGCATTCTGCGAATCTCTAGACCCTCATAAACCGCTGTCATATATCTGGAGAACAGTTCGTGGTCTTCGCTCCTCTCCGCAACAACGGCACCCTTTTAAAGCTTTGGCACTCCATCATGGAAAAACAGAACTCGAGGTGGCTGAAGAATTTCGCACGTGAGTTGCCGGAAATATTATGAACGAGAACATCGACGCCGTGATCGTTCCTAAGACGCGATTACCAGAAATGGACATTCTGTTCACCATGGAAGAACTGGAAGGTGCTTCAGTCGCTTCTAAGCGCATGTCATCGCCAGGTCCTGAAGGTATTACTTGTAGTGCGTTGGGACACCTTGGACAAAAAGCCAGAAAAGAACTTTTAACATGCTTCAACAACTCCTGGCTCAGCGGCAGTGTTCCCCGAGAATGGAAAATAAGTCGAATAATACCACTTTTGAAATCGGGAAAATCACCATTGGACTTGACAGCGTATCGCCCTATTGCCCTCGGAAGCTGCCTCGGAAAAGTGATGGAGAGAATGGTTCTATTTCATTTTAAGTGGTACTTGGAACGATACACCAAATACCCTTCTTGCATGGCAGGCTTTCGTCGGGGCCGCTCCTCCATCGACTGTGTGCTTGACTTATCGACATTTGTTTAACAAGAAAAAAGTCGCAAGCGCATATCAGTGGCACTCTTTCTTGACGTGAAGGGTGCATATGATAATGCAGCTCACGATGCCATCCTCACTTCTCTCGCAGCAATGGGTATTGGTGGACGAATGTTTCATTGGATAAAAGATTATATAACGGGCAGGTGTTTCTTTGTGCAATCATATGAGGGTACAACTGCTGAACATTACACCTACTGCGGAGTACCTCAGGGAGGTGTTTTAAGCCCCACATTGTTCAATGTTGCCCTCATTTGTCTGGTGAAGGTTCTGCCAAAGTCGGTGTGCCTATCCATATACGCCGATGATATTTGCCTCTGGAGTGCTGCAGTTACTCGCCCTCAGGTGCGTGCACGAATACAGCGGGCAGCAACCCTCACAACAGCCTACCTTCAGAAACAAGGCCAACTATATCAACTGTGAAGTGCGCGCTGATGGCGTTTACACGCAAACCAATGACGCCATACCCTGTTTACATCAATGGGCAGAGTGTCAAATATGCACGGACGCATCGTTTCCTGGGCATAATAATCGACAGAAGTCTTTCGTGGAGCCCACATTGTGCGTACTTGAAGAAGAGACTGCTATCTATTGTGCATATAATGAAATTCATGTGCGGGAAAGCATGGGGAACTTCTGTGGCCTCCATGCTACAGCTTTACAGGGCCCTATTTCTGGGTCTATTGCGCTACAGCTTGCCGGTACTGACTAACACTTCCAAATCGAATACTCATTCATTGGAGAGTTTGCAGGGTCAGCACTGCGTATCTGCCTAGGACTGCCCCGATGCGCTTCTACTTATGCCACAATCATGCTTGCCAAAGACCATCCGGTCAGAACATATAGAGTTGTGGATCGCCTCAGAGTGCACATTCGACATGCTAACCGTGTCCCCGACCACCACTTGGCCCTTCTACCCTCCATAAGACCACGTGCTACGTTTTTAGACGTCATAGCCAAGCACATAAACAGCATTCCATCAGGATATACGCCAGCTGCGAGAATGGCATGTCCTTTGTGGTGCCTCGACCAGCCGCAAGCACGTCTAGAAATCCCGGGAATCAAAAAAAGCAATCACTCCAGAGTAGCATTGAAGCAAGCAACACTGCAATTATTACATGAGTTGTACTTACACCGAACGCAGATATACACTGATGGGTCAGTCTTGTCCAGCAGCTCATCAGGTGCCGCTGTTATTCCGGCTGCAGCAATGACAATCAAGTTTAAGTTGTCGCATATGACTACATCTACGGCATCAGTGCTTGCTGCTATAAGGGCTGCTTTACAATATCTCGTTCAAGAACGTCCAGGAAAATGGGTCATATTCTGTGATTCGAAGGCAGCGCTTCAGAGTTTGCAGTCTGCCATGCGTAGGAGGAGTCATGACCAATCGGTAAAAGAAATAAGACATTGCCATCATGAAGCTTTAGCACGAGGGCATGATATTATATATCAATGGCTGCCTGGACATATCGGTATTACCGGAAATCAATTAGCCGATGATGCAACCCGCTCAGCCCATGAAGCAACCCATGTAGTCCCCATTCCTCTAACTAGGAATGATGCAGCAAGACACCTTTACCTGCTGGCTCGAGATCTCCCACGCACGTTCTGGTCGTCTACCAGCTTCCAAAGGTGTCAATTTTATGAACTGGATCCTTCGCTCAAGCTAAAGCTACCATCACAACTTTCCCGCTCCGATGCGACACTGTTATGCCGCCTTTGGTTGGGTGTTGCATTTACAAAGGTGTACTCCTTTCGCATTGGTATGGCAGACACTCCCTCATACGACAACTGCGGAGCTGAAGAGACCAGCGAACACGTCCTGTGCCGCTGCGTTTGCTACGACACACAGCGATGCCAGCTCCGGATGGTTTTGAATCAACTTGACCCCGGACCATTTTGTGTGCAGAAGATACTAGGACCTTGGGCATCTGCCTCAGTTGCGCAAAAAGCAACTAAAGCACTGCTAATTTACCTAAATTCAACAAACCTGAGCGACCGCCTGTAGACTGTGTGTGCTCCCCGAGTGTGCTCGTGATTGTATGTACCTTCTCATCTCTCTGCAACCTCTTTTTCCCCCTTATCCCTTCCCAGTGCAGGGTAGCACACCAGATGTGCGTCTGGTTAACCTCTCTGCCTTTCCTTGCATCTTTATATCTCTCTCTAAAGTGACATATCCACCTTTCGTATTCGTGCTTCGCACATCATCAAATCCCACTGTACGTGGGATCTGCCAATTTTTATCTGGTGAGGCCTACTTAGACATCATGTGGCTTCAATTTAATAGTTTAAAGGCAACTCCTAATATAGATAAGAGATAGTTGTTTTCAAAGAAATAATCCACAAAGACTACTCGTATCGGTGACTTTATTTTCAGTATATTTGCCTTGAGTTCAAGGCTTACTAAAGAAATCTAGTAACACAAGGTAGCACATTGAGCACTGTCTTACCCGAAAAGATTGCTAATTTAAACAAGTTGGAAATCCGAAAAAAAACACTCCTTGGGGTTGGGGGAAGGGGTGAAATTTCGTCGGAGTGTTCCACGTCCCTAATATGTCAATGTGTATGGAGCTTTTCGGGCCCCTTTTAGGTGAAGAGATGTTTCCAGCCCCCCCCCCCCCCACGACTTCCTCCCCCCATCGCCATGCACACACCAAAGATTGCACCAGGCCCGCGGGCCACGTGCAGCCCTCGCACATTCACTAGCGCCCTGGCAAAAAATAACTGTATTTGTGCTACCTTTTTTATTAATAGGCATTTGACCTACGTTCGACTCTCCTAAGTGGTATTCGCAAATATTTTCTCGGCTATTGCAATTATTATCGCGTCATCCGGGTATGCTACACAAACTTGAGTGGCCTCAAGACAGCTCTATATTTCTTTTTCTTGAGGCACACCATGAAATATAACAGAGGAGCATGACATCTTGGTGCTGATTTGAAAAGCTGCAACCAGATACCGATTTTCAAAATCAGTATTGATATTTCTTGAAACCTGATTTCAAATGCCCTTTCGAAGTGACCCGCATATGAGGTTTGGGAAAAACTTGTGTCAATATAGCAACTTTACCAGACAAAATGACAGATAACATCGTCAGTGCGTCATTCAAGCTCTCGTGAGACGTAGTAGCAGTGCATTGCGCAAGCTGCACAGCATGTTCGCTCTCCCCTCCCTGCGCTCCGACCTGCTTCGCACTAGCAGCCCCTGCAGGATTAAAGTTCGTTTCTGCTACCAGCCGGCTGTGGTGAACTTGAGATGCCATTCATATTGGATCGAACAGTGGACGCTGTCACTAACCTGTACCGAGCTGCATCGTCAATCCAAACTCCGCGGTTGCAAGCCGTCAAAACCTGTGCATAATTTTAACCGCCATTGTGGTCTGGAGGATGCGGTGCTCGACAGCTCACCCGAAAATCGCGGGTTTGAATCACGCCTGCGGCGGCCGCACTTCGACAGAGGCGCAATGCTTTCAGAGTTATGTGCGTGTTTGAAAACGCCAGATGGTTAAAATTTTCGGAGTTCTACAATTCAGAGTTCCTCTTGGTCATGTTGCTGTTTTAAGATGTAAACCACAACAGTTTTATATTGCGTATTTTTGGTAACCTTTATTGGAAACAAAAAAGGTGCTTGTTTATTAACTGCGAAGCATTTTTAAGTGAACCAAAGGCACAATGACTGTTTCCTGCTATCTATCTATCTATCTATCTATCTATCTATCTATCTATCTATCTATCTATCTATCTATCTATCTACCTATCTATCTATCTATCTATATATCTATCTATCTATCTATCCGTGAACGTCTGGATGCTCTCGTAATTGTCGTCTTTACTTGAAATGCGTCAGAATTGGCATCATGAGTGTGGTGAAAAGCCCATAAGTAAATAACGTGAGACCGTGAGTCACAAAACCATTTTCTTCAGACACCTGTAGCTCACATCCACACTTTTTGGGCCATTACGTATGCCTTTATGAGTGTTCTCATGGAGCCACCAGTGAATTATTAGTATATATAAACCCAATAATGGCGATAACAGGGTTTCATGAACATTTACGCGATGCAACTTCTGTAGCACAAAATACCCTGGCAGGCATGGTTAGTGATGCCGGTGAGGGTAAAATTCGAAGAACGAAAAGATTAAAAATATTGGTTAGATCTGGAATTGAAGCCATATATTCCACATGGTGGCCACGTGTTCTACCGCATAGCTGCAGGAATGTTTGAAACTGTTTATGAAGAAGTCAATATAAATGTGCGAGATTGTCACAACGTGAAAGGCAGTTTTAGTGCCTGATATCAGCTTTGATAACAATGTAACAAACACTAAATTTTGACTTCTATGCCTCGGCAAACAATGATAAACCATTGTTGTTCCGGAAGAAATACGGTGAAAACTGATTTTTATGATATGCGCATGACTGCACAGCAAACGACAGTTTATTTCGATAGAATTTACATCTGTGCGCAAACGCATATACTGCAGTTTTGTCACCCCATAGGACTCTAAGGGGGCTAGTGTAGTCGACGTGCCTTAGAAACCTCCATCCCAAAGCCATAGAAGAGAGAAGCTGAGCGCACATCCCACTCCGTTCCTCTAAGTTGTTGCTGTTTCAGATAGGTGATCCCTTCAAAGAGTTATAGCTTTCAGCGAGTGCTCCATACCCGCCTTCCCTTCAACGAAATTTCTCGCAATAGGCCTACCCACAACACATCTACAACTACTCATATTGAACAAAGAAGTTTGCGGTCCAGTTAGCAATACTTGACATAAAGCAACAAAGAAGTTAGGTATAGGTGATTGCTCACCTACTGCTCCGCATAGCATTGACTTCCAGAATGAGCAGATCCGCTGATCTTTTTCTTTTGGTCCCTTGCTTTAACTGCGTCATGTGGTCATTGCTGCTTTCGCAAACCACAAGCCTCTTTCGTGTTCCACGAGCGGACGTTATAGCAGGCTATGTCAATGGAAATGTCGCCAGATGCTCACTTTAAAAGCATTTACATAGAGCACAGGCGAAGCTTCTTGCAGAAAAATATAATACGAAAAAAAGTCACCCACATACCAAGAGGCCCGCACTTTTTCAGCCTCGTATTGGTGCTTGAGAAGCTTTGGCGAGAGCAGTGTTTCCGGATACACGCAAACCGTATATTTAGTGCACATCATGTATCTATGGTATGAAAGGACTCCGTATTATTCAAGTGTATATTTGCCTATACGGATTCATTTCGTGAAGTTTTCCTGAAGCCTAATTCAATGTGGCAAATAGGCATGCTGAAAACGAGGCCGCTTTGATTGAGGTGGTGCCACCATCTCGCAAAGTAGTCGTGAGAGCTCTTCTGTCTGCCTCGTTATGTGTCTACGTATCTAGTCTCCATGGCGAGCTGCGTAGCTCGAAAGAAAAATAGACAACGTATGCACCCCTGTAAGAACAGGGCCTCTAAATTTCATTGTAAAAGAAAAACGAAGAAGTAAAAAAAACTGAGTAATGTGAACGAATAAAATTGAATGAAGGTAGAAGTTAAAAATAATTGCTTAGAAGAGCTGGTGTTCCTTCAGTTCTGCGCGCACGCACGCATGCGCACCTGCACTCACGAACGTACGATCACACCCATGCAGTGTGCGTCATGAAAACATCGCAAAAGTGTGAATAATCACAGGCGCGATCCTCTCTGTCCATCTGTCCGTCGTACTCTTTTAATGTGCTGTGGTATTCCCCCTTGAACTTACAACGGAGATACAAATATACAAAATTTTGTCTTTCACGTTCTGCGTCATGACCTTTCAGACGGTATGTTTTTAAAGATGAAAACTTCTGATATGAAGTGCTCACCTCGTATTCTACCCGGTGGAGCATCCAGGGGGAAGAACAGTGGACCCGTTCCCGCCAACCCTCTTGAAGGGTTTATCAGCATACAAAGGAAAAAATAACCATTTTAATCAAGTGTTTTCTCTCCCCAAAACCGAGAAGATACCCCCTAAAAAAGAAACAAAGTTTCTGCCAACACCCCTGCTTCTGCTTCCTGTTTTGTTTTTTCACCCTAAGGGGACTTTGTTTTGTGACATGAAAGAGTAATAACCGACTACTTCAGCAGTAGACACTGATGAAATAAACCATAGCTTTTCAGCGTGCGGCAGTTTATTTCAAAACTGCCTGTCATTCAAAATGAGAGCCTGGTGTACGATTTTAAGTTGAAATCAAGTGTGAATTCCCTTTAAATGCTCCCACACATCTTTACTTACACCAATATGTTTCCGACTTCCCGTTTGGAACGTAAGCGCTGCTGTGTTACATTCTCTTGGCGAGCCCCTCTGCGACTGCATATCGTTTTTTGTGGAATTTTTGCTGAAGTACGTCGAAACACGAAACTTGTGGCGTTAAGGGTTTGCGTCATGGTTGCTTCTAAACACCACGTAAACGCTGGAAATTGTTACCACAAAAGTCACGCACAAGCAAAAAAGGAACGAGCGGCACTCGTAAAGTGTTGATGGTACTTACAGAAGCGAAGCGGCCACGGCAATGAATGAACATTAGTTTCGTATTGTGAGACAACATTAAAGATATGAACAACCGTCAGCCTACCCAACAAGGCCACTGTCGGGAGCATCAAAGGGAACATGCTATATGATGCGCCATTATAATGACATAACGTATTCAATATTGACTTGATAATTGCTCTTTGTCAGAAGGCTCGGTTTCAGGACACTGGCGGAGTCCGCCTGTCGCGCAGAAGGGATTGAAAACGTTGTTGAGTCTCTCCCATATATCTGGTCTCAGAGACATAGTTTAAGCAGTGTTGTACTCTTTGAAGTTTATTGCTCTCTTTTTTTCTTTTTTACCATCCATTTGTAGTTCTCCCCTGCACAGAGTAGCAAGTGGGTCTAAGGACTAACCAGCGTAGATGTATTGCGGCTTGTTTACTTTTGCTCTTGCGTCTTACAACTTGCATTAGGAGTCTAGAATTTGAACTACCAATGATTCATCTATGATTGAGCAAATATTTAGAAAGAGAGGGGCAGTTTGCAAAGGAATATACCATATTTGCCTCCAAGATCATAAAAAAGCAACCTTATTGAAGAACGCCCGGCTTAAACGTAGATCCTCTGAATGGAATCGTGTTTTTATAGACCGCCAAGTGAGCGCAGCGTAGGGGCTCGACCAATAATTGGTGAAACCACTTGGCTCTAACAGCCCAACTTGCATACGTAGGCCTATAATTAGTCTTTATATGTGTAAATTCCGCGAAAATAGCACGTTGAGACCAGCGCACACTCACGTCTTGCTATTACCACGTTAAGGATTGTTGACATTTAATTACTTTGCAGATCTACGAAGTAGACGTTGCACGTTTAAAAAATTTCAATTTTTCGTTTCACTTTAACCTAATTACATATATGCGCCTGCTCTACCTTGAAAGATTGTGTTATAGAAAGACTCCTTAATTCCGGAGCCAATTTTACCTGAAATTGGAATGCAGTGTTTCGAAGTTTATTTCTTTAGAAAATTTATTTGTCGTGAATGTCAGGTTCTCAGAAAGTTCTGAAACCATCGAATTCAAGGCTGTTTTATTTCTACATGCATTTCGTCAGGTAAAAAAGTTGGAATTAGGTTTATTTTACTGAAAACCAGCGCAAGAAGGGACAAGGGATAGGAAGAAAACACGGACATTGGCCGAGTCCCTAGTCCCATGTTGCGATGTTTCAGTGTAATGAACTACCAAATCGCCCAAAAGCGTGTTTCGTGGTGGATTTATGTGATCAGCTTAAAGTGCTTAGAATAGAAGCAAGCGTGCCACTAACAGAGAAAACAGAAACCACGTAGTAAAAACCTAAATTTGATTGCTTCTTGGTTCTTTCAGAAAATGACAGGGTACGGGAGGATGAAAGCAGGTGTGAATCAACAAAAGGTAGGGAGGCAGGCAGTTCACGAGGGAAAAGCCAACAATAAGTCATACTGTTTGAAAAGAAGAACGCAGAATCTTCAGTAAATGTAATTTTTTCATCCTGTAAAGCATGCTTTGCCTGTTAGGCTGGCATGCACGTAGAAGAAGCCCACTGAAATCACAAATAATTGCTGGTAGGAAGGTTAAGAATTGCTTCATGAACTCTGGTTCTACTGGTATTATACAATAATTTCAAAGCTGAATTGCAAAAATCAAACACGTTCGCACCAGTTAAACAATACAAGTAGGAACGCCTGCAAAAAAAAGCAGGTTGCACAAAAGCGGCCAAAATGCGATAGAAATAAGAATGTCACACGCAAAACGAGAAGCCGCTGAACACTTGCAGCACGCCGCTGAAGCACAAAGAAAGACGTTTCGAAAAGGACGAAAAGCTATACCCAGGAGAAGCATTACCTAATAACTGCCGCAGTTATTGCGTTTCTGTGTTTCAGCAACACGCTGCAGCTGTCAACGATGCGGGACCAGATGCTTCAAGATATTACTTTGTTTTAAATTGCAGCCCGTCAGCTGGCCCCTATGCGTAACCTTCGACGTGGTGGCGTTTGATTCAAGGCATTTTCCTGATGTACATTTTTTTTTCCAGTTCACGAGTGGGTACAGAAAAAAGGACAATCTTTTGTTCGCTTGTTGAGGGCAGTTTTCGAACTGAAAGAAAGATAGGACCACGGCGTAATACAAAACACGCGGAAGCTTCTCCAATATCTGCCTAATGTCAGTGGTGAATCGTATATATAAATAGAGAGTTTGAGAATGCGGTCTCCAAGTATCTTGGGAACCCAAGACGTTTTCGACTTGCCAGGGTGCATACACAGAACGCAAGCTAATCTTAGGCTGTTGCCGACAAGAGTTGCGATGTGGGCTTGTTGGTGAAACATTTGAAAGAAATTTGTGTAGCGAGAGGCGAAAAAACGAACACAGGAAAGAATAGACTGAGTAGACAGAGCGCTCTGTCTTCTCAGTCTATTCTTTCCTGTGTTCGTTTTTTCACCTCGCGCTACACAAATTTCTTAGGCTCTTGCCATCGTGTTGGCTCAAGGCCCGAAAATCAAAAACCAGAATGGGTCCGCAAAATCCCAAATGTGTGTTGCATCAACTCGTGACTTGGACCGACATACACAGTTAATAATAGCAAAAAGATTTCATTCATTACAGTTTATTTTTCTTCCTGTTTCTACTACAGCTTGTATTCTTTTTTTTGATTGTATGAACTTCACGTCTAATATAGTGCCGGTGGGAGGCTTTTTCAGTCTGTTGTTGAACAACAAAAATTCGCAGTGTGAGCGTTAACAAAAAAAAACACGTCTTCATCTTGCCACAGGGAGAACGGGACTCGAGTAAGTTCGTCTCGCAGAGTGGGGAGGGAAGGGCTGTCGCGTGAATGTTGCATGATTGGGTATGGTTTGGGAATGCCTAATTGTTATTTCCTTTTTACTATTCCTATTTATTAAATGAAGAACAAGCGTTGCCTTCAACGAGTAGTGGGAAGCTGGTGTTGGGTTGTGCTCCACTTCTGGTTTAAGGTACTGTTGTTTCCATCGCATCTACTACAGTTAGGTAAAGCGCAAAGTCAAGTGAAAGCCAAGAAGTCCTTGAATCAAATCCGATCGCGAGATCCAGTTCCTACATGTACGGGGTGGTCGACGCTGACGCTGCCTGCGTCGGCCTTGCGAGGCGAGAAAGGGGGAGGGGAGTGACAGTTGGCACGAGACGCGAGCATGCGCAGTGGAAGTGTGGACGGCACCACCGATGCCCGATCCACGGCATGGTGCAAGTAATCAATGCTCCGCGTTTGAAAATGACGCCTTCTTCCCGCAGGGAACCATGGGGTGTTGCGGAGTATCGCGGCAGTTAACTTGGTTAACACGCAAGCAATGGTAACATCAGGAACCGGTAAACACCACTGGTAAAAATACATTGAAACTCTTCACGATGCTCCCCATCACTCTATGGGCCCCTTCGGGGAGATGGTGCACCTTTTTTTCTCATCACTTATAAATGAATATATATATATATATATATATATATATATATATATATATATATATATATATATATATATATATATATATCCTGTCGTATGATTGGGACGTTATGTACGTCCTACGATTGAGCTATAACGTACATAGGCCAACGCGAGATGTTGCATTTGGAGCGTCCAGAGCTGTGGCAGCCTCTGTGAATCAGAAATCCCAAGATATTACGGCTTTTGCGATTGAAAAACAAAATACCAACATGGAGCGTACGTAGCATGTGGCATTCAAGCTGTTCACGTACGCCTAAGAACACACAAGCAATCAGCTGCCCACAACAGGAAGGTTTGCATCTACTGCGCACAGCTGTCATAAGTGCCCTTATAATAACTGGAGAGAGGTGCTTCATTTTTTTCAATAGAGACCAGCAGAACGTACATAGGGGCACATACTATTGTGGACTTAGTCCAGATACGCTAAGAATCACTGAACATCTATTCGGAAGCTCTGGCTTGGGCAGTGACGGCCATGTACCCTACAGCGAGCAGAGTGAAAAAAAATGTAAATATACTGCGTCTAGAAAATGTCTGCACATGTAACCTAACATTATGCTCAACGCAGCTCTCAAATGTAAAGTTAAGAAGTAAACGTGTACCCAAATACACATTGCAGATTGTGTGCACATGTATTATTCAGCTTCGCTATAAAAGGGATATTGTTGCTCGTAAATATGCTGAATTAATTCGACAATCTGAGTGAGTTGATTTGTTAACATCTCCAGGTAGACGTTCGCTTTTAATCCTTTCTTCGACGCTTGTCAGTGGCGCGCAGCATGTTTACCCGAAAATCGAAAATGTACGCTATTTACTTGCACGCTACATATAAAGCTCCGAAGATCAAACCCATACTGGAATCGTTTGAATAAATTACCGACTGATGAGCAATGAACCTGCGCAAGCGTTGTGTTCTCCAGGTCTCTCATATCAGGGCCACCGAAATCGAAACGAAAATGCTGAGTTGGCGTTACCCTTGTTTAGTGCCTTGATGTATCCATACCATGAAGTCTTACTGCTATTTACGTGAGGCTATCACGATAGCCTTATGAATGAACACATACAAAGATAGAGTTGGCTTAATGCTTATAACGGACACTTCCACACGTGTTCCAGGTGGCGCTGTTTTAGATACTCATAATCATCTTCTGGTAGATAAAGACCCTCGTCACTTGGAGAAATAATGAGTCCATCATCTTTCTTTTGCGAGTTCTGTCTTGTCACGGATATGGCGCTCTTTAATGATACCTGTGAGCTCCCTTTGGAGATCATTATAAGCCCTTTTAGGGCAGCCCTGGTAACGCAAAGTCGCAGTTTAGCCCCTGCGAAGCAACGACCACGATAGCAAGAAATTGGACTATGGCACAAAGGAGGACGAGCAGCCCAATACTTTCAGCACGCCCCTGCAGCACCAAGAAGAACGCTCGAAAAGAACGCATAGGCATACGCTAGGCAAGAGTGAACTGACAGCCGTAATACTTGTTATGTGTTGGTATTTGAGGAACGCACTGTATATGACCACAATCCGAAAGCCGACGTTGTTTATTTTTTCTTTCTTTTAGGTGGCCAATGGAATGACCACTTTGCGTCTCCTGCCATGCAGTGGCGTCTGACACCTAATGAACCTCGTTTTTTTTTCCTTTCTACGTTATGGGTGGTACAGAAGGGAGCCACTCCTTTTTGCGCGTCTCAAGGTCAGTTTTCATTTAGAAAGACAGTGTAAAAACATTGGTGATAGTAAATACACTAAGCTTGTTCCGAAATTTGCGCACTTCGAATGGTAAATGGTGAATATGAATAGCTCGCCGTTTTATCACTGGCAAAAGCATGGCGAGTAGCTGTGTTGCTTAGCGCAGTGAGCTGCGCTGCGAAAGATTACTGGTTCAAATCCTCGGTATGCCTATTTGAAGCCTTTTTCTACTGATTTATTTATTTTTGCTTTCTTTACATGAAGTAAATATTATGAGGAAGAGCTTTATTCGAGGCGAGCTTGAGCTGGCACACACTGATGATGATATCTACAGATGAGGAAATTATACAAATGATGATGACACGTCCAATTGATAAAGAAGAGTCGGTGACTGCGTTCACACTAATTTTCCGTCACGCTGGAAGCGGCCTCCTGGCCGCGCAAGAGACAATATTAGGAATTGAGTCAGGTGTACAGTTTCAGCCGAGAAACGTGCATAATTTGTCCCTCGGCAACGGTGGTCGGAGGGAGCGTTAAGTGGTGAGATACGGTAATTAACTGGGGACGTTTGTTAAATCATCGTATAAGGCCCTATAAAACGACTGAGCAATTTTTCACATAAGCCTGGCACACGCACGGCAGTACACAGAAGAATTTCGTCTCCTGGGGAAAAGGTGACAGCACGGTGAGTCGAGTCGTAGCGAGACTTGCGAACTTCCTGAGAGATCCCGGTGTTGATTCGGGCCAGATGACGGCAGTGCTCGAGGCGAGACAAAAATTGTGCGGATAAAGGGCCTGCTGAGGTAGCAGGAGCCGAAAGGAAGGACACGTCCAGAGTTACACTTGGAGAGCGGCCATGGACCAGAAAATAGGGAGAAAAGCCGGTGGTGCGTTGCGTAGCTGTATTGTAGGCGAACGTTACGAGTGGCAAAATGGCGTCCCCGTTCGTGTGGTCAGGGTTAACGTACATGGCAATCAAGTTCGAGAGGGTACGATGAAAGCGTTCCGTCAAGCCATTTGTTTGAGGATGATAAGTAGAAGTTATTTTGTGGATGGTGTTTGCGGCGCGTACAACCTCAGCAACAATAGAGGAAAGCACGACCTTGCCGCGGTCGCTGAGCAGAACAGGTGGAGCTCCATGGCGTAAAAATATGTTACGCAGAAAAAAATCTGCTCACAATATATATATATATATATATTGTTACGAGACAATGCCCCACTTAAACAGTGAGATAGGCGCCGAGGAAGACGAGGTGACTTGGGTGCGCGCGCTCTCTTGTTCGCCATCTTGGCTTGCGCGTTGGCGCTGTGTAAATATATTTTAAAACGCCTAGTTTCCCTTGTGCCTTCACGCAACATTTTGGTGGAAGGTGCTGGGGTACAACGCACGACGGAGTTACGCAGCGGACGCCTAGTCTCTGCTCCCAACATGTCCACCGGCAGCGACGCTTCCTCAACTGCTACGCCCAATGCATCAATGGCGCCGACCTCTCCTGTTTATCTCGTGGCCGCTCCACCCCGCGATCCCGGCAACTTTTCGGGAACGGACGGCGAGGACGTGGATGAGTGGCTTAAACTCTACGAGCTCTTCAGCACAAATCACAGGTGGGACCCAACCTTAATGCTGGCAAACATCATCTTTTATTTACAAGGAACGGCCAAGGCGTGGTTTAATAACAATGTGGACGGTATCACAAGCTGGGACGTATGCAAGACCAACTTACGCGAGTTGTTTGGTCAATCTGCCGGCTGCAAGCAGGCCGCTAGGAAAGAACTTGGCACACGTGTTCAGACGTCCACGGAGTCCTACCTGGCGTATATTCAAGATGTGCTGACCCTTTGCCGTAAAGTTGACCGAACCATGGCTGAAGCCGACAAGGTAGCGCACGTGCTCAAGGGCATCGCAGACGATGCATTTAACCTCATTGTGTGCAAAGGCTGTTCCACCGTGCAAGATGTTATCTTGGAGTGCCAACAGTTTCAAGAGGCTAAAAGCCGTCGCATTGCTTACCACTTTACGCGCCTTCCCAACACTGCTGCGACGTCAACATGTGCGGATCTCCGTGTACCGACCTTGCCCAATTCACACTCCAGTGACATCACGAGAATTGTACGCCGTGAAATCGAAGCCATCTCACCCGCCCCCTTGAGAGCACTGGCACCGAGTGATCCTCAGCCGACCATATCGCTAATACAGACCGTTGTTCGCCAGGAACTAGCCAACGCGGGTGTTCACACAGTCTGTTCTGTGCACCGTCCCGGCGCTGTCAGTTCGTCTACCCCGAGCCACCCACAGCAGTATCGCCGCCCTGCTCCACGTAATCGTGACCCAAATGCGTGGAGAACGCCTGATGACAGGCCGATTTGCTTCCGATGTGAACGAGTGGGACACATTTCCCGTCATTGCCGAAGCACGTGGACCTCACCGTATCGGGCAAACCCAAGCTTCTCCAACCCCCATTCACCGGCCCACCTCTATGACCAGGCACCACCACGGCGTGATGGCTCAGCTAATTACGACCCGACCACTACGACCACTGCCCAGTACAGTCGCTCACCTTCACCTCGACGTAGATTTTCCCGATCTCCACCGCCACCTCGTTCCCCGTCCCCGTCCTCTGCCCGGCGGTTTTCTTCGGAAAACTAGCGGCTGCAGCTCCTGGAGGTGACGCTGCTGATACGACTTGCTCTCCAATTCCTCTGTTGACGCTCCCGACCAATCAGAACTTGATCGACGTTGAAGTGGACGGTTTATCTGTTAAAGCCTTAGTAGACACTGGCGCCCATATTTCTGTGATGAGCCTGCACATTCGAGACCGCTTAAAGAAAGTACTTACTCCAGCCCCTTCACGCAGCGTTCGCGTTGCTGATGGTAGTACGGCTGCTGTTATTGGCGTCTGTACTGCACGCGTTACTATTGCCGGCCGTCAAACTTCAGTTCTCTTCACTGTTCTTTCTCACTGCACCAATGATGTGATCCTCGGTCTTGACTTTTTGTCCACTCATTCCGCTCTCATCGACTGTTCAGCCGGTACTGTGCAACTTGACCTACCGTGTCCGATTGATCCGCCCAGTCGACCGCAAGCCCGTATGTGCTCTGCTGAACATGTCCGTTTGTTACCGCAAACTGTGACCTGCATCACCGTTACGCCCTCGCCACCTGTATCCGATGGTGACTATGTGCTCGCGCCCATCACATCCCTTCTCTTGACCCACAGTGTTACCTTACCACACACTGTTATTCAGTTACGTGCAAACCGCGCCTGCATTCCTGTGCTCAACTTTGCTCTGTGTCCGCAAGTGCTTCCGCGCGGAATCGCCCTCGCCATGCTGACTCCTTCTGAAGAATGCGTCATATCAGCTCTGTCTTCGAACGAGACTCGACACTCCAGCTTCACACATGCTCGATCTTCGCAAGGAAGCCCGTCTCCTGATGTTAAAAAAATGATCGCGTCAGACCTTTTGCCGCATCAAGCCGACGAACTCCTTCGCGTTCTTGAGTCATACTGGGACGTATTTGACTTTTGTGATCGTCCACTAGGTCAAACCAGTGCGGTAAAGCACCGCATTGACACCGGCGATGCCTCCCCTGTCCATCGACGGCCATACCGCGTCTCTTCGACCGAGCGTCACATAATTCAAGCAGAAGTCGACAACATGCTCGCCAAAGACATAATTGAACCATCATGTAGTCCATGGGCTTCCCCTGTTGTTCTTGTCAAAAAGAAGGACAACACTTGGCGATTCTGTGTTGACTACCGACATCTGAACAAGATCACTAAAAAAGACGTCTACCCGCTACCGCGCATAGACGACGCCCTAGATTGTCTTCACGGCGCTAAGTATTTTTCTTCTATTGATCTAAGAGCAGGTTACTGGCAAATTGCTGTCGATGACATGGACCGCGAGAAGACCGCTTTTGTCACCCCCGATGGTCTTTACCAATTTAAGGTCATGCCCTTCGGATTATGCAACGCTCCAGCCACCTTCGAGCGGATGATGGACTCTCTTTTGCGTGGGTTCAAATGGTCAATTTGTCTATGCTACCTTGACGACGTTATCGTCTTTTCCCCGACCTTTGAAACCCACCTCGACCGCGTTTCCTCAATACTGGCCGTATTTCGCAATGCCGGTCTCCAACTGAACTCGTCAAAGTGTCACTTCGGACGCCAGCAACTAACAATGTTGGGCCACCTTGTCGACTCCTCTGGTGTACGTCCTGATCCCGATAAAGTGCGAGCCGTGCGTAACTTCCCTGTTCCGACCTGCACTAAAGAAGTACGCAGCTTTCTCGGTCTGTGCTCGTACTTTCGACGTTTTGTGAACAACTTTGCGGAAGTCGCCCGTCCTCTCACAGACTTATTGAGAAAAGATGTATCCTTCACATGGGGCGCTGCGCAGGCTACGGCGTTCTCTACACTTATTGAGTCGCTAACAAAACCACCTGTTCTGGCCCATTTCGACGTTTCTGCCCCTACAGAAGTACACACAGATGCCAGCGGTTACGGAATCGGTGCTGTTTTGGTTCAGCATCAAAGCGGCTGCGCCCGCGTTATCGCCTATGCCAGCCGTCTCCTCTCGCAGGCGGAAAGGAACTACTCCATCACCGAAAGGGAATGCCTTGCTCTCGTTTGGGCAGTAGCAAAATTTCGGCCTTATTTACATGGTCGACATTTCACTGTCATAACCGATCACCACGCACTTTGCTGGCTCTCGTCCTTGAAGGACCCCACTGGGCGCCTTGGTCGATGGGCACTACGGCTTCAAGAGTATACCTACTCGGTGTCCTACAAATCTGGCCGTTTACACCATGACGCTGACTGCTTATCTCGGAATCCAGTGGACCCACCTGAAGCGTTCGATGAATCGCCATGTGTGCTGTCTCTCTCCGCTTTAAGCAACATCCGTGAGGAACAGCGCCGAGATCCTGCCTTACGTAACATCATCGAGAAGCTTCATTCTGCGGCACCCGATCCTTCTACTCGATTGTTCGTGCTTAAGGATGACACATTGTACCGTTGCAACGTCCGCCCTGATGGACACGAACTGCTCCTTGTAGTACCTTCCCACTTACGTGCGAGCGTGATCGGCCAGCTTCATGACGCTCCCACTGCCGGTCACCTCGGACTGTCTCGGACGTATGACCGCGTACAGCGTCGATTTTACTGGCCCAGTCTTTATCGCTCGGTCCGCAGCTACGTCGCCTCATGCGATCAGTGTCAACGCCGAAAAAAACCTTCCATGAGTCCTGCCGGGTTCCTCCAACCACTTGACGTTCCCTTTGATCCCTTCTTCCGACTTGGTCTTGACCTCCTAGGCCCTTTTCCTGCATCCACTTTGGGGAATAAGTGGATAGCTGTCGCGACGGATCATACAACCCGGTACGCTATCACGCGGGCTTTGCCGACCAGCTGCGCCACAGACGTTGCCGATTTTCTCCTGCACGACGTCATACTTCACCATGGCGCCCCACGCCAACTCCTAACAGATCGTGGGCGCTATTTCCTTTCCCGAGTTATCGACGACCTGCTTCGCTCCTGCGAGACGAAACATAAATTTACGACAGCTTACCACCCGCAAACTAACGGACTCACTGAACGATTCAACCGGACTTTAACTGATATGCTCGCTATGTACGTATCGTCCGACCACCAGGACTGGGACGTTGCATTGCCCTTCGTTACGTTTGCCTATAATTCTTCACGCCATGATGCAGCTGGTTTTTCACCTTTCTATCTGGTGTTTGGCCGTCATCCAACTTTACCTTTCGACACCATCTTTCCGACAGCTGTCGACTTTACGACTGAATACACCCGTGATGCTATCACCAGGGCTCGCAAAGCACGAGAAGTTGCTCGTCAGCGCCTTTTAGCATCGCAAGATCACCAGCGGCATCGTTACGACTCACATCACCGCCAAATTTCCTTTACACCAGGTTCTCTTGTACTATTGTGGACTCCGACTAGACGCGTCGGACTTTCTGAAAAACTGCTTTCCCGGTACTCGGGACCCTACCGCGTATTGCGCCAGGTGACAGATGTGACCTACGAGATAGCCCCGCTCGAGTCTTCCTCCGCCTCCGCTTCGCTGTCTACAGACATTGTCCACGTATCCCGCCTTAAGCTTTACCACTCGGCAACACAATAGAAAGCACCGAGACGGTGCTTCAGCACCCGGGGGTTATGTTACGAGACAATGCCCCACTTAAACAGTGAGATAGGCGCCGAGGAAGACGAGGTGACTTGGGTGCGCGCGCTCTCTTGTTCGCCATCTTGGCTTGCGCGTTGGCGCTGTGTAAATATATTTTAAAACGCCTAGTTTCCCTTGTGCCTTCACGCAACAATATATATATATATATATATATATATATTAGACATGGCGGTAATGGCAAAAATAAATTGTGAGTGTCCGTATAATTGCTATCGCAATAAAAAGAAATAACATGAGAACCCCAGGTGGTCTACAATTCCGGAGCCCTTCACTACGGCGTGTCTCATAATTCTATGGTGGTCTTGGGTGGTTGAACACCACATATTTATAAAAAAATAATAGGTATATTTAAAGGCAGTCATATACATGCCAAGTCATCGTTCAATATATTTCATGCTAAGGGCGTATAGCCCACTTCACGATGGCTTTGCGAATTCGCTTCCTTAAACAAGTCACGAAGAAGTCGACAGAACTGAGAAGCTACGTGCTTTTTAACTCGCGAGTCAGGAAATACTGAGAGAGTCAATTCGATCTTTTTTACGATTAACATCTTCAGTTCGAATGGCATAAGAAAAGCATTGGGAAATGAGTGTTTGTCTAATAATTCACGCTTGTTATTGATTTTCATTTCCTTAGTTTCCAAAGAAGATTTCCTTTCCAAAGATTTCCTTTCCATATTTGTTATCAAAAGTACTCTTCATTGTTTCTCTATTTGCTTCTAATTATCGTGGGATTTTTTTCGCTTTATGTGTTATGCTGCTGCATTCAATTATTTTCTAGCTATATTACCATTCCTTTTTTTTCTGTTAGCTCTCATTTACGAGTCCTAACGGACATATTTATTTTATTGTCTTTCTTTCTCTCGATATTTATTTGTCTCAATTTGCCGGTTTAGCACTCAAAGCGCATATGCGACCACCAAAAGACGAACAAAATGAGTTCTTTCATCATTTACCTACCTTTATAAAAAACAAATCCAATAACGATGAAACCACAGCACTAAAGACTTTCCATCAGCTGTCAAAGGCAAACTAGGCAAAGTAAGACATAAGTAAACTACGTTTAAAACTTTTCAAAACAGCCAGCTGCGTTTTATTGACACCTCGCTTACAGGAAAAAAAAAGAAGAAATAGCTTGATGTTGTATATTGTTTAAACTTAGCCAGAGAGAATTCTTTTATGCCTTCTTGGTGCATCTAAAGTGTCAATTTTCTTTACTCCATTTCACACACTTGGCGAAATACTGTGCAAGCTAGGAGCACTTCTGGCAGTTACGTTTACATTAAGAAATATTTTGGGATGTGTGAATATTCGAGCTTCCAATATGACTCAAATAATGTTTTATCAAACAATTTGATTCGACTCTCAATTAACTAGTGTAGAAGTTTCGAAAAATTCGACAAGACAAATATCTACAACACGACAAAGTTCAATGGAGCAACTTGTTCATGGCGGGCTCATTAAAATTACGCTAATATCGTTAAGCAGGACTTTATCTTCTAGTGAGCCCAGGCTTATTTGAAAGCAGAGTATGACTTTTTATTCATAAGAAATAACGACAAATAATAGACAAAAACTGCCAAGCCCTTCACAACATCGCTTCGGAAACAAAAGGAGAGATTTTTGCACAGTTTGGTCGCCGCAAGCGTCATTATTTGTCCTGATTTTGGCTCCCGGAACCCTCTAGGATTGACTTCACACCTGAAAATTTGTTCTCGTTGCGCAGTCAGAAAGGTCACATTCAACCAGTTGTTCTGAAATTCTCATCTATCAGGCGCGCACTTAACACGCTGCTACAAATGGCCGCAAAGAGATGTTTGGGCCTGGAGGGCTATTGCCGATAAAGCACAGCATTGCTGCTGTCAGATGAGCTGCAAACATTGTAAAATGCCAATGAGAGGGTTTGAATTTATGTAATGTGGAACAGCTCGTGTTTCAGCATATCAATTTGTACTTTTTGGTGGCATTCATTCACCAGGTTGTGCTCAAAAACATGAAATTTCGTTTCTGTGTTATTTTGTATATTAAATAAAATCTTTTGGGTTCGCCTTTCAATTAAATAACAAAAACATTTCTGGCACCATTTCTGCACTATTCTTTTTGAATTTGATTAAAGATGAAAATTCTCTATTCAGACATTCCTAGGAATAATTGAATTTTTTACTACTTTGAAAGAATATAATTTTTTTTGATTTTCAGCTGAGCCATAGTTCAAAATGTTGGTGCCCTGGAATTGAATGAACCCCGTTATACGTCGTTCATTGGGCGAAGGAATTGTTTAGCCGCCTTTTATTGTCTTATTTTTTATTCATTTTCCATATCATTGCGACGCCTCACGCAGAGACTCAAGCGAAAATTTAAAATAAAATGAAAACTAGAATGAGAAGAGCGGAGTTATACGGTTTGCTGACCAGACTTGTTGCATAGCTTCTGGAAGGTTGCACCTGATGTATGAATAATATTTTAGTAAAGCTCATTGAGATCTTGTATCTATTTACAAGGGCAAGTACCTTCCTGTGTACTTCTTAGACAGCTCCACAATGTTTTATAGGCCGTTCTATATTGCGTCGTTTCAATCGCTTAAAACACGTCGAGCGTAAGACTGCCACTTTGTCATTGCGACATAGACTTGTCCTTAAGGCATAACATGCTGTTAGTGTACACGTGAACTTTTTATTTATGATGCATGAAGAAACGCACAATACTGAGACCGACCAATCTTATTCTCATTTATTGTTTTACTCGCCATATTTTTTTTCACATAATATTCTCCGATGCGCAGGACCTGAGCTGAAGTGTTAGGAAATTGAAAGCAACAATTCTTTCAAAACTTGTGAAAATATCACTTGCCTCAACCGTTTTGGCGATTTCTCTCAGTTTGAAAGCCGTAGTTTCAGTCAGTTGTATATTATTATGTAATTTAGCTAAAAATAGAAACGCACCGAAAATATAGAGATATTCCGATTAATTGTAGAATCAAATCCTGCTTCTTTGATTGGGAAAATAGTGGTCTTGTGGTGACGGTATTATAAGCCTTCACTGAAAAGTGTATGAAGAGGTACTTCATGCACAGAAATTAAAACACACGCACGCACACACACAGACGCATGCACATACATACATGAAAGCAGGAACAGGCACACATGCTTACGCACACACATAAAAATAAACATGATTTTTCGAAGTGGCTGTTCATCTTCGACAAAATTTTCTGTCTCCAGCGCTGATTATATCAGCCTAGTAGAGGAGCCGCGAGGTAGCCCAAGGCTAGGGCCGTAGACTTTAAGCAGGCTTGGATACCTGGCTCTGACTAGCACCTGGGTCTGCACCCGACTCGAGCCTAAGGAGGACCCTCGAAATTTCGGCGGACGAACGAGAGAGCTTTTGTCGACATCGAATGTCTTGGCTCGAATCGACGTGATTGCCACCTCTGCGTGCTATTTCCATGAGGCACTTCTGGAAGGTGACTTTCGGGTCGGAACAGAGGTTAGCGACTTTGGTGTCGGAACGAAGCTTGCCCTCTGGAGGCCCCAGTGCATCGACGTTAACGCAGGAATTCTCGAGTACGGTGCTGACAAAAGCGCCGTCGTCATGGTCGATGCAACGTTGGCTGTCCAATGACGTCATCTGGATGCTTGGCCGCGACAGAGCGTGCTCTCGAAGCCACCGCTTCAACTCGGTGTGAAACCAGCGTTGAATGATGGCGGCCGCCGCACCTTCTCTTCTCAACTGATCGCTTGCTGTGGCCCAATGAGAAAAAAAACAATCAGGAGCACTTTCTTAGAAGGAAAAACAAAGAGTGAGCGAAGCTTGGCGTGTGCATGTTTGAGCTCAAGAGTGTTGCTTGTTGTGCAAGTTGGTACATAAGGAATCATGTGGTAATCTAAAATCCAGTTACGAGCCGACAGATGGATACACGTAGCTTAGTCATCAGGGTGAACAGGTGAAGTGCCTTTGACAGGGCGGCTGATGTTTCGATAGGAGGAACTACCCTTGTCAAAGGCGTCTTGTGATTCTTGGCGTGTCAGGCCGAGAATGACGAGGTACTTTTGACAAAGATAGGTCGTCCTATCGGAACGTCGGCCAGCCTGTCTAAGACACTTCCACTGTTCACCCTGATTATCCCGCCAACCATATCGTAAGTATTTTTGTCGCAACTTAGGAATCTTTAAAGTCACTCGCACATTCACAGTCACTTCACTCAAAAAGCACAGACCACACACAATGCTTACTATCAGCATTAGGTGGTAAGCACTGCGGGAGGTTGAGTTTCTTGTGTGGAAGTGAGTGTGAATGTGTGAGTTTCTAATGATTCTGAAGCTGCAATAAATTTACTTACAATATGACGAGTTATAAAGTAGTACAAAAGCAACCGTTAATTAGACATATTGCTGGTCCATAACTTATGTCGAAGAAATCTGTTAAAACGTCGAGAAAGCAAAATAAAGCAGAAGCACTGACAGCGAACACCGACGTAGTTAATAACTGACGTTCATTAAAAAAAACAAAAGAAAAGAAAATCGTGATGCGCAATAATCTAGCATAAAGCTTTTGCACATTCTCTGTACGAACTTTGAAGCAGGTGCACTTTTTGTTTCTAAATAAACGTCACTTGTTAGTAGTCACGTTTTGTTCACGGTTTCTGCCTCTCAGTTCTTTTTTTTTATGTTTTAGTGGCTTTATTCGAGTTAAAGCATGGCTGAGCTGCTGCTCTTAAATTTCATTTTTTTATCGCAACACGCAATGATCTCTTTTTACTGTTTTTTTACGTCATGCTGGGAATCGGAAATTCAATTCCGATGAAGTGTGGTGCTAAGCAGCACCACAATTCACTCTCTGGACGCTACGAAGAATTGTGACAGGGTGAAATGACAAGTGGCTTTCACTCATTATGACTGTATGCTCATTGACACAGCGTGTTTCAAGAGTAGCACCCGTTTCACCACCACCTAATTCTGCCTCATTAGAAGCTCCGCTTATGCATCTGCAGGCGACCTTAACCTTCTGTTAAAGTGTATATAACAGCGCTGGGCGAAGTGTCTGGTGATCTTCTCTTCAACTCAGTAGAATTTAAAGCTGAAGAAGTTTACTGAAGTTGTTTTGCGCCATTTTGATGGCACATACTCAAAACAAAACTATGCTTTGTCAACGAATTCATTCAAGTATTTCAAGTACATTCGATGAGCTGCAACGCACTTTTCTGTGTTTCTTTTCTGTGTTACAGCGCAGTAGCGAACCGCAGTGCCGCCGAAGCAAATCGCACAGTGAAGTACAACGCACAGTACAAAGACTTCTAGCACTTCAGTTCAATCGAAACGCCAAGGCCTGATCCATTCATCATTAAGACCACGTTCTACGGGTCTTGAGCTGAGCGCTATAGTTGTAGATGACGTTAGCTGGGAAATATGCATAGTAAACGCAGCGCACCACTTGCCTTGGGAGTAGATGTAGCCCCCTTCATGCCGATAGGCCTGTAAAGTGTGGCGAGCCACCTCGAGTGCGTCAAGGCTCGACTTGCAGCCAGTGACCCGAGCCGGGTTTTTCGGCGTCGCATCAACTTCTTTCTTTTCGTCTTCTCTGCCGCTTCTAACACAGTACCTGAGAGAAGGGAAAGGCATGCATTAAGTTAGTGATGCAAGCAATGAAAAAGTTATCCGAAACAAAGGCGAGTTTGTCGTGCCAAAAAATTTGTCTATTCTGTGGGAACGTGTTATTGTGTTTTGTTCACGCAACTTTGAACATTTAATTCCTGTTCGGTTGAGACATTTGTAAGAAAAGTTACAATGTGCTGTCACCCAACTTCTTCGGTCGCTCTTGTCTGGGACGTAAAGTACAAGGAAGTTAAAAAAACAGTACTTGGCAGAAGTACTTCTGCTTCAAAACAAGAAAGTGACACGTAAGGAAGTAACTGTAACTTAGTGATTTTATCTATGACAATATGACTCAGGTATTCAACTAACATACTTCATGAACTACTAAAAAGTGGCACGGAATTCTCGAGAAAAGCGACCCATTCCTCTGTACCAGCTCACAAACGGAAATCGTCATAGGGTGGTCACCAAATTTGTCCAATATGAAAATTCGTGCATTTGTGTCACAAATATAAAATTTTTTAAAAGAACTCCTGTACATATCGGCATGCAAGAGATATGCCGTGAGTGTAATGAAAGGCCCGCGTTAATACATCGACAACGCAAGCTCACACATCAGTTGCAAATGAATAACTAGAGATGGCAGACTCCCACACAGATATCTATCACTTGACTGTTGCCAAAGTATGTATGTATGTATGTATGTATGTATGTATGTATGTATGTATGTATGTATGTATGTATGTATGTATGTATGTATGTATGTATGTATGTATGTATGTATGTATGTATGTATGTATGTATGTATGTATGTATGTATGTATGTATGTATGTATGTATGTATGTATGTATGTATGTATGTATGTATGCATAAATGTATGCATGTATGTATGTATGCATGTATGTTCATCTGTCTTGAAATGATGATAGCCGTCACACTCATGGTAATTACGCGCTGTATAATCGACAAAAAACAAAAAATTAAAAGCTTACACGGACCTTGCCTTCAGTCATCACCCTCAGTATGACGTACAAACTAACCCGAGTGCAAGTATACTTGAACGCAAGTTCACTCAATCATGTGTGGTAACAGGCAGGCGTTTGCCACGTAGGAAACGTACGTTGCGAACCCGATCCAGAGCAAGCAAGACAGCAGGAGCAGGCATGCCTTGTCCGTGTCGACATCCCCCATCCACTCTGGCCACTCTACGCGCTGCAATGCTCTCCGCGCGGCTCCGTATATGAGCCGCAAGTCTTCAGGTATCAGTCTGTCGACGAATTTCTCGAACCAAAGGCTTTGCATCACTTCCCACTCACGTACAGCTTGGTGAAATAGGAAAGAAAAAAAGTGTTCATGCGGCACTGTTCAGACTTTTCAAAGTTCATGCGTGGTTTTACTGCACCATCTGCAATGCAGTACAGACCGTGCTTTAAAGCTGGGCCGACGAACTTCACTGTGTGAAAATGAACTATTAGGTGAATAACCAATCGCTTGCAGCTTTGAGGCTGTCAAGCTTTGTGCGGAAGGGGTTAAATATCTACTCAGGCCACATTTAAGCAACACAAAAACAATAATTGGTCAGGCCCATATCAAAGCGATCGTTAATAAACAAGTATTTCAGCAATAAATTCCTACTTTTGGTTCAATAATGTGCATTCTTCGTGTACATATGAATAAGCTGAACTTTATTCACGTTAAGGCTCTCAGAAAGTCATGGTTAGATAAATAAAGCTTTAAATTTACATGATAAGAGTATATTAATAACTATTAATGTTTTGAAGCAGCGAAATAAATGCATGGTATACTTGTTTTATTCCGAAATTGCTTAAAACCAGATAAAGGCACGTTATGCAGTGAACTAGTCGAGGAAAGTGCGTTATAAATGTCAAGCCGTTTTTGTCATAAAGGCGCCGCCCTTGTGTACTGCCCCAAAATATCTGCGGCTGAAAGCATAGCTGGTTTCAGCGTATCATATTTTCAAATTTATTCAGCGAAGGAGAGAAATGTACGCAAACGAAGAACTCTTATACAGCTACTTGTCGAATTTTGACAGCTTGGCCTTTAGTAAAATGCTCGCGCTGTTCCACTAAGCAAGCGCAATCGCTTCATCTGAATACTTGTATAAAAAAGGGGGTGCAGATAAATTGTCGTGGAATTATCTTGACAACCAGATAGGTTGTCTCCCTTGCAAAATATTTCGGTTAAGAAAAGAGAGAAATCCCGGAATGGGAAGATCATCATGGTAGATGCAGGACGTACCCTTACCGGTAGTAAAACTTACGAATGCTCCATATGCCCGTTCTTATACACAAAAATTTGTAATACTACAGTATTCAACTTGAAAATTTTACAGCTTCCAAATTTAACGCTCACCCGACTTGTCGTCATCCTCAATGAAAGATGGTGTCACTGGACGTGAGGAATGTTTCCCGCTTCGGAATCGGATCGTAAAGCGAGTTTCACCAGTCGTGCGACTCTGCAAACAATTTTTGTACAGGCTTAATTACCACACTGTACTTTCGCCAGCCGCCGTCCTGAGCGAGTGTCTAAAATGGTTGACTTACGTTGTCCTTCAGCTCTACAACGTCCGAGATTTCTCGTTGAGGGTTTCTGTCGAGACCAACGTCCTCGTTGTTCCCTGCCAGCTTGACAGCGCCCATTGTCTCAGGCGGCGGCCTTGTCTTGAGTTCGATCTCTCCTGTGTCCTTTCCTTCCTTGTCGTTGTGGACGTGCTGGACAGCGGCCAAGTCTTCTGATGGTCGACATTCCTCGATGTTCATTGTGAACATGCCGTCTTTGAGCTCATTGCCCGCTGCCTGGTTCTTGACATAACCCCTGGCTTCTGACCCCGGGCTTGCCTCAAGTCTGCGGTCTTCCGCGTACTTGCTCTCGATGGTGAAGGAGGTCGCTGCAGATGAAATGTGCTTGACTACGGTCACGACGGCCTCGTCGACGCGCGGAAGCAGGTCGGGCAGGTGTTGGTCCACCGCAAACCAGCCAACGCCGAAAACACAAAAGCCAAAGACGATGCACCACACCATTGCGTCAGGTATACCTCAATGGCTATGCTTCTTCTAAATTTTTGCTCGTGTAGCTTATACCCACTACAGGGTATTGACAATGAACCACTTCATATCAATACGTTGTTTTTAGTGCATTTCTGGTGCCGTGCTAGAAAAATGTGGTTAGCGTGTTCCGGTGTAAGAAGAAGACGACGACGTTTGTGTTCTCGTGTATGTTTGCTCATGGAGGTAACAACAAAGACCGAAAAGAATACGCGTTCTGACTGAGCTGATAATGATTTGAATGTATTAGTGAATTCAGAGCAATTTTATTGAGCCTTGATCTCAGGCACACAAGCCTGAAGTTTTGTTTGTGCTTGATCAGCTAGAACCGTTAAGTACTAAAGTAGATGACATAGTTTCAAATGATAACTCGTTGGCCAAAACATGTTTATATGGTATATTTCCGTGAAATTCTGAACTTACACTTTCCCAATATAGTTACAAGCTTGTTAGAAGACGGTTTGCTTCAGTTGCCAGTTGGTAACGCAAGTTGTACTGATACATTTGTCTCCGACGGGAAAGCGATAATAGGTATATTTTCTCCGACGTTTTATCTTGGTAATCCTAATTGCGTCTCCCGTATTATACACATATATTCAAAACCGAACTCA
>WOVY01015146.1:85000-223669 GCA_013436015.1 Rhipicephalus annulatus
CCGGAAAAGTGTTTACAAAAAGCTCTGAAAAGTCTCTCTTCTAGCTTTCGGTGTGACTGTGCTGCGCGTTCCGCGCAGTACTGGCGTGTTTCAGGGGCAAAACTTATAGCGGCACCCGTTCGTTCCTCGTAGTCTGTAACAAGTACAACATTTTGACCTCTAAGGTGGTGCCGGTGAGAGACTTCTTCTGTGCGTTCTGGAACAATAAAAAATAGTGCTCAATGTACATGTCAATGACTGCTAATGGAGAATGAGAGACAGGAGCATTCGGCTTTTAGTTAACGCGCAGGCTGCGATCACCATTAGCAGCCATTGGCATGTACATTGAGCACAATCTGACACGAAAGGGTTGCTACGTTATACTCGCTGGGTGTAACCTCCTTAGCTTTAGAAAGGTTTAGCGAGCGTTGAGCCGCAGTGCCATGAATACAATGAACTTGCATATACAATGAATGAACTCGAGGTGGTTAAAAATGGGAAATAGATACGAAGCGCAAGCCGTAAGAAAGTAAAAGCCGAATTCTCCGCCTCTCATTTCCCATTAGCAGCCAGTGGCATGTACATTGAGCACTATCTGACTCAAAAAGTTTGCTACGTCATACTCGCTGGGCGTAACCTCCTTGGTTTTCGAAAGGTTTAGCGAGCGTTCGGCCGCAGTGCCATGAATACAGTGAACAAGTATATACCATGAACTCGAGGTGGTCAAAGGTGGGAAGTGGACCCGAAGCGCAAGCCGTAAGAAAGTGTGCGTGTGCCACCTCTCGTTTAGTCCTTGGAATGTCCGCTGGATGGCGGTGCTTCTATATGGGTAATATGTGATGAAAAGATGCAAGATGGTGGTACTTGAAAAAAAAATGCTTGAAAAAAAAACTTTACATCGTAAAGTTTTCCAACAAGAAAACTTTACGATGTAGCAACGTAACATACGATTCCCGAACTGTAGCTCGGTATAAATTCTGACTTAGAAAGACGTGTTTGCACAGCTCAAGTTTAACGAAGACAGGATAGAGAAAAAGAACACAGACGCCCTGTCTGTGTCCTCTCATCTCGTCTCGTTAAGTTTGCTCTCTGCAAACAAGCTGATACGACTGCGAAATAAGCCGTGTACTAACTCGTTTCCTTGAGAAAAACGAATATCTTGCCTGGTGCAAACGTTCGTGGGACGATAGTGCATGATAGTTCTTTACGACAGCAACATAAGCGACGCAATGAATAATTTACGTCTTACTCGAGTGGGCTATTCGCCGTAATAACTGATACAGTACGACTACCAGGGATTCCGATGGTAGAGAAGAGGTCCGTATTCGCGGGAGAAACTGATGTAGCCTCACTTTTGCAATGAGATTATTGCTATGCGAAGCCTTGTGGGCAAAGAATGGTGGTAAAGTCGAAATTTATCGCAAATTTTATTTGTGCGTCTGTGGCGTAAAGCGAACCAAAAGAAACGCACCTGACGATCCTACTTGACGATAATTGTCACGATAATGTACACTCACTCAACGCCTCTTGCCACATTGAAGACAAAGTGATAACTACTGAATACGACATACCTTTCCGGCACGTGTCACCTCTTTGTTGAGAGCCTGAACCAGCTTAACGTCGAAGTACGCCTCAATGTCGCATTTTCTCAAGCACGTACTTTTTCCTGCCTATCTGCGTGAAATCGTAATAACTATTGGAATTCGTTCTGAACTTCAGCTATGCGACGTCTGAGAATGCGCTTTTATTCTCACGAGCACATTACCCTCCACTTTCTCTGTACGTTTCATAATGGTTGTTAGTTAAAATTTCGTTGTCTGCGATTATTCAAACGACGTGGACGCACATCTCACTCAGTTTTAAAGAGTTATAACATGCTTTTACAAAAGAGTATTAAGCTTATGGATCTCCGGATCTAAATGAATATGAAATCGTTAAGCCCCTTCCCCCTCCCTCTCCAGCAGCATCTGAAATTCTATCTTGTTTCGACCAGAAGAATCGCCACTCGAGATTTGGGAAGAACGGTAAAAATTTTGTTTTTATTGCTTATTGCTTCAGGTACTTTTAGTATGGTTACGACGGGTATAGTATACCATGAAGTAGGTATTTCCATCTGATCCAAGCAGTATAGTAAAAGTGTAGTTAACGTAAGTGTGCCCGTACTGGCATAGGAAAAAGTGTTTCCCGTTTTAGCGTCATGGACAGGAAAAAAGGCGCAGTACTTCAGTTGTGGTGGAATGGGCCGATAGGAAAATCTAGTTATAAGCTGAAAATTATGCCATTCAATTTCCAAAAGTTTTTTTTTATGTTCAACGTAATAAAATAAGCCGTGTATACAAAAGGACTGCATTACGCCAAAGTGCGCGTTGATTAGAATTTTGTTAGTAATTTCAATCTTTACTGTCACTTTGTAAGGGTAATATATTTATACTCTATCTTCTTTTTCAATAGTTTTTTTTTTCAATTTTTAGGTGGTTGAGGCGTTGTCAAGCGTCAAGAATGTAATAGTTTTCACGTGACTAGGAATGCTTTTTTATTTTTCCTTTTGTTTTCGTGAATCTCTTCGAGCTTCTTTATTATGACCATCTTTTCATTAGGTGCCCGCTTTTGCTTAATTTCCGAAACGTCGAATAGCACTCCGCCGGGCAATAATAAGGTGAGGAGCGTGGCTAGAATTTGTTTCTTTTTAAAAGGAAAGTGAGTGTTTGGGGGGGGGGGGGGTCTCTATTGTACATTATGTATCTTAGGGCATGCGCTTGTCTGTGCGTGTGTATGTATTTAGGCAAAGTTGAAAAATCTCGAGAGACGCATAACCACCTAATCCCCCCATTGGTTACGCCCATAATTGAGGTACTCGAACGAAATCCGCAACGTTGCATGAAAATTCGCCGGATGAGGATCTCTTCAAAATGAATACTCATTAGAAATAGCTCTATTTTATTGGTGTACGCGTTTAAATATTCCATAAATGCCCAAAAATTAATAAATTGAAAGCACAGTAATCAAAAGCGCGAACTTAGTTTGCAGGTACGTAACCTGATACCAAAAAATAAAAGTGCGGAGATTAGGTTGATTGGGTACATCTGTGGATCTTCATTGGATAAATTTTGAAGATTTTTTCTTAGCTGTAGGTTGAACCATAAATTAGGCAAGGTGGATGAAGGCCAACAACAGGTGCCCCACCCAGTAACAAACGCGTGCAGAGGAAGAAAAATCCGTTTTTGGCACTCGTTTATTGTGTGCGTGCGTGCGTGCGTGCGTGTGCGTGTGCGTGTGTGTGCGTGCGTGTGCGTGTGCGTGTGCGTGCGCGTGTGTGTGCGCGTGCGCGTGCGCGTGCGTGCGTGTGTGTGTGTGTGTGTGTGTTTGTGTGTGTGTGTGTGTGTATCGGGGGGGGGGAGGTCCAGTCAGCATAGTGTGGGTGCAATGAAAAATACAGAAATCTTGCGAACCAATTAAATAATTGTTACCTTTCAGTTTCATTTAACGTCGCCGTGTTATCCGGCCGTGCACTATAATACGCAACGAATTATTGTTTGGAAATACTTCATAGTAAAGAAAACCAGCCGTAGCGCTAAAGCACAAAGTACTGCTAAGTATTTACGCAAAATGCTCTTATAATTTGTGAGTTTTGATCTTTGTTTAAGTTTGCGGTGTTTATTTAAGATGTCTTTGATAATAGTCAAGAGTAGAAGAAAAAAACATTAAAAGAGTTATTATTTAAAATAGCTATGTGCCTAATTGCCCAAATAAAAGCACCTGCAATAGAAAAAATTATTTTAAGGTGGGCCATTCACCAACTTATGCTTGCAGGAACCGAAACTGGCATCGAGAAGTTGGTGTCACGTAGCGTATACTGTCTCCAAATAATGTTCAAGCACCTTGCGAGTCCTTTTATATTTTGTTCTTTTTTTATTTCGCACACGTAATAAACGCGTCAGCTCCCCCAGCATAGTATGCTAGACTAACCTAAAGTCTGTTAACCAAAGCAGCAATATATCGAAACGCCTAGACAGAGCGTCATTTCTCAGCTTGTATTGCGCGTAAGGATATCAGGTATTTTTGTCTTTATATCTTCTGCTTCCTACTCAGTATTGCAAAAATGAGAAGTAGAAGTACGGCTTCAAGCAGAAAGGTGTGAATGGTGCGTACGACTGCAGTGAAAAGGAAAAGCACTATAACCTTCGATGACCCAGGTGCTTTAGCTGCGAAGGTGATGGGAAGTTTGTCGAATGGCTGGTTTTAAAAGCGTAGCTCAATTAACATTCAATAATACAAGTATTTGAAATATACAGGATACTTTTTATTATTAGGGAATTGGGTGCCAGTGAAGCTTGGCGTGCTTGCCTGACGCGTTTCTTCTTTTCCTTCTTCCTTTCTTTCTTTTTTTTTCTTTTTCCCTTTCTTTCTTTTTTTCCTGATTTACTACTCTCTTTCTTTTTTCACATTTTCACTTTCAGCCTTTTTCATTTCCAGTCAGAACTAGTGGTTCTTCTGGAACCAACTTCTCGGCACATTGAACACAAAGAAGCCTTGCCAGATTCTGCTACCCTGATCGACGACACACACACCAAAACGGATTAGGCGTAAAATTCAGTGGCTCATTCACAACTATAAAGGCACAGAGCACCAATTACTCCAAGAAATTGAAGCACAGCTTCGTGACTCTTAACTAGCAAGCTACCTCCATCAACACTCCGACAACGGGGGTGTACCGAGAATCCCCGAACGAAGCGCTAGACCAGCCTTTCACGGAAGCACAGCTACACGCGGCCATCGCTATAGGCTTATACGCAATACTGGACCAAGAAAAGCCCCAGTGACAATTAAGCGCCCACGACCGCTACCTCCCCGGGTGTCCACGGTGCTCCTTCAGCACTATAACGACGGCGGGACGAGGGGCGAGCTACCGCAAGCCAGGAAGAACTCCGAGGTGACCATGGTACTCAAGCCAAAAAAGCCAATCCCGATTGCAAATCTTCGCACCGATTTCCTTAGTTTTTGCGCTGGGAAACGCTTTGAGCACATGGTAAACAAATGGCTCACCACACATATATAAGAAAGTGGCGACTACCCGAACGCCATGTTCGGCTTCCGCCCTCGAGTCACCTTGAAAATTCATAAAGTGCGCGCTCAGTAAAGGCGGCCCGGTATAATTGTTGCGGGGATTATCTATTTAGAATGGAAAACTGGACAGCATATAACTGTAAATGCTTCAGTTGGGATTGAAAGCAAAGATACTTGGTATGCATCAATTGTCTTGACTGCGTACCACTCACAAAAAAAGAACGTACTTGACTTGGGCTGACCCTGAACCGAGTTTTTTGGAAACACATAAACAAAGTAAAGCAAGATAGTCATCACACAATGTGGCACGAGTAAGAAACAAAAAAAACCTTTTCTAGCTGGTTTTTTTTCTCTCTACTAAATATGCGCAAAGCTTAGATATCAGATTACTATGCGTACGTGAGGTCCTAATAGGGGCGTCCATTTTTCCAAAGCCCAATTGTATACATTGACCCACGCTTCTTTGACTGCCCATTTTGTGAAATGCGTCAATAGTTTCTCTGGTGAGCGACTTTCTGTGCTCACAAAGTATCATCGTTTCCGAGTTCTCCTCGATTGTTTTTGAACGATCCGTCCCCATGCTGGCTCATATGAAACCCGCGTCTTCGAGTGGAACGTCAGTTTAACGTAATCGCCTCAGCGCTATCCTGGTGAATAGTTGCGATTTATCTGTTCCTGAACGACGCTGCTATGATGCCACACATTCATTCAGACAATATACATAAATGAATCAGTAAAAGACCAAGAGAGCAAGATGAGCATATCGACGAGTTAAGCATATCGGTATTCATAGCAACTCTAAAACATGTAGGAACAATGAAACCATGCCTAAAATAACTGCTAGCTCTCGTTCACTCTAAAAAAGATGGAGAAAAAAGGGTTTTCTTATTTTTGTCTTACAACAATATTCGTAATCCGGCTTGCTTGTGGTTCCTTTCTTGATAACTTGGCACTGGGCAATTGTATATCACGAATGCTATAAAATGCTGATATTGCGCATGTCGTTCATGTACAGGAAGTACCAGGAGCATGGCGATAGTGCAATGAGGGTAACGTAAGGTTACTGGAGTGTATTGTTGGGCTAGGAACGAAAGAACGAGGCAAGTCCGTTCATACTGAAAAAAAAAATATTAAGGACGCAACCCAAATCCAGTCCCCTTTGCTTTTTTTTCGTCTACGTGTATTGCGTTCTTAAGAACTTTTCAGCCCAAGATTGATGACGGTTATTGTTTCATGACAAAAAGGCACCATTATTACTCAAATATTCTTAGAGTGATAGCGAGCGTCCTTTATCGTGTTTTTGGGAGCTAAACATTTCCTATAGAAAAAGAGACAACCATTTTTTTTGCATTCACCAACCTTGAATAAATCTCCACAGTCTTTTCTGAAGTACCTGTATATTTCGGTCATATCTCTGCATATAGCCACTCTCTGCATAGCAACAGAGCTGCATCCAGCGTCAAAAATGAAGAATAGATCACTCTGCAGCGCTTCAAATAGAGTATAGAAGAGAGTGCGCTGTATGGTGTATCTATTGTTTGATACACATTTCTTGCTTGTAACTGTCTTCTCATTAGGTTCACGTTCCAGACAATAAATTAGCTCGCTGTGACTTCTACGAAGAATTCCGTTGCGTGCGGAGGTTTAATCAAAAAGAAAATCACAAAAAATATTGCAGCAGGTTTCTTTCATGGCAAATACATCGCTTGGTCCAGACATCTTTTTTTGCTTTCATTGTCGAAATTGCGATCTCATTGCTAATACTCGCGTTGTCATCTAACAAATTTTCCTATTCACCACCTCCCTGTCTGCACAAAAGAAATGCTGATTGTATGAAAACGTGGGCAACCAAACTCTTCATCTGAGATTTGAGATGTGTGTCCACTGAGTGAAGCAAAAAATAATGACGCACTTCCATAACAGAAGCGCTTGCTGAATAGGCAATGAACATGTTTAGTTTCCATTGTCATATATTATCATCAGCAATTGGTGGGCTTATACAAGCGCCGACGTTTAAAGCCCGCGAAAGCCAGAAAAACAGTTCAAGAACAGCTCATTGGTTTATTTCATGCTACTAAGCATGGCAATATGACTGCTGATTCACGGTCTCGGGTATGCAGTACGAATGAAGGTGAAATGAAAACACATGATGTCTCGCCAAAATGTTAAGCTAGTAAAATGGTGAGAAACTAAAATAATAGCACTCGTAAGTGAAATAAATAGAATTTATTTATAGATTCAATGTCTTTCATGACAGCAAATTTATGGAAGTACCATACATTGGCGCAGTGCTCAAGGATTTGTGTTATGGGGGTTTCTAGAGCACATCTAAACGCATTTTTTGAACTCTTGTGAACCTTTTTCCTGTCAAGTGTTCTGGACATGAATAACACAAATATAAATTTTCCTATTTAACTGTTTTATCGCTCGTGTTCCGAAAATTACAAATAACTAGTCTAGAGTTCACAAGCAACACGCAACATTTTTCGCTGATATGCAGAATGTTTCCTTCCTAGAGTCGTACCATGGAGAGTAACATAACTTTTTTTCCAATTTTGATGCTGAAAGTTTGGGTTTTGCAATTAAAAACACAAAGCATGGGGTAAGGTGCGTCTATGAAAACAACTCTCGAACGCGAATGGGGGGTGGAGGAGGGGTGTCTGTTTAAAAAAAAACACAGCATACCGACGGAGTGCATTAGGATGAGTGGGGCGAATCACTCATCAGTGTCCACGCTTCCATCCGTCCGTTCGTTCTTGCTTCCATCCGTTCATCCATGCATTCGTCCGTCCGGCCTTCCGTGCGTCCATTCGTGCGTCCGTTCATGCTTCCGTTCGTGCGTCCGTTCGTGCGTCCGTTTGTGCGTCCGTTTCTGTGTTGATCCGTCTGCAGTTTGCGTCCACCCGTCCATCCGTCCTTGCGTATGTCCCTTCGTTCGTCCGTACGCCTGCCTACCCGACCGTGCATCAGTCCGTGCGTCTGTCCGTCCATGTGTCCATTCATACGTCCATCTAGTGAACACTCTAAGTACCGCCACCTCGCATATTTTCATCACATAGAAGTACTACCATCCAGCGGACATTCCAAAGACTAAACGAGAGGTGGCACGGCCGGACTAGAGGAGCGGCACGCGAGCACTCTTTAACGGCCTGTGTGTCGTATCTAGTTCCCACCTTTCACCACCGCCAACCCTCGCGAAAACCAAGGAAGCTACGCGCAGCGACTTTAATGTGGACGGCAATCTTTTCTGGTCAGATATAGTGCTCAAAGTTCGTCCTTCTGTAACTGGTTTTTTTAGTAAGCATCAAATTCAAGGCAAATTTTATTGGAGATTAAGTAACTGATACTCGTTTCTGGAAAGTATTTATTCAGAAACAACTATCTCTTTATAATTATTAACGTGCGCGGGTTCCGTCCTCAATTCTAAAGAGTGCGCGCGTGCGTCTCCTTCTAGTTCTACTTCTTCTTCTACTACTTCTTCTACTTCTACTTCATCCACTTCTACATACATACATACATACATACATACATACATACATACATACATACATACATACATACATACATACATACATACATGCATACATACATACATACATGCATGCATACATACATACATACATACATACATACATACATACATACATACATACATACATACATACATACATACATCGTGGACGCACGACCCACAGCATAAGGAGCTTCGATCAGAAAAGCGTTCGATGCCGACACACAAAGACGTGCTCATCAGTCCAATGCCAATATGTAAGACATACTGGACAGCAACGAACAGTGTGGATGTGTTTTGCGAAGAAAAGGCCAAATAGTTGGGTGTAAAACTTTTGTTCCAGTGCTGTCCAGTGTGTTCTCGAAGCTCGGCTCTACCGTCTGACGACTAGAACTGAGGAAAATCATTCAGGGCAGGTAAACTACGGCGTCTCCCAAATTCTTGTTCAATGGTGCATGAGACAAGTTTGTATTTGATGGGAGAGGGAGAAACTGTGTGATCAAGCTCGGTTCATCAATGGTGGGGAAACGGATCTTGTCATTCACTATACAGTTCTGCCTTGTTTGTCAGAGTGTTTATTCCAGTTGTGTAGACTTGCACCACAGTCAAAGCTCCTATGAACAGGACACTATCAAAATAGACAATTGGAGGCGGATGACGATTTTGCTCATCATGAAACTCACCCCATCAGCCCTGCGTCACAAGAAGGCTAAGCCCCACCACGGTGGTCTAGTGACTAAAGTACTCGACTGCTGACCCGCAGGTGGCGGGATGGAATCCCGGCTCTGGTGGCTGCATTTCCGATTGAGGCGGAAATGCTGCAGGCCTGTGTGATCAGATTTGGGTGCACGTTAAAGAACCCCAGGTAGTCGAAATTTCCGGAGCCTTCCACTATGGCGTCTCGCATAATCATAAGGTGGTTTTGGGACGTTAAACCCCACATATAAATCAAGAAGATTTACTCGCGCTGAGTCAATCTTGATGTACAAGATAAGAAGGACATCAGCCTAGAATTATGCTTGGTTATTTAAAGTAAAGGGTGCTCCCTCCGCGCTGGGCACTGAATGCAGTGAAATTGCGGATAATACAAAAAAAACTTTACCTGCTCGTCTGACCTCCGAGAGGAAGAAGCTAATTGATAGTGTAAATAAAAGAGGGTTTCCATCGGACGCTTCGAAGACAGTGTCTTTCCTGGAGATGTGAGGTTGATTTGCAAAGGAGTGACTACTATATTTTGACGTTTAGGATACATAGGCTTAAGTGGTTTGTGGTGAGAGAGAGAGAGAGATAAAGATGCAAGGAAAGGCAGGGAGGTTAACCAGACGCACATCCGGTTTGCTACCCTGCACTGGGGAAGGGATAAAGGGGAGAAAAGAGGTTGCAGAGAGATGAGAAGGTACACACAATCACGAGCACACTCGGGGAGCACACACAGTCTACAGGCGGTCGCTCAGGTTTCTTGACTTTAGGTAAAGTAGCAGTGCTTTAGTTGCTTACAGCGCAACTGAGGCAGATGCCCAAGGTCCTAGTATCTTCTGCACACAAAATGGTCCGGGGTCAAGTTGATTCAAAACCATCCGGAGCTGGCATCGCTGTGTGTCGTAGCAAGCGCAGCTGCACAGGACGTGTTCGATGGTCTCTTCAGCTCCGCAGTAGTCGCATGTAGGAGTGTCTGCCATACCAATGCGAAAGGAGTACACCTTTGTAAATGCAACACCCAACCAAAGGCGGCATAACAGTGTCGCATCGGAGCGGGAAAGTTGTGATGGTAGCTTTAGCTTGAGCGAAGGATCCAGTTCATAAAATCGACACCTTTGGAAGCTGGTAGACGACCAGAACGTGCGTGTGAGATCTCGAGCCAGCAGGTAAAGTTGTCTTGCTGCATCATTCCTTGATACAGGAATCGGGACTACACGGGTTCCTTCATGGGCTGAGTGGGCTGCTTCATCGGCTAATTGATTTCCGGTAATACCGATATGTCCAGGCAGCCATTGATATATAATATCATGCCCTCGTGCTAGAGCTTCATGATGGCAATGTCGTATTTCTTGTACCAATTGGTCATGAGTCCTCCTACGCATGGTAGACTGCAAACTCTGGACGTTCTTGAACGAGATATTGTAAAGCAGCCCTTATTTTCCTGGACGTTCTTGAACGAGATATTGTAAAGCAGCCCTTATAGCAGCAAGCTCTGATGCCGTAGATGTAGTCATATGCGACAACTTAAACTTGATTGTCATTGCTGCAGCCGGAATTACAGCGGCACCTGATGAGCTGCTCGACGAGACGGACCCATCAGTGTATATCTGCGTTCGGTCTAAGTACAACTCATGTAATAATAGCAGTGTTGCTTGCTTCAATGCTACTCTGGAGTGATTGCTTTTCTTTTGATTCCCGGAATTTCTAGACGTACTTGCGGCTGGTCGAGGCATCACAAAGGACATGCCATTCTCGCAGCTGGCGTATATCCTGATGGAATGCTGTTTAGGTGCTTGGCTATGACGTCTGAAAACGTAGCACGTGGTCTTATGGAGGGTAGAAGGGCCAAGTGGTGGTCGGGGACACGGTTAGCATGTCGAATGTGCACTCTGAGGCGATCCACAACTCTATATGTTCTGACCGGATGGTCTTTGGCAAGCATGATTGTGGCATAAGTAGAAGCGCATCGGGCAGTCCTAGGCAGATACGCAGTGCTGACCCTGCAAACTCTCCAATGAATGAGTATTCGATTTGGAAGTGTTAGTCAGTACCGGCAAGCTGTAGCGCAATAGACCCAGAAATAGGGCCCTGTAAAGCTGTAGCATGGAGGCCACAGAAGTTCCCCATGCTTTCCCGCACATGAATTTCATTATATGCACAATAGATAGCAGTCTCTTCTTCAAGTACGCACAATGTGGGCTCCACGAAAGACTTCTGTCGATTATTATGCCCAGGAAAACGATGCGTCCGTGCATATTTGACACTCTGCCCATTGATGTAAACAGGGTATGGCGTCATTGGTTTGCGTGTAAACGCCATCAGCGCGCACTTCACAGTTGATATAGTTGGCCTTGTTTCTGAAGGTAGGCTGTTGTGAGGGTTGCTGCCCGCTGTATTCGTGCACGCACCTGAGGGCGAGTAACTGCAGCACTCCAGAGGCAAATATCATCGGCGTATATGGATAGGCACACCGACTTTGGCAGAACCTTCACAAGACTAATGAGGGCAACATTGAACAATGTGGGGCTTAAAACACATCCCTGAGGTACTTCGCAGTAGGTGTAATGCTCAGCAGTTTTACCCTCATATGTTTGCACAAAGAAACCCCTGCCAGTTATATAATCTTTTATCCATTGAAACATTCGTCCACCAATGCCCATTGCTGCGAGAGAAGTGAGGATGGCATCGTGAGCTACATTATCATATGCACCCTTCACATCAAGAAAGAGTGCCACTGATATGCGCTTTCGACTTTTTTGTGGTGAGACATACTGCATAAAGAGACGGCCAGGCGGAGCAGTTGCCACCCAGGTCTGTCAGGCTGACCCTGCCTGTCACATCGCCCCCGCGTACGAATCATCCATACTACGTATGTCACATACGAAGCAACTCTCAATATCGTTTTTAGTGTTCTTTCTTTAGGTTAGCTGCCGCGCATAAAGTTTATTGGCAACGTCGCACGACCGCCGCTGTCGCCGGCAGAAACTGAAGTGTTGAGCTGCTAGGCACGTGGATAAGAGTAGGATTTTAAATATGGATGAAGACAACAGTTAGGGGAGAGCATTGCACACTGAAAAAGAAAAAAGAAAGAAAGAAAGAAAGAAAGAAAGAAAGAAAAAAAGAAAAGTGAACGACTTATAGTGACGTTCACACACTCAGAATATCGTGTATTTGTAATTTCTGGTTCATAACGCAAGGTACAAAAAGAAAGCTGGCACCTTCTTATTAGCAGTGCTTTCCTGTGGTTCAAAATCAAAAGATGTGCGCACGAACTGAACTCTATTAGTTTATTGCTGTGGCACAGAAATACCATTAGAGTACAAGTGCTACAATTTTTCCAGAAAAGACGAGAATACGACACCTTAAGGCAGATTTTCCAAATTTAAAAAGAAAATGAAGTAAACAGGATGTGCAAAACATTCGTAATTACCAATCTTCAGTAAGGCCCACTGCTGAGAGAGGTAGCTATTATCCAGCCCATTTGCTATGACTGCAGCTGTGTGTCATAGCATATGCGGTAATCACTCTGGGTTTTCTTCGAGCGTCTCGTCTCCTGCATGTGAAAGAACGGGACGTCAGCTTTTACAGCCTGCAGTGCAAGACAGGAGGCTCACGTGCTAGGCGACTGCCATAGATATTGCCACGGCCGTTTGTTATTTGCAGTCTTATTTGGTTTTCGCCCACAAAGCCTGTGAGGAATGCTCAGTGCAAATTGTACATCATTGTTCGAGTAAGTCCATGATTATTGTTCTGGTAAAATTTCGAGCAAGGCGCGAACACTCGAAATCATTGCAGTTTTCGCAACAACTATTAGGCTGGATATATTCGACGGCACATTTATAAATTCCAACGTGCTTCACCACTTGTTGGTTGATGGTCGACTGGCTGACGCTCTGCTCGCCGCTATCAGTGTCAGTGTGTATCACTGTAATCTAACTTTGCATGAACGGGCCAAGTGTTCAGCCAACTGTACAATTTTATTATGGACAAGTCATCTCTGCCTTGGTCAGCGTCATGACCCCGTGACAATATGAAAAGATAGTCATAACAATAAACCATTTGTTTCAAAATGATTGTGCCTGAAATCAAGCGTGCAAAGATTCAACGCAATGCATGAAGTTGATATAGTTAATAAAATAAAATTTTAAATTTTAACCAGTCTAACAAGCAAAAGCTACAATTACAATGAGACATATCGTAATGAAAGGCTCCGTACATGCCTAATATTTGGTGTGTTTTAACGCACACTGGCATGACACAGTGAAGGGAACTCCAGCACCTCACCAACAACAAAATACAATCGCCATGGCATACACGTCGTGGCTTTTGGGTAAGCAGAATTATAACAACCGTTATAATTCTGTTTTGTTAACCGTTTTTTTAACAGTTAAGAGGTTAACAAAAACATAAGGATTCATCATATAAAATAAATTCTATTGTGGAGGCATGTTATCCATACTGCCTCGTGTTTCCACGTTAGACGTGAAAACACGAGGCAGTATAGATAACATAACTAACATGACTGATGTGCAAACACTTCTTCACAATTCCGTGACTAGCCTTACCGACGGTATGCCAAGTCACTATCGTAATCAAGTGCATACAGAAATGCTGTGTCCGCAATTAGGATTGCGGCCAGATGAATAAAACGTGTATTCTTACAGGCCTCGCTGTGTATGCATTACGGGTTTGTCTGTTGAGTGTCAATTAAAATGGCTAATTTGTGGAAGTCCCACTGCAGTGAACTTTTTTCTGTAAGGGCTTCTAGTGAGTGCATGTGTGCAATTAGGCATCACGAATAACAAACAACCACGAGCAACGCTATTGCAATTGAAAGCAGATACTTTTGACTAAAATAAGGTCATGATATTTTTTTAAATTTACGGCAAAAGCTAACTAGGCCAAGATATAGGGACAAAATAGGAAGAAGCAACGAACAATGCCAACACCTCGCTATTCTCTAGAGTAAGGCTGCTGTTCCTGCAACTGCACTAGGCGTAACATGTGCAATTAGGCGGGATCGATACTAGGTCTCTGTTAAGCTATAGGTGCGAGTGGATTGTTCATGCACGTGTGTTCGCGGTGCGCGGCAGCCATCGTGGAAAACTTTCCTTGCACCCCCAACACCCGTGAGAGTGTGTAGATGGCTGGGACGTGTGCATGGGCGGGCCTCTGTGACGTTTCTGGCAGTTTGCCTGCATAAGTGTTGGTTCAATTCTTTGTAGGTTCACATAGAAGAAAATGAAGACAAAGAAAGAGGAACAATGGAATGTCGAATAATGTAATGGAACATTCTCTTTTTTACAGTGAAGACGAGGTGGAAAAGTCTCGTGGTGCGTGAGTGCGCAGAAACTATTCAGAAGCAATGATATTAGGCAACACCTCGAAGGAAGTTTGCGCTTGCACTAATTTAAACCTGCCAAGCTTTCCGCTTTTTATGTGGGATGCTCGCAAGCATGTATATCCAATTAGTCTTGCAAAATATGTAAGGCTGCGTTCATACAATGAACATACATAAGGTAGACAAAACAGTTTATACTAAACACTTTCAGCTTCCAAACAAACTTGCATCAATTTAAAACCCGAGAAAACCGTGCAGCTGAGCATCACTTGATTCTACTTACTATATCAGAATTAAGATAACGACATGTATGGTCATGATTACCACCTGCCTGGTATTTCTACGTTCATAAATTGATCGGCATTGATAAGTATTTAAGGGCAACTGAAAAAAGTGTTGGAGCCAGCTGTATTTTCCTGCTTGGGAAGTGCGACTATAGAAAATCACAACCATTTTTTTATTGAAATAAATGGTGTTAAGTCAGTTTTAGTGCCTAAGCTTTTTGCGCCGAAAATAAATTGAAATACCACGAGCGCACTAACACTACAATGCCAGTATGGACGAGCGCTACGCTTGACTAGAAACTAGAAATTTAAGCTCTACTGCCTCGAAGAGAACACGTTTATGTTATCTATTTATGGCACGGAGTTACACATACTGAAAACTTACAAGGAAAACAGATATATAGTTGAAGCGAAAGTTATCCGCTTACTAAATTCTTCAACTCACCCTCAGGTGAAGTACCATACTTTTCATGGTTTGGTCTCAATTACAAAATAATAGACCATATCGGTGGAAGCAACCGTCCACCGTCACGTCACACTCGTTTCCGATTGATTGATTGATTTGTGCAGTTTAAAGTCCAAAAATCACCACATGACTATGAGACACGCCGTAGTGGAGGGCTCCGCAAGTTTCGACCACCTGGCGTTCTTTAACTTGCACGCAAATTCGAGCACACAGGCCAACAACATTTCCACCTCCATTAGAAATGCAGCTGCAGCAACTGGGATTCAATCCCGCGACCTGCGGGTCAGCAGCAGTGTACCTTAGCCAATAGACCACCGCGGCGGGGCGTCGTAACACTGACAGATATATCACTTCTTAAAGTACGGATAAAAAGATTCCGCCGTAAGAAAAAAATAGCATGAGGGTGATTTCTACGTTTTAGTGGCGGCAACAGAAGGCAAAATTACGCGATAGCACATCGCAGAAAAGATCTTCGTTGTTTCTCCCTGGTTTCAAAAGACACAGACGGAGTTTAGAAAGTCACAGTAAAATACAGTGCGAAAACAACAAAGACGAGGCAGGTGAAACCAAACTAGCACTGTTTCATTCGTCTTGTTAGGCAGCCTTCATTTGCGCACATCCGTACCTCGGAGGCAAGGAGGCGCGCACTGGAAGGCTGTGTAGTCTTTATTTAAGCTTTGCATTTTACTGTGAATGTAAATAAGCCCAAGCTCTCAGGCTTGTGAAGTTCATTTGGAAGTCATCGAGGCAGGGCTATCTATCTATCTATCTATCTATCTATCTATCTATCTATCTATCTATCTATCTATCTATCTATCTATCTATCTATCTATCTATCTATCTATCTATTTTATGAATGATTGATGAATTCTTGAGGTTTATCGTCCCAAAACCAGAATTTGATTATGAAAGACGCCATAGTGGAGAACTCCGGAATTTCGACCATCTGGGGTACTTTAACATGCACCTAAATCCAAGTACATGGGCCTTCGACATTTTCGCTTGCATGGAAAATGCAGCCGCCACAGCCGGGAATCAATACCGTTATCTGCGGGTCAGTAGCCGAGTGCCTTAGCCACTACACCCCCCTAGGTTGTAGGGCTTACTTAGTTGATGCACAGGTTCTTTCTAGGCGGCTCCTAGACCAATGCTACAAGCTTCAACTGGGTGATGCTATTGGTAGTGTCTACGTTCACCGTCAGCGCACAAAGGTTAGTGTTCACCATAGGGCATAAGCTGTGCCAGACAGGACACGGACGTCAAAACTTCACACACATACTCGAGCTGAAATCTAGCGTTGGCTACTCATAGATTTACGGGCATGTTGTCATTGCCGTAGGCCTTTCATCTCTTCAGCGTCCTCCCCAACCCACCCCTAACCTTAAAAGAGTGCTTACCAGCGCAAACAACAGTAGGAGACAGGAGAAAAGACGAGACAGAGCGCTGTGTCTCGTCTCTTCTCCTGTCCCCTCCTGTCCTGCCGTTTGCGCTGGTAAGCTTTCTTTGTCATGTTATACCGACATGCCCAATTCTACTGTGTCTAGTGTTCCCGACCTTGAAGGAACAGTGGAACTGAGTGGCATTCCATGTTTCGATTTATTTCTCTCTCTTTTTCTCTCTTTATTTAGTTCTTTTTTCCTATTCCCGGACATTTCTATTTTTTTCCTATTCCCTCCCCTCTTTTATCTCCCACTTTCTCGCTTTTTCTTTCTCTCTCTCTCTCTTTTTGTAACTTTCTTGCCCTTGCTTTGAAAGTTTTCTTTTTTTTCTCTTGCAGACGTTTTATCCTTCTAAAATGTTTTTCACTCTCTCCTTTTTCCTTTATGCATGCTCACAATTCTCCACCCCTTCCTCGCTCCACTCTCTTGCTATACTATACAAAGCTATGATGTTCACTCTTAGCGTGCTTTGATAGTCGAATGCATGCAATGCTCACCATCAGATATTGGATGCGGGGGTTAGATTTCCAGCTCGGCAACAAATTATTTTTGAAAAGACTTTCTATCTTTTCTTTTTGTCTCGCTGTACTAGTTCCTTCACCAATTAGGGACTAGAATCGACAGCCGGACAGATTTGCAGATGAGTGCTGGTAGCGAAGCAGATGGTTGAGATAACGAAGAGAGCAAATACCAGCTCCTGATATGGTAGTCTCATTTAACAGATTACGGAGCCATGCCTTGCCAAAGCAACTGTGTCATAAAAGGTAAGTAGTGCTTACGCCATTGGGAAAAGGAGGGCAGAATCAAGAATCAACAATGTCACACGTCCTGTGTCTTTAAACAAGACTGCGTTTCTGCGTCTGGTTTTTCGCGTCGCGTGCGATGCGCTCGCCAACATCTCGTTTGAACGTTTCGTTTGAAATGTAAATGGGAAAACCAGGCAGTGGGCAGCGGAGAGCACGAGTTTGTAGGGTGGTTATCTGCTGTGTGCAATTTTCAAAATGTGTGCCGCTGTTCTGGATTCTGAATTTTGCTGTGGCCTAGCAACGAATGTTGTATTTGTACTGCATTTGGGAATACAGATACTGGTATTGTTGGCTACTTATTATGTCTCTAAGTTGTCTTGTTTATGTTATTAAGTACACCTTAGTGATTTGCTTGCGTTGGTGCACCTTTTGACACTATGGTAATTATAGATTTTATTGTCGTTTGGCACGAAGATCACATGCTAAAAATTGCTTGTAGTAGTACTCTACAACACACTGTGTTTTTTGTTAGTTTCATTTTTATGTAACAGTAAGCCTGCATCACTGCATACATTTTCTTTTTGGACCCAGGACTAGCCATTGGCTACGAGTCCAAGAAGTCTGATGATCTTTTGTATTGTATGATTCAACAAATAAATAAATAAATAAATTGGCACAACACATAATTCACTTTTAAACCCAATAGTATAAGAAAAAACGATTATTTGCCCACACACCGCCAACGCAGGAGCAAACACACCGGAGTCCTGCTCAGGCTCTTTTACAACTTCTCATTACTTATTTAACTTCTACTGTATACCTAGTGCGGTATATCCGAGAACTAAATCAAGTCCTCGAGCAGGAGAACTTGTTTTATAAGCTTTCTACACCGGTAATGGCGAAACACCACTCTTGAACGTCAGTATAAACCACCGTGCTTGGTTGACTTGGTCTCGCTTGAGATGGAAGTTACTCCAGAAAAAATATTTACCCGCATCAAGCCCGGTAAATTTGTGCCGTCGGCGCAGCACTTTAATCTCGTCTCGAAAAACAGCGGCTCTTTCGGGGAACCTTGTCCCGTGGGAGTTCGTGGGTTTTTTTCCCTTCGCTGCTCTAACGCCAACTTAAAGGTCACTACTCGTAAAGAGTACGCTTTGTTGGTGCTGAAATTGCCGCTCTCTTCTTCGAGACTTTCGTCAAATTTTCGCTGGAGTGCTTCGATAAAGCTACATCCTGTGATTGTTTCCTTTTTAGAGTATTGGTGCAAAGATACGGCGTCGAGCAATTTTCAAAGTGGCTCATCAGTTATCGTATAAACATACCAGAAAGTAGTATTGTTTCTAGGAGGAATGAGTGTCCGAATCGCTGGACTTTTTGCTTGCTAGAATAGAGTGCTAGCTTTTATATTCTGGGAAACCTTAATATGCGGAGAGTGTCCGAACTACCGAGCACTAAGATAAAAAAATATTTCGGACCTTTAAGCTTCATCTTTAATAGTTAAATGTGATAACGATATCCTATCCCTAGTGCATACTTGAACCACTTCGTGTAGCTTTTATGTATCTTATTACCCGACAAGCCTAAATAGGGGATTACTACAATGTAATCGATTAGGTTGAAAGTGGATTGTGTTAGTGAAGCTTTCGCATATGACTGCAGTATGTATAATAGAAAATACCTTTAAGCCACAAGCAATTATACACGTGAAATGTTTCTGAACTTGCTTTGCACCGACTACGTGTTCTCAAGGCAACGCGTGTTTAAACGTGTGCGCGTATTGTGATAAGTGGCCGGCTTTAAACCATGGGGTCTTTGAGATAATCACATGTTCTCCCCGAGAGCTCGATGGGAGTGTATGGTTGTACCACGCCATATTACTGTGATATTACAAGTTGTGCAGTGAAGCCTGTGTGCAGGACGCCGGTGTTTGTAAAGCTCAGAATGTATTTTCAACGCATTTTCAAGCAGATTACTGGTCATGTGATAGAACAGTTGCTTGCCGCGCAAACGGCCTGGGCTCGATCCTCACCGGAATCGAGAAATGTTCATTGTTTATTTTATTTGCAGGTGTCTCGATTTTTCGGCCACGCAGAGGATGAGCTTTCGCTCACAACTAACGAGCGGAATTTCTACGAAACAAGTTTTTTGACACTATCGAGCTAGAACTCCCAAAAAGAGGGATAGCACAGAATGACAGCAGCCAGCTAAAGGGGCACAACGCCTTTCGAATTTTTTGCTTTTTTTTGGAAACAGGGAAGGTAAAGAACAGGCATATATGATGGAAGAAAGAGAGGAAAGGGAAAGAAACACAAAAATAACACGGATGAGGTAACACAATGTAAACCAGCCTGACACACGTTGGATAAAATTTTTTGTACGTGTTTAGAATTAATAATCTTGTAAACACGTGCACGTACGAAGATAAATATTTAAGATGGAGCACAAATATATGCGAGGAGCGTTTCAAGTTCTGCCTGTCCTCACTTTGAAGCTTTGCATCTATAGAGTATTCTGCGTTCCCTATTATTCTATCATTTTGGAAACTTTGGAAGAACAGAGACAACATGTGAAATACATACATATCCCTGCCAAAATACGGATACATGTTTTCGGTGCCCCCGGGCCACGGTTTCTCTCGGTAATGGCCCTGGTTATTTAGAGAGGTCGTTTTCGTTTAATTAAACAGCCCCCTTTAAAGAAAGAAGGTACACCTCCAAGTAATAATTACAGTGCGCTGAATGTTTATTATGGAACGCTTTATTTGGCGCTTGGTTTAAAAAATGAAGTTGTCGCCTGGAACTTTCTCGTTATTGAAAACATGTGCGAGAGTTATATTTTTATTACAGCCTGGAGTATGTCGGGGAAACCTCTCCAAGAGTTTCACTTTGCCGTGTTCCTCGCGTATTGATATTTTTTGTCAGCATACAAAAAAGGGTGCTTCGGACTTTAACGTGTTTATGTCGGGATCTAGTCGAAAACAAAAGGTAGCGGATCGATGTGGCTACCCGATATTTAGTTCGGTTTTATGCCTGCGTGTACCGATGCTATTGGTCGGAAATCTTAACCTACGTCCATGCATTTCTTTTGAGTAAGCTGTTTTTAAAAGCGGAGTGCTTGAAGAGGGCCATAATGTCGTAGTCCGCCACACGCTGTCACATCTCATCGTCACTCGGTGCAATGCAGGAAATACTATATATAGCACAGCCAAGTGTAGCATACAGAGCGTGCTGTCGTGCCGGGCAAACGTGTTCGTATTCCTGCTCGTCATGGATGATATAAATTGTGAACACGACTTCCCTGGCTGGAAAAACACAGCACAAAACACGCATTAAAAACACAAAGAAAATGTAGGCGAGAGACAGTAAGAAACAAAACGAAAAGTGTGAAGAAAAATGGCAATAAATTCAGTGTTACTGACAAACTAAACGTTGGTGACCAAGTTAAACAGTTTATGGAGCTTGTATTTCTTTACTTTTTTTACTCAAGAATTACCCCGCATCGCCCTTGAGCGTTACAGCAGGGGGGGGGGGGGGTACAACAGAGATTCAAATAGATCTTCATTTACACAACAGACTTGTTCTTCAGTGAGCTTGTTCCATTTAGCTGGACAGTTCGTAAAAGAAGAATTCGCAAAAATGCACGTCCTGGGCCGGTATTCATGAATTCTGTGTTTGTGATCTTTACGCGTAGAAACATAAAAAGGTGTATTTAAATATTTATCTTTGTTTGTGCCTATCTTATTGTTATATATTTGATAAAAAAACAGATTTAGTCTTATCTTTCGTCTTCGTGAAGACAACAATTCACGATTCAATTCTTTTTTTATCATTGTGTATTAAACAGCATGCGTAAGTTTACACCGCAATATACACCTAAACATCATACATATCCCTACTGGATTGATCCTGAACTTATCAGTGCACTGAAGCATAAATGTAGGGTGCACAAGAGGGCTAAATGTATTCCGTTCAGCTAGTGGAAGAAAGTGTCAGCGTCTTTCCAGCTCTCTCTAAACGCCTATATAGACGGGACCACAGTTCATATATTGCAATATTAAAAAAAAAATCTTTCTGGCCGGCCACCTGAGTTTTGAAGTATGTACGCAAACGGTCTAGCAAAAGTTGGGCGTCCTTCAAGTTGCTGGACTCGGATGGTGTCGAAGTTCATGCCGTCACTGGCTGTTCTTCCACGCATTTTTCATTCGTTTATAAAACCTCAAGGCTCTAGGACTCAGGTGGTAAAACAGCCCAATGCAGTTAGCACATCTAGTGGTCTATCCCTGGATCAAAAGCTCATGTGATCATGCACATTAGGCACTTAAGGCTGTCCTTATCGTGTGGCCCAGATGGCATCCCATCTATCTTACTAAAGGAGTATTTTAGTATATTTGCTCCACTACTGAATACGAAATTTAACAACTGTCTGAACGTTTCCACGTTTTTCAGCATGTGGAAAACTGCACGCGTTCTTCTGGTATTTAGATCGGGCTGCAAAACTGAAGTTTCTAACTATCACCCGATTGCTCTACTGTGTAAAAATTGAAGATCTTCAAGCTGATTTTTCACAACATATTGACTGTTAGCTTCAATGATTCATTGATTCCTAATTAACACGGGTTTCTCCATGGCCACTCAACTACCATAGTTGTTGCTAGTTTTATGACGCAAATTTGTTCTATTTCCGCCAGAGGACATGTTGATGTAGTCTACTGTGACCTGAGCAAGGCTCTTGACGTCGTCAGCCACTCACTGTTTTTTTTTAAACTTGCAAAATTTGATGCCGACTCGTCTGTTGTGAATCTCTTGCACAGATATCTGCTTCACACATCATGTTATGTTACCATTAATGACCGAATGTTTTCCTTCCACAAAGTAACTAGTGGGGTCTCTCAAGGACTGGTATTAGGCCCACTCTTATATTTATTATATGTTATAACTTATTTTTTGCAATTTGTTATTCTTCTTTTCATTTGTATGCTGCAGACATAAAGAGATTTAAGAAAATTAATTCAGTTAAAGACTGTCGCTTGCTGCAGTCACAATTGTGTTTTTTTCCGAATGGTGTGACAACAATAACCTTTTCCTGAATACCTCAAGGACAAAGTTCATGAGTATATCTCGCAGAACATCCATCGTGTCAATTCTATACACTGTCAATACCATGTTGGCCTATAAGGCTTATAAGCTCAGTGATCATGGTGTTTTTTTATAGTATGCTTGATTTTTCTACCAATACTAAACGTACTACCACACGAGGCCTTCGATCACTCGGTTGTATTTGCAGAATCTCTCCAGAATTCAGTTCTCCTACAGCCTTCCAGAAATTGCACACCACAATATGTCTTCCTCAACTGGAGTATGCATCTGTGATCTATAATGGCATCGCTAAATCTGTCAGTCAATGACGCCATTCCACGAGTCTAGAAAAAATGCATGTGCATTTACAACCATCTCTTGGCTAGATATGTCTCTGGATGTCCTTCTAATATTGCCATATTATTTCCATTTCCTTCAATTCACAGCCGACCAAATCGCGCTGACCTAGCTTTTTCTCTACAAACTAATTCACGGCGTGATTTTCTGTCCTTTGCATCTCAGTTGTATGAATTTTAGAATTTCACGTAAATTAACCAGAGATAATCGACCATTTCATGTACCAGTCAACTTCTTTCAACAGTCTACCGCTCACATAATAGAAAGTCTACATAATGTTAAGTTTCATAAACCCGGTGTTTGGCACAGTACACTTTTATTGTTTTTATCCCACCTTGGCACTGTCGTTGCCGTCGCTTTAGTCAGGGGCAAGTTTTAATCTTGCATAATATATTGAGGGATACTTATACCGTCATGCCATTTAACAGAAAACTTCCAAATGCTGATGGCATCAATTTTTTTTATTGACACTAAAGTGCAAGATTGCATTTTTGTGTTATGTATGCGAACCACTTTCCTCATCATGTAAACCTATCTAGGGAGTATCTGCCGTGGGTACGACGCAGAAGCAGTTATTATAACACCAAAGGGACGGCTAAGCAGCTTAAGCGTGTTTCGAGGTAAGTGGCGGAATAATTATGCCACAAAGAAACTAATTACGCCATAAGTACTTTTTTCTTTTGTGCGCGATACAGTGGTGGTGCAGGCTCTTCTCACAATCTGTACTGCTGCCAATGGCAATCTAGTGTGCATAACAGTTTTCTCTCGCTAAAATCTTCATTCCTAAAGGCATCGAGACGATACTTTTAGCGAGCAGCGCAGTTAGTTAACTGCGACAGAGCTTACAGTAACTCGGCTCATTATCGCAAGCTGTGCATTTGATAAGCATACTTGAGAAGGCGAAATGGATTGCGCCTGAAGCGCACCAGATGAATGTCTTGTTAGTTCTTATTTACTTACTTTTTGTTTGTCTGTGACAATAAAAGTGAATACAGACCTAAAAACAGTGTTCCTTAGAGCAGGCTAGCCGTTCCTTGTATAAAGCTTAGTGATGGGTGTATGTTTAGTCTCCGGCTTCCGCGAAACCGTAAGTATTAGTGACAAAAATTGAAAGCTGGACGGGTATTCGATTGAAAGGAGCAAAAAACGGTCACATTACTGGTAATTTAAGTGTACAGGGTGTCGCGGCTAACAAGAACCGGTATTTTGAAAAAAAAAGTGTGATCTAGAAAGGTTTTACCTGTTTTATATTAGTGCTAACTATGTGTACACATGACTTGTATCTTCTTTTCATCATCATGTGTGAATTATTCGTTTACCTTTTATTACCCGGCTTTCTTTTTCTTGCTCGGATCGACACAAGATTACCTCTCTTGTATTTCACATCAAGTGACCTCGGAGTCGAGCATCTATACTTTGCTGAAGTTGACAGATTCGTTTTTCCCGAGAAAAAACAACAGCACGTGAAACACGTGAAGAAGTTTGGACCATCTCCCCGAAGGAAGCCCTGATGGGATACGAAGCAGCAGTGGTGCGCACGGGTGGCGTCATGGGTTGAACAACGCTAACGCCGGTGCTGTGGTGGGCGCTGGAAGATTCGTTCGAAGCGATGGCTGGTGTAGGTCTTGAAGATGATACGTACAGACATGTTTCAACGCGTTCGTTAGGCCCGCGTCAGGTTTATGGTGCGTGAACCGACGACTCGGTGGTGTAGCGAGTGGCGGTCGCGGTAGATGTTGCGGGGGAACGGACGAGGTGACAGCTGCGGGTGCTGCGGCGAACGCTCAGCAGGCAAGGAAGAGACGCGCACCGCAAGAAGGGTATGACGTCAACGCGCAGCAGCGACGCGACCTACTTGCCACCGCGCCAACACCTGCGGCGCGAAGCGCGTTCGTACAGAGGGACAGCGTTACACAGGCTACCCAAAGAGCTGTTTCGAATCTAAAACACCACTTTTTATTAACAGCTTGGTGGAGACAGCCTCACGCAAGACTTTCAATAATGAGCGGATAGCTATAGCTTGGCTGCAGCGTGACGGCGGATGTGGCTCAGTGCTTCAGTGAACTGTTACCTGTGTTTATTGGTACAGTAAGTCCGGAACAGTTGTGTTAAATAGTTTGCGTTGTCCGTCTATGTTTCGCGCGTAAAAAAATACTCCTCTGGTGTACGCAGCCAATATTAATGCTCTCACAGTAAAGTTAGTAATGTTTATTCTTGCCGTTTCAGTGTAGACTTAGACTGTTAATCACCCGTGGCGCAAACTCGTATACCACGGCCCGTGTATAGGGTTATGTGCCACACTACGTGGCTGGACGGAAGGGTGATGGAATTTTCACGTTATTGGCGCCATGACCGGCAGTCGCATTGGCCGAGCCCTCTAACACTTCTTAACCAAATCTGGTCTACACTGAGTTAAGCAGGCAAATTACGAGATGATGATAATCAAAACTTTATGTCTCCCAAAAGTGGGGAGCGACCCAAAGATCGGCTAAGTTGCTTAGAGTTACCCTGGCTTTATAGCAAGGTATACCCACACCTCGAGACAAAACATTGCAGATACTGTGCAATATCAGCCACCCTCATATGCATGACGTGGACGTGCCCTTTGTACGCTAAACAGCCATTTGAACTAGTTGGGCACAGTACGTACCAGAGATAGGAAAAGAGAAGGACAATACGGGCGCACACTCGCAACTGGAAGTTTATTGAAGGCGAGAAAGGTTGCACCATGTGACAATTTTTGATGCTTCCATAAACTTTCATGTGCGAGTGTGCCCCTGTGTTGTTCTCTTCTTCAGTGCCTGTTACGCACTGCGCCCACTTGTATTCACAACGCACAGTACCCTGAAGCTGTACTCACGAAATCTACCTGAAATACATTTTGCTTACCACCGACAAGGCGAAACAACGCCGGGTAACCACAAGCGCATTGGAGAGGGCTTCGTCCCAAAGGATTCCCGCTGACTTCCTCTGAGCAGCGGTTACGAGAGAACCCAAATATAGGCGGCCTGATTAGATAGATAGATAGATAGATAGATAGATAGATAGATAGATAGATAGATAGATAGATAGATAGATAGATAGATAGATAGATAGATAGATAGATAGATAGATAGATAGGAGAGTACAAGAAAAAAAAAGAAAAAACCAAGCACGCTTTCGCGTGGCTTCCTATGTGATTTTTCAGAGAAGGAATAGCCCCTTAATCTTTTGTTCCAACAATTGCGCCCACTGAGTAGTTATTCATGATTTCGTTTGTAAGCAATTGTGTTTCATTGCATCTATTCTATTGTTATACCGTTCATTGTATCATGATATCGCATGAGTTCGTGTGTACACACATGCCAACATTGGCCTATATATTAGAGCAATAATATATTTCTTTCAACGTAGTGATGTTGGACGTGATACATAGATCTGTCGAAGTATATGTGCCCATTACTGGAATGTTACGAAACTTTTGTTTTTGTACATAGTGTCAATAAACTTTTTCTAAACACTCGCCTAGATATTTTAATTTTGCTCTCTACTTGCTCCGCATTTCAGAGAGCCTGTCACAACCTGTGCCCTACTTCCTCTTCACCACGTGAATTATCTGTCTGAAGAAGCCACTTTCTCTTCTAGCTTGCGACTTTGATGAGTACTCGAAACAGAAAGGCCTCGATGTTTTTTGACAACACGCCATGACCAAAAAATTTTTGTCCCTTATTTCTTTAGTACTTGTATTTATTTTCCATCTGAAATATCGAACTATCTTAGTGCATTTCTTGGAACGTGCTATATCACCTTTTCTTTATTTGTCCACAGCTCTGAAAGTGCTTCAAATCTTGTGTTTTCGTGAATTTTTTTATTTTTATATATAAGTGCGTGGCAGTGCCATTATTCTCAAACAATGTCGAACAAAATCGCCGAGTTGAAACTGCTATCGCTTACTAACGACCACAAAAAAGAGCCATGGACAACTACTTTATACGCGTATACAATTTACGCATGGATTTTCAACACATAGAAAGTATGGAGACAAACGGTAAATTTTAGTGTCCAAGATAGCATAGGACAAGACGGATAGCGAAGATAGAAGTGTAGCCTTGACGAAGAAAGGTGAGTTGTTGTACAGGGAGAGACAATCTGAAGTTGTGGCTCGTCTCGAGTGGCGTTCCGTGTTGAACCAGTTTTCGCCCCTTCAAACATTCTGAATCTGAAATCTCGGCTCTTTAGAGCTTCGCATTTTGGCGATTTCGACCACTGTGTGCCTACATCTTTCTTTTTTCTTCTTCTTTTTTGCAATACTGGTATTCAACAAATAGGAAGTACTTTACCCATAGAAGAAAGCTGCTGCAGGTCGATAGAAGAAAACGTGCTGCAGAAGAAACCTCGGGCAAGCATATGCATCTGTCGCAAGCATCCATCTTTTAGAGAGAGCTCATGGCGAGTAGGCAATGACGAAAAATATTAGCATATGCTTCCCTCCCCCCTTTTTTTCCCTTGAAAGCACAAAAGCGTGTGCGAAGGATGTAGCTATATGATCTCGGACGGCAGGAAGGCTGTTGGCGATTGCAACGACATCTGGCCCACCACATTACGCTTTCATGCATACTCCCGCAATGCGTCAACTGCAAACGTGTGACAGTACTCGCACGTGAATGACATGTGGCTGAATGCAGCAGAGCGATATGAATTTAGAATAAGTGGACAAGGACCAGGGGGAGGGGTGAATTGAGGCATGTGTGTTACGAAATGGCTGGATGGCTAGCTTTGTTATCTTCTGTCTGAATAGAGAAAAGCACTCGCAATTGAGGCACTTTGGATCCGGAAATACGTGAATATCTACGTAATACGCATGTCCGACGGCCGTAAGTACTCTTCTTCATAAACGAGGTCGACGGTAGATGGTCGCAGTCGTCGAGGTTGTAAAGCGTCTTAACTTGAACAACCAGATGTTCCTATTATAAAGTACTGCGAAAATGGCTATATATAGCCATTTGCACTGAAAGGGTACCTCACGGTTTACACTATTGAGCAAATGCACCTTGAGGTAATGAGGAACTAAAGAACACTAAATGTTGGGATGCAAATCCACTATATGATTATCATAGGCACTGATATTGGGGGCTCCGAAAATTTCTACGGTCATTATCGGACAACTACATATTAGAACACGGCGATTTGGCACTTTACCACTACGAAAATACGGTCTCCGCGGCGGAGATTTCATCCCGTGACCAAGCGGTAAGCGGTCGATTGGGATCCATAGAGACAGGGCCACCACGGTGGGTTTATTTCCCATAAATTTCATAAGCAAATATTTAATCACCTGCACTGAGTGTAAAAACCGCCCTTATAAGGGACAGGAATACGCACGATTGTGCTACCTCGCATCCTCTGCAGCGTCCAATACTTCACAGTGATTACCAATATTACCTCTAATCAGCGCATTCTTGACCTCACGAAGCCTAACCGCACTTCACCGTACACCGTGAGACATGCACCACGCAGCCACGTCAAGGAAATGTAAGTGGTGTGCGATGCTTACGAGGAAGGCTTAATAATAGCAAGCGAAAGCTAAGACAATTACGCCACTTGTTATATTATATGTTATTAGTTCGTGCCTATTGTGTGTGCTTACGCTATAGTGTAGCGAAACGTAGCCGAACGAAAGTGAGCAAAGTGAATCGAACATCGCGGGTAACTTACAACTCTTCCCGCTTTCCTAATTTATTTGGCAGACATTTATACGCAAAGGGTTTTTGAAGGATCTTTATACAGAAAGGTCTTTGAAAAATAGCTTTAAGTCAAAGCTTTGACATAAAGCTTTGACATAAATCTTTTTTTTCAATAACTCTGAGCAAGTTCCCAAAAAGCAGGGTATATCGTTCTTCTCCAACTTAGCGTACACGGCCCTCACGCGATCGCAAGTGCGGGAGCTTTCGCAGGAACTTGATCTCGTTCAGTGTAGTGAAAGACCACCTGCTAATCAGGCTAATCTGCGTGACCTTGGCGGCGAGGCGATGGTGCCTCGGACAGAAAATTCACCGGGCGTCAGCTTACCACCTGGACCATCTAGAAAGCAGCACTTCAAGAACAATTCGGCGAGCAACTTTCAATCATACAGTAGCAACAGAAGGTCACAACCCTCACACAGAAAGCCGGAGAGAGCCTGCCGCAGTATTATTTTTGCAAAAATAAAGATTTTGTCTCGCAGCCCAATTTCATCACTGTCAAGGAACGCATCGAATACCTAGTTTAAGGCTTTTGCGACGACCAGGTAACCACATCCATTACTGTTCAATGACCTCGTACACTGGACGAATTTTTCAACATCGTAACAGAACTAGATAGAACACTCGACCTTACGCACATGATCCGATCTCGCAGTCGACAGAGCAATTCGTAGGACCATCGATACGGCCCCAGTTTCAAAGTGCTACTGTTAGAACTGACAGTACTGTGGACACCCCACGGAATGCTCCACCATCTACGTTCCAGTATGCCACACGTATGACGCAGCCTCCTCACATTTCCAGCCTATCATCTAATAATCAAGAGTCAAGGTATGAAGCAATTTCAGCAAAGTATGGTTCCCCGGCAAACAGAAGAGAAGAACACTTGAGAGACGCTGTTTGTTACAACTGCCAACAGAAGGGTCACCTTGCAACTAAATGTACTGCACCAAAGCCCCCTTCCAACGACAAGCAGACAGCCCCCAAAGCATCAACAGCATTTGTGGGCAGCGCCGAAGACGCCCTGTATGGATCCCAATGCTGATGTGCCAAGGTTACTGTTGAAGTCAATGGAGTAGGGTAAATAAGTGCCTCTCCTGACAGTGGCTAATATATCCCAATTTTTCCAGGGAGTCTAGCATCAAATCTTAATATTGAGCCGTAGACAAAACCACCTTTGCTCGTCGTCGGCGGAAACTCTGTTGTGCCTGAAGGATTTGACTTTTTGATGATTACCATTGGACAACTATTTGCAATTGTCAAAGCAGCCATCCTTGAACGGAACATCCTTCCCCTTATTCTAGGCGAAGATTGGTTTTACGCAGCCCAAGCTGAACTTCACTTCAAACCTCTCAAGTTACCTGTCATCTGTCAGCCATCTACCAACGTTGTCGTGCAGTGCAAAGAACTATTGCCAATGATGTGAAATGCAGTAATTTTCACGTCTTCAGTGTCACGTTTTGACCCCTTGCGGTCAACATCAGCGAATCTCTAATTCGTGTATGAGCCTAACGACAACAAACCCCTGGGGAGCCAGCTCAACAAAACTGCCCTAGTTCATTTCCAAACATCATGTCCCACAAGCCCATTCGAGACAAGCTCTTCCAGCCCTTTGCCTTCAGAGGTGCCACGTTCATCGCCGCTCCAGAACGCTCTTATTCCACAAATGTTACCCCTTTGCAAACCTTTGTGCGCGAGTGAGCCCTCACAGCACAGCTACAGCGATTCTTTAGACTGCATCCAGGCGAAGCGTACGGAACGAACATTGCCACGGACTGTTCGCCCTCTGAGAATGACGACAAAACAGACACTGCATCTGCTGACCCCTCTAAGTGCGACATGAAAAGTTCACAATAAAACAAAACATTCGCACAGGCAGTGTCATTAGCTGATCTTCCACCAGTGTCCTTGAATTAGGAGATGACCTGCTACGTGTCCGTTACCATCCCAAAGACATTGTAGTTCTTAAAGGTCTGCGAAGAGCAACTAAACGGCATTACTGTTGCGCAGCCTAGCAAATATGCTGCAGTGCTGCCAAGCTGTTGCGGGACACCGACAATGCCACAGCCACCGCCTGCCCCTGGGCACCCACCACTTGCAGTCCTCGTCGTAGCGGTGTCCTCCATGGAAACATCGCCAGCATACGTGCCTTAGCAAGCTTCTCCCTCCACTTGCTTCTTTGCATTTTGCGCACAAGTGTCAAAGCCGACCCCTGGTAATGTGTTCCCAAAGGTACTTAAAGACCGCACGAAGAAAAGTTGGTCAACATCGTCACCCAATGCCTTGCAATCCACTTCCAAGACTCACTTTTTGAACAGTGGGGAGACTACCTTCCCCACTTCGACGCCCCGCTGTTCACGGCATAGAGCGTAGAGCATCGAAGTCCGAAAAGAGTGGCACAACTTTGGGCTCTTCCAACCGCAAGAAACGGCGCAAAGAGCACAAGCACAAAGGAGACTGGCAGATGCACAGTCCCAAGTATAGTTGCAAGAAAGCAAGCATAAACACTGAACCTCTGGGCAATAAATTGACGATTTCGAGCAATATTACTGCCTAGTTATCAGGGCAGAGCAGCAAAAAAAAAAACCAGTTCCCACACGCGACGAAACCTCCACCCTGCCCTGTCAAGACACCTACTGCAAACACAAATGAGTCCCCTTCAGAAGAACATGTCCCTGCTCATGACACCCGCTGATCTTGTAGACGCACACACCTTCATGCGCAGATGAAGTATCAGCCCAATCTCCAATTCGACGACCCCAGCGTTATCGTATACGCAACCTCAATATTTTCAGGATTTCCGCCTATCGAAGCAAGATTAGTTTTTTTTCTTTGCCAAGTGGTCTTGGATTTCTGAAGGGAGGTGGGATGACAGATTAGTTTTTTTTGTTGTTTCAAGTGTGCTTGCAATTCTAGATGGGGTGGGATGTGAGCTCCAGCTCCAGAGATAGTGGGTTCAAGAAGAAGTTCAAGCAACCCTGGGTGTCGCACCGCTGTTCCGGCGTAGAGCGTAGAGCATCGAACGCACTGCTTGTATTAAGCCTTCCTTCCAACCATTAAATGTTTTTCCTCCCTTTCTGCCCACTTCATCCGCTCACACATTTTAAAAATTTTGTGTGCCACATGCTACTTTTGATGTAGAGGGAACGAAATTCCGATAGACACGTAGCTAGCTATACGTCGTACTATAGTTTGTCTGGTGTTCTGTCGGGTACCCGAGGGCACTTGCTTGTGTCATGTGTTGTCGAACCGTTGATGACAAAGTGCAGAACCTCGACAAGTCGTCATCATCATCACAATCATCATCATCATCATCACAATCATCATCATCATCAGCCTGATTACGTCCACTGCAGGACAAAGGCCTCTCTCATGTTCCGCCAGTTAACTCGGTCCTGTACTTGCTGCTGCCAATTTATACCCGCAAACTTCTTAATCTCATCTACCCACCTAACCTTCTGTCTCCTCCTACCCCCCTTGCCTTCTCTGGGAATCCCGTCAGTTACCCTTAATGACCAGCGGTTATCCTGTCTACGTGCTACATGCCCGGCCCATGTCCGTTTCCTCTTCTTGTTTCCTCTTCAGCTATGATATCCTAAACCCCTGTTTGTTCCCTAATCCACTATGCTGTCTTCTTGTCTCTTATAACGTTACGCCTACCATTATAAAGGCGAAGCTCCTTAAAGCGGCACCTGTTCGTCACTCGTAGTCGTAGTCGTAGTGTGTAACAAGTGTTACATTTTGACCTGCAAGTTGGTCCCGGTGGGAGATTTCTCCTGTGCTTTGTTGAACAATAAAAAGTTCGCGAAGTGCGCGTTCACTAAAAGCCGAATGCTCCTGTCTCTCATTCCCCATTAGCAGCCATTAGCATGCACATTGAGCACTATCTGACAAGAAAGGGTTGCTACGTTGTACTCGCTGGGTGTAGCTTCCTTAGTTTTAGAAAGGTTTAGCGAGCGTTGAATCGCAGTGTCATGAATACAATGAACTAGTATGTACCATGAACTCGAGGTGGTTAAAGGTGGGAAGTAGATGCGAAGCGCAGGCCGTAAGAAACTAAAAGCAGAATTCTAATGTCTCTCATTTCCCATTAGCAGCCATTGGCATCTACATTGAGCACTATGTGACAGGAAAAGGTTGCTACGTTATACTCGCTGGGCGTAACCTCCTTGGTTTTAGAAAGGTTTAGCGAGCGTTGGGCCACAGTGCCATGAATACAGTGAACTAGTATATACCATGAACTCGAGGTGGTTAAAGGTGGGAAGTAGACCCGAAGCGCAAGCCGTAAGAAAGTGTGCGTGTGCCACCTCTCGTTTAGTACTTGGAATGTCCGCTGGATGGCGGTGCTTCTATATGGGGCATATATATTGAAAAGGTGCAAGATGGTGGTACTTGGAGTGTTGAATAGATAAACGAAGAGACACTCAGACAGATGCATGGATGTACGCATGAACGGACGCAGGGGCGGATGCATGGACGAACGCAGGGACGGACGCACGAACAGACGCACGCATGGGCGGGCGTCTGTTCGTAGCACGCATGGACGGTCACACAGACGGACGCATGGACCGACGGAAGCAAGAACAAATGAACGGACGAATGCTTCGCCCCACTCTCCATCATTCACTCCGTGGATATGCTGCCATTTTTTTCTTTCCATTCCTTGCTGCGTCGTCCTCAATTTAAGCTGAACCCTCTTTGTAAGACTCCAGATTTCTGCTCCGTAGCTAAGTACCGGCAAGATACAGCTGTTATATAATTTTCTTGTGGGATAGTAACAATCTACCTGTGATAATTTGAGAGTGCTTGCCAAATGTGCTCCACCCCATTTTTATTGTTCTAGTTACTTCAATATACCTTCCTCTTGTGGGATAGTGGCAATCTACCGGTCATAATTTGGGAATTCTTGCCAAATGTGCTCCACCCCATTCTTATTCTTCTAGTTACTTCAATCTCGTGGCTCAGCTCAGTGGTTATTACCTGCCCTAAGTAGACATACTCTTTTACAACTTGAAGTGTGCTATTACTTATCTCGAAGCGCTGATCTTCCGAGGTTGTTGTAAATTACTTTCGTTTTATGCAGAATAATTGTGAGACCAACCTTTTTGCTCTCCTTGTCTACCTCCGTAATAATGAGTTGCAATTCGTCCCCTGAGTTACTCAGCAATGCAATGTCACTGGCGAAGCGCAGGTTACTAAGGTACTCTCCATTAACTCTTATCCCTACCTTTTCTCATTCTAGGCTTCTGAAAACCTCATGTAAGTACGCGGTAAATACTGTAAGCACGCGGACAAGTACTGAGACCCAAAAATCTTCACTACAGACAAGCGAAGCTAGCTGACAAGTTTTGGCGAATATCCAGTGGAGCTGGGAGCCGTCCTCAAGAATGGGATGTATTCATGGAACTGGGCCTCGAGCCAGATCCTTCTCCTAGCCCTGGAGGCGAACCTTGAGGGACCTGGCAAACGAGCGTGCCCGACATCCAAGCTACGTGGAAGCAGCTCGTCTTTCCAGTGCATTGTCTGGTGGCGGCGGTGCTGCTACGCCTGGGAGTCCACACCGAACGCCATTTCCTCTGCAACGGCATTCTGTATCAAGGCCACCAAGCGAGCCCGCCTGACGCCATCATATCAACGACGTCATGTAGCCCGACGCTGCCGGTAGGTCTTGTGCAACGCACGGCCAGCTCCCTCAACCCGCGGACCCGACAGCAGCCCGATGATGCAAGCGGCGCCATCGAGTCTTGCGACTCGATGGTGCCAGACACGATGGCGATGGCACCAACCAAGGACGAGTGATGCGTGGCAGCATCACTCGTCCTTGGGTGCAACCAAGTGCAGCGGCTCCGAATATGAGGGCCATAACGCCACCCAACGGCGGGTCCCAATTTGAGGAAGCTGACGCCACCAGTGGCGGTTCCGATTGGATATTGGTGACGTAATTGACAACCTGGGGCCTTTAAAAAAGCCATGCGTTGACAAGCAGCCGGTCTACGCGTCAGAGAGAAGACATCTCGCCTCTTCGAGTCCCTAAGCCGTATATGTAACGCCTCTATTTTTATGCTGTACATACACCTTGCCTTAACTCACCGTCGTCTTGTCCGCTTGTCTATCAGCTCTTGGCAGCCCAGCCAGTGACCGTGGCAGCGGCGCCTTTCGGGACCGCGTTGGCGTCGCACCTCGTAACAGTATGTGTGCTGGTATGCGGGTATGTTCCACAGGTGATTGACACTTAGTATCCACCCAGGAACGACAAGAACACAGATGGGCTATTTTAACGTGCCAGCGTTAAGAAATGCTCGACATCGGTAGCCAATGTCAGGAACCCAGCTGGAGTTGAGCCCAAGCAGTCTGAGTAGAAATGAAGCAATTTACCACAGAGCTACGCTTAGTCGCACGATGTCGTGTGTCGGCAGTGATGTTCTCACCCGAACCGCGAATGTTTGCGCCTCGCGCATACTTGCGTCTCGTGCCAACTGTATGCCCCCCCCCCTGTCACCTCGCAAGGCCGACGCAGGCAGCGTCTACTGCCTGTGTCGGCCCATCGAGGCGAAACTGACTTCTCGAGTTGCACAACCGTTCTCTGGTCACCTCGTATACGTAGGCACATGAGCGTCCCACCACTCGTTTCATTTACTTGAGGTCCCCTTCTGGAAAACAACGACGAGGTTCCAGTCACAGTTACTAGACGCTATGGAGCAATTTTAGAACACCAGAGAGCTCTGAGAAGGATATACCCCCCTCCCCACAAAGACCTCAGCAGAGAGCAGTCGGTTGCTTGGAGACAGCTGCAGACTAATACGTACCCCAATCTAAGTCTTCTGAGTAAAATCTATCATGTAATATTCGCCAACAAATACCTGCTATGCAGAGAACACCCCACACTTTACCACGAGACATGGGCCTGCCAACACACACAGGTAGTGCCAAGAAACTGTACACCAACACCGGAGCAGTGGGAGGCTGCGCTGTCCTGCTCCAAGCCTTAAGAACAGCTCAAGCTGATCGACAGAGCTTGCAAGATGGCAAAGGCCACAGGGGCCCTGAACTAAGGGCTCTACCTTCTTCGGAAACATTATTTGTAATAAAGTTTTGCATTCATTCATTCCTTGTCGAAAATGCGGGTGGCATTTTTTACTGTAGAGGACGTTATGTGCAGCGTTGCTGATAAGGTGGCAGTGCTTCACTGCTGGCCTGAAAGGTGAGTCTACGGTAAAAGTCATGATAGTAGCGCTCTGCTAGAAGGAAATAATATAGAGGCCGATGTACTGTGTGAAACGCGTGCACGTTCAGAAACTGTGTCGGTGGTGAAAATTATGTGTCGGTAAAAGAAATTATTCACAGCTGCTCCATACATTGTCTGTCATAGCCGGAATCGCTTTAAGACCCCATAAATGATGAAGTAGACGATGCGCAGCTCTATATATCTGGACTCTTCAGAGTTCTGCGTTTATGAAACATATACAGACATTTGTAGAGGCTAAGGCAATAATCTGAATTGCAAATGAATTTAGATGTGAAAAAAAAACTGATCCAAGGTCAGACAGAGCATGCATTTGCGCCCGGCTCTTATCGTGCAAAATAAACAAAAACCAAATTGCTTTTCACGCTGAGGCTTCGGAATGCATGCAAAATAGGTAGAACTGCAGAGTACTCAATGCGCTCCCTAACCGGCAAGGAATTCACTTGCAATCCTCAACCGAGAAAAAACAGAAAGTCACTGCGTTGATTAAGTACAAAACAAAGACGACTGAAATGCCAGAGCCGCCATTTTTTCTGTCGAATGCATGAATTCTCCCTTTGCCCTCCCATATCTGTGTGCACCTAGCGTGTTTTCCATAGACTCTAAGATTGGACCACCGTTGAGCATGTTACTATTCATGCAGTTACTCTGCTTGACTGATATGTGGGGTTTCAAGTCCCAAAGCCTCCATATATATGATTATGAGAGACGCCACAGTAGAAGGCTCCGGAAATTTCGAACCCTTGGGGTTCTTTAACATGCTCCCAAATCTGAGCTTACGGGCCAAAAGTATTTTCGCCTCTCGAAAATGCAGCCGCCGCTGCCGGGATTCTTTCGCGCAACCTGCGGGTAAGCAGTCGAGTACCTTAGCCACTGGACTACTGCAGCGGGGCCATGCAGTTACTCTATGATACGTTGACTTACTATAACGTCAATTGACGCCACAAGTCTGCGATTTGTGACGTGTTGCGTTGATGCGATCACGCGATTGTTTTTTGCATCGCTCACGTATAGGTTGCCGGCGTAGTATGCCTGTCAATTTTCGTGATTTTGAGGCATCGCTAATGATTGACAGGGAATGTACCGAACGCCACCCATGAACGTTTCAGCACGCAGAAATGGCGCCCGCCGAAGTGGCGTAGTGGTTACCGGGTGTCACAGAACGAGCGCTAAAAATGGGCGCGCCGCCAAATTCTTGCGATAATGGGCGGGAGAAACGCCGCGAAGGCAAAAGAAGAAAAAAGGAAAAAAAGAAAACAAACGGCCAAGGCTCCCCGGGCGCGCGCTCTCCCCGCAGAAGCGTGGCTTCACCGACGAACCTCCTCACCCCACAACGACGGCCGAGCAAGCACTCGATTTTTCCAGAACGAAAGGGGCGTGGTCATACCGAGTTGACTCATCGGCCGCGGAGGGCTTTCCAACCGTCTCGCCCTCTTCCCAGCCTTCGCTGCGTATCGCGCCGACGAAATGACGAGAAGCGTCTGGAATGTCGCGCGCAAGGTATTTAACCGAGCAGCTGAGATGAGAGATCAGGAGGAGACGGAAGTTAACGCCAGAGCGCGTAGGGATTCCGCCGTGTAGTCGGCGAAGGTTTTGGTCCGTAGGGACGAAGCCGGAGATGAAGAGGATTTCCATCTGAGGGGTGAAGGCTCGGGCTACAGGCAAGAGCGTGTGTTTACCGCTATCGAGCGAAGACCCGTGGCAACAGCTGCGGGTGTGAAGCCGACGTGTTCCGGCGAAGAAGTTGAAGTTTGAAAAGTGGCCAATTGAAGACGGGAGGTTTCCTAGAAGAGAAACTTCGAGGGCTGCGGAACGACAACAACGCTGGACTTTGAGTGAGTGATTCTCGGAAGAGTATCATTCAGACTTTTGTTCCAAGGACTTTGGACTGAATAGGTTTTCTATCTCTTTAGTCTTTAAGTGTCTTGGTTGTTCAATGCATGCATTGTAGTGCGTATCGTTGTCTGTGTCCGTTGTTTTGAGTGTGGCTGATTGTACTGTGTAGTAGGTTGTTTGATTGGTGACATATTGTATGCAACTGTTGTGGAGTGTGCATTCTTGTGTATTGTTTTCGATCTGCCATTATTGAGAATATAATTTTGTTTGTTTATCAACTCTCGGCTCTGACTTGTTCTTTGGGCCACAGCCGGCGTCTGCTGGCGCGCCAAAAAGGACCACCTCTAAATTGTCCACGCTTTCGTGGTGCGGTTCGGGGGGCCGATACTTCGGCTCTTGGAATTAGCCCGGCGATCGCCTCCCTAATTAACGGGACCGGTGTGACACCGGGCTCGGCTGCTGACCCGAAGGTCACGGCTTCGGTATAAGCAATATACGAGACATAGCCTTTCGGTATAGGTAATATGGTTGAGGCTTGAGCATTGTGCGACATAAATTAAGTGCACGATATAGGGCACCAGATGGTTGAAATTGTCGAAGCCCTTTACTACGACAACTTCTAATCATATCCTGGTTTTGGTCGTTAAACCTTAGATATATTTTAAATCATAATGCTGTGTTGAACAAAAGTTATGACAAAACAGTTATAACATTATCTGGGTTTTACGTTCTAAAACCATGATATAACGATGGGAGCCGCTGTAAAGGAGGGCTCTAGAAATAACAATCTGGTGATCTCTTACGTGTCGTAACATCGCACAGAACACAGGCTTCTACTATTTCGCCTCCATTGAAATGCGACCCCAGACAAGTGTTTTCCACATGCTCTGGAAGTGCTCTACCGTTCGCTGCACTTATATAGCATCGTCCAGCAACTGGGAGTCTGCTCTGCAGTGTTGGAACATAACATCACAACTTTGGGCTGTCCAGAGAGCCCACAATGAGGCGGTAGGTCTTGGCCTCACTGTCCCGTCGTGGGAGCAGCCTGCCGTGTGCTCGAGCACACGCTTTCGGACAATCAGAATAAAGTTTCCCAAACCAAACCAAAGCAAACCAAACAAGCGTTTTGGCGCAAGCGTTATTGCACAAAATAAAGAAATCTGAGGGCAGTCCTAATTGTTCCTACACCTACACCTCGGTGTTTCCTTGGATTAACTCTGTTCCGTCGAGCTGCCGCAGCATATCTCAGAGGCAACGTAAACATTAGTGCTTGCTTGAGGTGCACTCCACCAGGTGGCGCGACACTCCAGGCAATTCGCAATCGGCTTCCATGATTGATTGATTTGTGGGGTTTAACGTCCCAAAACCACCATATGATTAGGAGAGACGCTGTAGTGGAGGGCTCCGGAAATTTTGATCACCTGGGGTTCTTTACCGTGCACACAAATCTGAGTACGCGGGCCTACAACTTTTCCGCTTCCATCAGAAATGCAGCCGCCACAGCCGGGATTTGATCCCGCGACCTGCGGCTCAGCAGCCGAGTACCTCGCAATCGGCTTTCAACGATCTATAATAATTTTTAACAATTTCTGAGAATTAATTGGTCCTCATCTTAAGTAAAGATATTCTCCGATATAATATGTGAACGGGCTTCAGCCACAGAAACTGATAACAGCACTCCGCGCAGGCGAAGCTCCAGTATTTTTTTGGAGATCTTCGCGAGTGTATCAGGTTGTTCTGTTAAAGTAGCGCGTAGGACTCGAGTGATACAATTTGTTCGACAGCTTACGTGAGCATCAGCGATAATTCTAAACAATTTGATCATTGATATTTATAAAAAGGAGATGTGCTCCGCCAATAGTTAGATTACCGACGATTCACAACTGTGATACCTGCAATCTGGACCCAGTGGTCAAGTTCTTGTGTAACAAATTTCGTTTTAGTGTGCGCTAATACGCCCCCATAAACAGTTTTGCCTTGAGCAGCCCAACTGCCGCCTTTTTCACCATGACAATGACTTGCCAGTATGTAACTAACTTCAACAAGAAAAAAAGAATGGGTGTAGACAAGAGTTGTTCGTTACGAGGTTCCGCTCCACTCTAAAATGCCCGGGGCACACACTGCGCCTAGGCCGATTAAACGGATCGTTCGCCCAAGGCCTTCTTTTCTGGATGGATGCTTAGATAGCTTTGCGCAATGTTCGCTAATTGGTCTTTTGGGTCACGAGAACAACAGCATCGGCGAACCGTGCTCGCATATACACATATATATATATATATATATATATATATATATATATATATATTGAAAAAGGGTTTATTGGCGACTGTTGGGACGGTGGTCCTACGATGAAACTTGATCGAGCTAGAGCAACGGTCAAGCAGATGCCGGTGATGATCAGCACGAGCTGAGCAAGAGAAGCCCAGCACCCAGTACCCAAGCGGTGGCGATGTTGCTTGCCAACTATGCGTTTTCTTCTTCACAATTTGCCCCCGCCGAAAAAGAGCCATCCTGGCGACCTAAGAGTCTGGAGGCAGAGGGCTATAATATGGCTTAAGGCGGGCGACGTGGACGATGTCACGTCCACGCCGGCGCATGTCGTCAGATGGGGAAAGTGGCTTGATGAGAAAATTCACCGGCGAGGTTTGCTCCAAAACGCGGTATGGGCCCTCGTACTTTGGAACGAGTTTTGAGGAAATGCTGGGGGTTTGGTAAGGAACAGCCAGCCATACAAGTGATCCCGGGGAATAGCTGGGGCTTTGTGAAGAGTCGTCGTTGTTTTCTTTCTGGCGCTGTTGTTCTTGTGACGTAAAGGTGCGTGCAAGTTCACGGCACTCTTCCGCATTTCGGGCAGCTTCGGACACAGATGGGCATTCGAATGCGTCAGGACGGTATGGAAGGAGAGTGTCGATGGTGTGGGATGGTTCGCGTCCGTAAAGAAGAAAGAAAGGTGAAAATCCAGTGGTAGACTGTGCCGCGGTGTTATATGCGAAAGTGATGAATGGAAGAATGCGATCCCAGTTAGTATGATCGGATGTCACATACATGGCGAGCATATCGCCAAGGGTGCGGTTAAATCTTTCCGTGAGCCCGTTGGTCTGTGGGTGGTATGCCGTGGTCTTGCGATGAACAACATGGCATTCAGAAAGCAGAGACGTGACGACTTCTGATAGGAAGGCTCGACCTCGGTCGCTTAGTAGTTCTCGAGGTGCACCATGTCGTAGTATGAAGCGATGAAGGATGAAGGATGCTACGTCCCGCGCAGTGGCACTTGGAAGGGCGGCGGTCTCAGCGTAGCGTGTTAAATGGTCCACAGCTACTATAATCCACCGATTTTCATCTGATGTTGTCGGTAGAGGGCCATAGAGACCAATTCCGATCCTATCGAAAGGGTTGGCAGGGCACGGAAGCGGTTGAAGCGCACCGGACGAGTGGAAAGGCGGTGATTTGCGGCGTTGACAGTCAGGGCAGCCTATAACGAATTTTCGAACAAAATTATACATTCCGCGCCAGTAGAAGCGATGGCGAATGCGTTCGTAAGTTTTGAAAACTCCGGCATGACCACATTGGGGATCGTCGTGAAAGGAGGCGCAGATTTGTGATCGCAAGCTGCGCGGGACAACCAAGAGCCACTTACGACCTTCAGGGGCGTAGTTGCGTCGGTGTAGCAGCCGATCACGAATGGCGAAATGAGCAGCTTGACGTCGGAGAGATCGTGGTACCGCAATGGTTGACGATCCAGAGAGACAGTTAAAAAGGGAAGCGATCTACGGGTCCTTGTGTTGTTCACTGGTAAAGGAGTCGAGGACGAGAGATGCGACGGAGTTGGTACCAGTGGTTCCGCAGGCCGAGTCAGGAGGTAAAGGCGAACGCGACAAAGCGTCGGCGTCAGAATGCTTGCGTCCGCTGCGATAGATGACACGAATGTCGTGCTCCTGGATTTGCAGTGCCCACCGAGCTAGGCGGCCAGAAGAATCTTTCAATGTTGCGAGCCAACAAAGTGCATGGTGGTCCGTTACCAGGTCGAATGGGTGACCGTACAAATAAGGGCGGAACTTGCGAAGCGCCCACACTAGCGCCAAGCACTCATTTTCAGTGACGCTGTAATTGGCCTCAGCTTTTGTAAGTGTGCGACTCGCATAAGCGACGACGTATTCGGAGTAGCCCGGCTTGCGTTGGGCGAGGACGGCGCCTAGACCAACACCACTAGCGTCTGTGTGAACTTCCGTTGCAGCTGTTGGGTCGAAATGCCGAAAAATTGGAGGAGATGTTAGCAGACTACGGAGCGTGGCAAACGCGACGTCGCAGTCAGAAGACCAGGATGAAAGGTCTGCATCACCGCGTAGGAGATTGGTCAGTGGTGACATGATCGACGCAAAATTTCGCACGAAGCGCCGGAAGTAGGAGCATAGACCGACAAAACTGCGTAATTATTTCAGTGTAGTAGGTTTCGGGAACTCAGCGACTGCTCGCAGTTTTGCAGGGTCGGGTCGAACACCATGCTTGGACACGATGTGCCCCAAGATGGACAGCTCTCGCGCGGCGAAGCGGCACTTTTTAAGGTTCAGTTGGAGCCCAGCGTTGGTTAAACACGTCAGAACCAGTTGGAGCCGAAGCAGATGTGTAGGAAAATCGGGAGAGAAAACGACAATCACGTCGAGGTAGCATAGACACACAGACCACTTCAGTCCACGCAGTGTGTTGTCCATGAGTCGTTCAAACGTGGCAGGGGCATTACAAAGCCCAAATGGCATTACGTTAATTTCGTACAGGCCATCTGGTGTAATGAACGCAGTTTTCTGGCGATCAGCTTCTGCCATAGGAACCTGCCAGTATCCAGATCGTAAGTCTAAGGAGGAGAAGAATTCGGCTCCCTGGAGGCTGTCAAGGGCGTCGTCGATGCGCGGTAATGGATAGACGTCTTTCCGCGTCACCTTGTTTAATCGCCGGTAGTCGACGCAAAATCGAATCGATCCATCCTTCTTTCGAACTAGAACGACAGGAGATGCCCTAGGACTGTGCGATGCTTGAATAACGCGACGGCGTAGCATCTCTTCGACCTGGTCGTTGATGACGTGACGTTCTGCAGCAGAGACACGGTACGGTCTTTGACGCAATGGCTGGTGCGAACCGGTGTCAATGTAGTGGTGCACTGCGGAAGTCCGACCCAATTGCGGCTGAGAAACGTCGAATGAATTCGCGAAGTGCTGGAGGAGATTAAGAAGCTCGGCGCGTTCATGGGCACTTAAGGTGTCGGCGATGGAACTCGAGAAGGTGTGACTCGATGAGCTTTCCAGTGGGGAAAGGGCATGAAGTTCCGTCGAGGCGCTACTGCACGATTCGCCTGGCATGTTAAGGAATAAAGAGGAATCGAGGTACTCCACTCGACCGAGACATTCGCCGGCAAGTACCGTAAGCGGTGCAGAAAGGGGGTTGTGGACGAAAATATTGCTTCGGCCCGCAGTGACGTCGAGTGTTGCGAAAGGCAAGGAAACGGCTCTGCGGCTCATGAAAATGTCGGAAGGTGTAAACATTACTGTAGCGTCGTTATGGTCATCGCAGCAAACAGGGACAACGGCAAGAGAGGCTGGCGGAATTTCTGTGTCTTCACGTACGACGAGTTTTGGAGACCGCTCAAGAGTTTCGTGCAAAGGTTCGTCAGACAGGTGCGAAAATTGAACTTCAGCGCGTGCGCAGTCGATGACGGCATGATGATGTGACAGGAAGTCCCACCCGAGGATAACGTCATGCGAGCACACCGAAAGGACGATGAACTCGACAACGTACATAGAGCCTTGGATGAAAATGCGGGCTGTACAGGTGCCGAGAGGTCGAACTGGTTGTGCACTAGCCGTACGAAGCGATAGTCCAGAGAGCGGCGTGGTCACTTTGCGTAGGGAGCGGCAGAGCTGGGCGGCTATAACAGAAACGGCAGCACCTGTGTCGATGAGGGCAAAGGTAGAAACACCATCGACAGATATGGCCACGACGCTAGCAGGTGAAGTGCGAGGACTTGGGCATTCCGATGATGGCGCAGTTCTTGCCTCTGGAACTGCGGCGTTCAGTTTTCCCGGTTGGAGGAAGTGGGTCGGGGACGCATTGGTGACAGAGATCGCCTGCGAGGAGACGGCGAGCGGGGAGAGTGAGTCGAAGCTGGGGGCTGGGGTGACTGAGACTCGGGAAGATCAGTGTAGCCATACTGCGCTGAAGGATAGGGAGCAGGTAGGTGCGTGGGCTGCGGGACATACGGTAACGGCCAAGTAGCGCTGTGTTGCGACTGGAAGCGACGACGACAATATCTTGCCACGTGTCCTGGAGTACCGCAGGCGTAGCAGATCGGTTGATTGTCAGCAGTGCGCCAGGAATTGCTGACTCGCGGTGCGGCCCAAGGTGTCGAAAGAGGGGTAGAGTGGGGAGCAGCTGCAGGCATGGGTGGCAAAAGCTGCTGGCGGGGTCTGCTGCGTACCACCTGGGCATAAGTAAGAGGCGCGGCCACGGGCTGCATAGCCGGCGCATGGGGAACAGGCATGGCCACAGGCTGCTGGTGGGCAGCGAAGGGAACCGCCTGAGCTACCTCCTCGACAATAACGTCGCGCAGTGGTGAGGGCAGACGAGAGGACGGCGGCTGCTGTGTGAAGGGAATCAACGACAGCTGCCGAGCTACTTCTTCACGCACAAAGTCTTTGATCTCTTGCAGGGTTGTTGAGTAATCAGGAACAGAAGTAAGACTAGATAGTGAGTCAGCGTGTGAGGAAAATGGCCGAGTCAGGGCGCGCTGCTTCCTCAACTCGTCGAAACTTTGACTTAAAGTCACAAGTTCCGCGACGGTGGCAGGATTGCGCGCCAGGAGCATCTGAAATGCGCCGTCATTTATCCCTTTGAGGATGTGTTGAATCTTTTCCGACTCGGGCATGGCGTTGTTCACACGGTTGCAAAGACCAATAATGTCTTCGTCGTAACTGGTGAACGATTCTGATGGCTTCTGTGCGCGAGTCCGCAAGCGTTGTTCGGCTATGGACTTGCGGACAGCGGGTAAGGCGAAAACGTCAGCAAACGACGTTTTGAAGGTGGACCACGTCGTAATATCGTTTTTGTGGTTGTTATACCACATTTCGGCCACGTCAGTGAGGTAAAAGATGACGTTAGTCAGTTTTTCCGCGTCATCCCACTTGTTATTTGCGCTCACAAGTTCGTAGTTAGCGAACCAGTCTTCCATGTCGGTCTCATCAGCTCCGCTAAAGACTTTGGGCTCTCGCAAACGAAGAACTCCGGGGTTGCTGGGGGATGGAGTGGAAGAGCCAGGTTGCGCGTTATTGGTAGCCATGATGGGAGGTAGCGTTTGGTTGCGCAGCTCCAGGTTTAGGCGACGGCGAACGGCAGCACCCAGGTTCAGGCGACGGGGTTGAAAAAGGGTTTATTGGCGACTGTTGCGACGGTGGTCCTACGATGAAACTTGATCGAGCTAGAGCAACGGTCAAGCAGATGCCGGTGATGATCAGCACGAGCCGAGCGAGAGAAGCCCAGCACCCAGTACCCAAGCGGTGGCGATGTTGCTTGCCAACTATGCGTTTTCTTCTTCACAATATATATATATATATATATATATATATATATAGGAACAGTTAGGGATAAGAGTTAATGGTGAATACTTTAGTAACCCGCGCTTCGCCGTGATATTGCATTGCTGAGTAACTCAGGGGAGGAATTGCAACTCATGTTTACGGAGTTAGACAAGGAGAGCAGAAAGGTGGGTCTCAAAATTAATCTGCAGAAAACGAAAGTAATGTACAACAACCTCGGAAAGGAGCAGCGCTTCGAGATAGGTAATAGTGCACTTGAAGTTGTAAAAGACTATGTCTACTTAGGGCAGGTAATAACCGCAGAGCCGAACCACGAGATTGAAGTAACTAGAAGAATAAGAATGGGGTGGAGCACATTCGGCAAGCACTCTCAAATTATGACAGGTCGATTGCCATTTTCTCTCAAGAGGAAGGTATATAACAGCTGTATCTTGCCGGTACTTAGCTACGGAGCAGAAACCTGGAGACTTACAAAGAGGGTTCAGCTTAAATTGAGGACGACGCAGCGGGCAATGGAAGGAAAATTGGTAGGTGTAACCTTAAAAGACAAGAAGAGAGCAGAGTGGATAAGGGGACAAACGGAGGTTAAGGATATCATAGCTGAAATAAAGAAGAGGAAATGGACATGGGCCGGGCATGCAGCACGCAGACAGAATTACCGCTGGTCGTTAAGGGTAACTGGATTCCCAGAGAAGAGAAGCGGGTTAGGGGAAGACAGAAGGTTAGGTGGGGAGATGAGATTAAGAAGTTTGCGGCGGGTATAAATTGGCAGCAGCAAGCACAGGACCGGGTTAACTGGTGGAACATGGGAGAGGCCTTTGTCCTGCAGTGGACGTAGTCAGGCTGATGATATATATATATATATATATATATATATATATATATATATATATATATATATATAGGCACACTTACAAACGCAGGCATGGTCATATGTATGGTATAATAATGACCCCCCTCTACCCCTGCATACCCCCTGAAAACAATTTCTCGCAATCCTACTGACAAGAACCATAGACTCTATACCGGTTTTATTTCTTTATTTGTAACACTGTGAATATTCGGGAAATGAAAAGATACCGACTGTGTCTATTCGGAAGAGGAGAAAAAGAGTCACTCGGTGCGCCTGCTACTGAAACCCAAATGCACAGTTCAACCGTCCGTTCAATAGAAATGTATACGATGGCATCAGCACTATAGCCCTGAGCGCTGAGCTGAGTTCTCCCAGTCTCGGTTGCACTTCCTGGAACTTGCGAGTCTGACTGCAGGAGCTGTCTCCCGATAGACTTTACTTTTTTTTTCTTTCATCAGTGGAATTGCTTTGCTTTGCGTTTCTTTCACTCGCGTACTAGTTAGCGCGAAGAGGAAATACGTGTCTCACCCGGAAGTCGTTAGAGCATCGCGCGAAGAGCTCGAGGCGTAATGCTGAAACTAGCAGTCGCTTTCAAAGCTTCGGGTTCTGAATGAAACAGAAACGTTGGTTTTTTTTTAAAGACGATAGTCTTTCTTGGGGACCTTCGACGCAAAAATTTTGGTCTGTCTGTCTGTACAATTATCTATTTGTCCGCCCTTAACTGTACCCTAAACGGCACCTAAGTCATAGAGTAACAGAAAAATGACAAGAGCAGTCACTCGGACGAAAATGCGGTTGAGCTACGCAGCTTCACCCCAGCTGAAAGATGGCACTACATCACTTACTGCTAACTTACCAACAACCACCCCAAAGTCTAGCAGCTGGGATATGAGACGCCAAACAGAACCTTGCCCGCATTGGCTCCAATCTCAAACTAACCGTGCGGCATGATGAAGCGCGACAGTCTCAACGAGGACGCGTGGATTGCTTCACATGAGAGCCTGGTTGGGATTGTGATCGCCGCGAACTCTGGAATGGGACGGTGCAGCAGCAGCGAATCGGCATGCCCCAACGTGCCTCGCGTTTGTGCACAGCATGTTGAATCCACCGCCATCCCGCCGCGGTGGTCTAGTGGCTAAGGTACTCGGCTGCTGACCCCCACGTCGCGGGTTCGATTCCCGGCTGCGGCGGCTGCATTTCCGATGGAGGCGGAAATGTTAGAGGCCCGTGTACTCAGATTTGGGTGCACGTTAAAGAACCCCAGGTGGTCAAAATTTCCGGAGCCCTCCACTACGGCGTCTCTCATAATGAAATGGTGGTTTTGGGACGTTAAACCCCACAAATTAATCATCAATCCACTGCCGCCGCTGCCGGTGCGTTCAATCGTTGCGTTATCTTTTTCTCTTCAATTATGAAGTGTGAACGCGCCATACGTGTTTTCTGCGAATGTATAGTGGCCTGAAGGCCTGAATCCGCCTTTATCGTCTCCGATTGTACGGTGAGATAACGTCGAGCTGGGATCAGGCATGAATCGGGTGCGAGAGAAGTGCACATGGCGTGGACGTGACGACAATGTCACGCTCCGTGTTCATCAGCATTTACGGCAGTGTAGAAGTACGAAAAGCAGCAGGGAGATACCATAAAAGAAGTGCGATTACGGGCCAAGCGTGCGTCCTGGTCTTCACTTGTTTCGTCTGCCTTTCAGCTTGGCAGCTTGTAGGTACGAACGCCATCAATACTGTGTTAAATGCGTATGGCTTTAAGGTCATTGAAGCCATAAACTAAGGTTTCTGGGATTGTGCTGTTCGGCACAGAGATTCTTTTGTGCTCTTCGCGTACTCTTTTCGTGGATTGCTTCACACGAAACAAAACTGTCTCGAAGGCTTCGCAGCACGTTTCCGAGAAAATTTTCTTGGCTCAAGTAATTGAGTCACCCCTCACGTTCTTGGGTTTTCTTTGTGCCGCTATATGTATTCGAAATCACTGCATGATTGAGATTTCGCTAAAATTGAAGCTATGCTCAGTATCATTATCTGTACCATTCGCAAATTGCTTGAAGCTCTAACGAAAGCAATAAAGAGAAGTGGTGAATATAGAAAAATGTTTCTTAGCTAAAGCTAGGACGTAATATTAAGTAAAGACTCCTGCGTAGTTAACGGCTTGCATGACACCCAAAAAAGGTTTGATTTTGCTGCGGCAACTGCTTGTGACTGTTTTTCGCGAAAGAACGATGTAAACTGTGTAGGAGAAGATTAGTGCCAAGGTGGAAAAGAAAACTTAGCCAACAATTATTTTTTCTGTTTTCTGTTCATGACGGAATCAAGGCTGAGGCAACTACTGCTTTGTCGCGTTGTGCACTATAGACGTAGAATTGTGCGTTTATAGCAGTTTTATTCAGTTATTGTTCTTCTTATACTGTTGCCTATATATATATATATATTGTTCGCAAGCGCTGACGAAGAACGGTCCACCGTTCGAAACCGTTGGAAATAAAACCAATTGATATGTGGGGTTTAACGTCCCAAAACCACCATATGATTATGGGAGATGCCGTAGTGTGGTGGGCTCCGGAAATTTCGACCACCTGGGGTTCTTTAACGTGCACCCAAATCTGAGCACACGGGCCTACAACATTTCCGCCTCCATTAGAAATAAAACTAAGGCAACCGCTAAGTTGTGTCTCTTCTTTTCACATGTATATATATATATATATATATATATATATATATATATATATATATATATATATATATATATATATCTTGTGTGTTTTTTAATCATTTCATGACAGCGCTGTATTTTCGTGTCCCGCAGTGCAATGAACCTCTATTTGTGCCTGCGTTTATCAAACACTAACAAAGTAGCCTTGTGCTTACCAAGATTATCATTTGAAAATAAAAGCTTTCGCTCATCGAATGATTCTCATGTTTTAATCAAAATGAGTGCACAGACACACATTGGCATCGTATGCTTGCCGCTCGAGTGGTGCAGCTTACACGAAGCTCAACAATACATGCAAACAATGCCTTAAAAAGAAAATTAAGGTATGGCCTCAAAGACGAGCATGCACGTAGAAGTGGTCTCGGAGGCTCTATAATAGTCCCAGTCACTACGAAATGGCCTGCGAGGCATTTTCTTCTGCGCTCTTCCATCTCTGAGGCTGCAAAGTTTCACCACACCCGTTTGGTGCGCTGCGAACCCAATTCAACCGCTGGGGCATATGGAAGTGTCCTGTATTTAAAAAAAAGGGGGTGACAATTCACAGTACTAGTTACTGTGCTTGGGAGAGCTTAAAGCCGTCCCGTGGCAATATGGGTGCGATAGCATACGTGTGAAACCGAATGTATGAACTCTCTTAACATTTTATATTTTCCTATATAAAAGTGGCCAAGCGATATAACAGCTCCAAACGGCCGATCCCACCCGCAGCACCCACCAATAATGCTCAAGATACTGCGTTAATACTTGTGCGATTCTCAATTAAAAAAACAATAATTACGCATATCTGAGGCACCATAATAACACATCAATATTCTGTATGTGTGTCTCTTACTAGAAAACGCATACATAAGTATTTATAAGGACCGTAGCGTTTACCACGTAGCTCTGACCAGGCAACGCTTGCACGAAAAGGCAAGTGTTTCCAATGCTTTGCTAAGACGACACCGTGGTGACACCTACCCGTCGCCTTGCGTTCTAAACCTTATCACGTCCGAGACAGGCGCGCCGGGAACGCGCGCTTTCTTTTCCAAGATAACTGCCAGATAGCGCTCATGTCTCACGTGGGACGTGACTTGATGCACCTGTTCTCCTCTGCAGCACGCTCGAGGCACTCGAACACAGTGCCTCCAGTATACCATTCACCTATTTTCTTCCGCATATCATCAAATAAACGTTTTGTTCACTCTCCCCAGACGCTAGACTATCGTCTTGCGACGACATTTGCACTGTAACATGCAGATATGGGGCCAATTTTTTAAATTCGTTTCTTTTCCTACGGCTATAACACCTCTTTAGAAAGCACAAACTCGCCTTTCGTTTGGTTTTAACACAATTTTTCGTTATGACACTTTATTGCTTATTCACTCCCTCGTTTTTTTTTCTTATATTTCGTCGGGAACTTCCCTGTGAAGACATGGACACCGAGTGAGAATTGTTTTGCGGCTTTGTATATTTAGAGATAACTTATGTCCGGGTTCCTAAATATTTTTAACTAGGCTTCTAAAATATAAAACATAAAAATGCATCGCTCTGAATCCAGTTAAGAGTTGCCTTTATTTATTCAACACTGCCACTCTCATGTCGAGACTATAGCGAGTGGACGTAGGTTTGCTTCTGTAATATTTCACTCATCTTATCTCTTCCCCAGCGCCGGGTAGATAGCCGCTCTAACAGCCTCTGACCTCCCTGTCCTTCCTCTTCTTTTTTTCTTCCTTCCGTATGAGTACTCATAAAGCCTAGTTTCACACAATTGCCATACAAAAAATATATCAATCTTTTTCAATGTCGAAATAAACACACTGATAATACAACAAACTAATACGACAAACTGAAATACTCTGAAACATGAATCTGCCGCAATTAAATGAAACGTGCAATTGAGTTGTGCGCAAACTAAAATATGGAACTGAAAAAAAAAGGATTAGGTTAGCTTCAGAAAAGTGAAAGTTCGAACGAATGAATTGATCAGATGTGATGTGGGGGAGTAAGTGTTCAGAATATTAGCTTCAATCACCCGTCAAGAGAAAGATAGTTGGTTGACGGAGCTGTTCGAAACAGCGGACGTTCTTATTGTAAGCAGCTGGGATCTTTGCGACATCTAGCGGAAAGTATTTTAACCATGAACGTCTTTCTACGTGGCCTGAGAGATCTTCTTCATCAATTGAATGAAAGGTGAATGTAGCCCGAGGAAAACACAAGGCCACGAAGCCCGACGTGTGACCGACCCTACGTGAAACCAAGTCAAGGATTAGGCTCGTCTACCATTCTTGGTTCATTTGGTCTTTCTCTGCCTATAATACGTACCTCGTCGAGTTGAGTAACACTTGCGGTTGATTGATTGATTGATATTTGGGGTTGAACGTTCCAAAACCACGATATGATATTGAGAGACGCCGTAGTAGAGGGCTCCGGAAATTTAGGCCATCTGGGGTTCTTCAACGTGCGCTCAAATCTGAGCACACGGCCCTACAGCATTTTCGCGTCCATCGAAAATGCAGCCGCCGCATCTGGGATTCAATCCCACCACCTGCGCGTCAGCAGCCGAGTACCTTAGCCACTAGACCACCGCAGCTGTGTGTGGCTGGGCGAGTTCGTTAACATCAAAGGGGCACATCAAAGCGTCCACATGGTAAAGAAGGATCATAGACAAAGCAGTAGGAAAGAACAAAAATGCCCGGAGCTACAAGTTTTCTGCTGCCTCCTTCTTTTCACGTATCTTTTTTTCAAGTTTGTGCTATTACGTACCACTTTTTGTTGGATTCTTTTTGTTTCATTTTACTTTTCAAGACGAATTTTCCTTGCTTACTTTGTTTGACTTATGCTTTCACCCTTTATTCCCATTATACGTAAGAGAAAATATATTTTTCTTTCGGACTTCCTACCACCATTCGTGAAATGTTGACTTCCTCCTCCAGAACTAACTTATGCTGGCCCCACTCAGTATGCTTTTTTTATTCTGTTACTTCTAGTGTTGTGGCTAAGGGCCCGATCCATTGTGTACTTTCTTCTCCACTAAGCGAATGACGAGCCTTGATTTCTATATTCTGACTTACGTTTTCGCTTTCCACAAATCCGTCCATTGCCGGTCGTTTTCGGAAGATAGCGCTGTTTCTATAACGGCTATCTCCTCGATATCACGAAAAACCTCACAATGAAACAACACTCATGTTGATTTTTTTTTGAAACGTTGCAACTAATTTCGAGCCAGCCATGCCACTTTCTGCTTTTCTGTACGGTTTACATTACTTTTATTCGCCCTTCGTCATTCGGAACCAGGAACGATACAGGCCAAGAGGTAGATAATGGAACGAATAACACGTAAATTGATGCGGACAATCTTCCCCTTATGATTCTTTTGATTTTCTGCAAACGCGAGGCTCTTCGTATAACGGCAATGTGTATTCCATTCCTTTACACGCCTATATATATACTCTGTTGTTTTTTGCATGAACTCGTTACAGATTGCAGTCGAAAGATACTTTTCGTGTAAAACTACAAGCGATGCCTTGTAGGCCAAGGACATGATGGTACCAATGTAGATCTTTCTGCACAAAAGGCAAGCTCAGCACGCTGGCTACTGCAGATTGCGTGTTGTCTCCTTCACTGATATGCATGCATGTCCTTATGCATGCATGGATGCGTGCACGCACGCACCCATGCATGTATGTACGTACGTATGTACGGGGAAGGTGAAAATTCCCATGCCACTTTCTCATGCATTTCCATGGAAGCATGGCCTGCGAACTTTTGAAAAGGACAGTGTGTATGAAAGTATATATGTATGTGTTAAATGGCTGTACCAACAAAAAAAACTATGTTCTCTTTCTAAGATGAAAGGACAAGCCGTCAAGACATAGAAGATGTATTGTTAGGTGTTCCTAAACCCTATAAAATGACTTGAAATATGTTGTTTCATAATTCACCTTCTGTTCTATCTGTACTCTCACGTCACGGCACTGTACGAATCAGTCGTCCAGTGCTTGTACAGTATATCGTGATGTTTTGACGGCCGCTACGATGAATGCTTCCATCGATGATAAAAAACCAGCCATTTAAAGGTGGTAGTACGTTACGTCATCCCCGGAGTATACCATTTGCCCTTCCGCTTTCTTTTTATTGATGGTATTCGACATCACATTCGGTTCGCCGTCCTGACCGACTGCTCTCTCCAATAAATTTTACGATGAGATTTCCTTTCTTCTGCCTCCGCGGTCAATTGCTGTGACCAACGCGTCGTCCACCTCACCGACACGGACTTCACGCTCAACGACAATACCCACGTTTGACAGCTGCGGAAGATACCGAACTACCACCTTGCAAGAGCGAATTGTGACTATTATCTCCGAAGACATCGACCATGACGATGTCTCACCATCATTCAGTAGCGTCCGCAAAGGCATCGTTCTCGCCTCCGGTGTGGTTAGTTTTATCAATGGTTCCGCAACCTGCGACCTTCAAATAACTCTATTCGAAGGTTGCACGTTTGGTTCCTGCCCACGGCAATCTATCTTTTTACCCACATTTCTGTTTTCACGTTACCATTACGTTTCGGTCTAATAACTTGCCCTATACTTTCCTTAGAACTATTTTCTGTTTGATCTCATCAATATGTCGTCAAAACACGGTAACACAAGCAAGCCCTATATATATATATGTGACGCTACGATGGATGGGCGACGTGGCCTGGCTCATACGCCATGTTTATTCTGTTCTGCACTTCTTCCTTCTCGGCTTCTACCAATCATCGCTTCATACGTCACACGATTCCCCCTCCCCCCCCCCCGAAAGAAGGCATGGATTACGAACAAGGAAAAGTACACAAAGAGAGGTTGAGAAGTCACAAATGTCAAAATGCACAATTGGTGTCATGGCCCCGTGGTGTTCCGTAAACTCGCAAAACTTCAGGAAAGAGTGCAGCAGTCCGGTTAACGCAGGAGTTCTGGTGGGCGAGGCTGATGGTTGCGTCCTGGATAACACAAGAATGCTTTGGACGTGGAGATAGCAGAAATCGCAGCCGGAATTCTTGTGAAGAACAAACGAGGTTCGAACACCTTGCAGATTGGACAGTTCGGATATCGTAGGTATGGAATTCTTCGTCGTGGCACAGGTCGTGCAGGCAGCTTGCTTGCGCGTTGATCGAGGTTGATTGGGCGCTGCCTGTGTTTCCGCTGAGTACAACAGGTGCTTTTGTGGCTTTTGGAGATTTTTCTATGGTGATGTCGCAGATGTTTTGATTGAAGGCACATTCTTGATCTTTGGTGGATAATGTATCTACGGCGATGGGCCTTTTTGCATTGTTCTTTGAGCCTTAATAGTGGTCTCGATGAGGTTTCCTTTCGTCGTAGACAATGTTGAAGTATACGTTGACGTTGTAGTTTCTTGGTTTCGTCGACTTGCTTGTGGTGTGACATTGATCGTGCTGTGTCAGGATTCTTAGCAAATCCTTTGCAGGCTTCTACGACGTGAACCAATGCAGATGTTTCCGGCACAAAACAATGTGCGGGGTTTCGTGCACTTGAATCTTCTGTATTCATAAATCGTTCATTGTTGGTGGTTGCCTGAAGATTACTTGTGTCATCAGAAGTCGCACCTGTGCTTTTGTTTTCATTGTTGGCAGTGGGGTTGTATACTGGATTCACGTCACTTCGATCTTGTAATTGATTAACACTAGATGCTTTTGCAGAAGACTTTCCTTCACAAGATGCTGATTGTGAATGCTTCTGTCTTTGTGGCACTGCTGAGCTGAATGCCAAGTCAGTTTGCAAAGTATGCATGCGGCATGAAGTAATCAATGCATTTGGGTCATCAATAGCGAATTCAATCCTTTTATGCAGCGGTGGGTTGAGCATTGGTGATATATCCGCGGATGAGGAACCAGGTGGAAGGTTGCGAACACGACCACGTGGTCTTTCCGTGAGCATGCGGCTAACTTCACCTGACGGGACTTGTAAATTCATGCTATTTACTCGAGTGCGTGAAGGCTGCCTATGACTGCGATGACTGAAGTGGAATGCGCTGAGAGTGCGTGTGCTAATTGAATCTTCATTATAGTCTTGAAACCAGATGATCATTCCTTCTTTTATCTTTTGCCAAGACTCGTCGTTGTCGAATATGTGGGTGAGGTGAAACTTAAATGCCTCACCGGTGACGTAGTCGCTGAAGTTCGTAACCATTTCCCGTTCCGACCAAGATGCAGCGGTAGCGTGGAGTTCGAACAGGTTGAACCAGTCCTGTACAGGTCCGTCATCCGCTGATCCGGTGTACTTGGGGATGTCGAGGTCAGCCGATGGTTCTGTCATGGTGCTGGTCGTTGTCCTCCTAGGCGATGATTCGGTAGTCAATGTATGGTCAGGGCGTCTTCTGGGGAACTGCGTCGATGATGAGTGACTGATGAAGGGGCAGGCAGGTCTTCATCCTGTCGACTTGTGTGACGCTACGATGGATGGGCGACGTGGCCTGGCTCATACACCATGTTTATTCTGTTCTGCACTTCTTCCTTCTCGGCTTCTACCAATCATCGCTTCATAGTCTCATATATATATATATATATATATATATATATATATATATATATATATATATATATATATATATATATATATATATATATATATATATATATATTGTAACAGCGAGCTGTGATAAGATGGTTTTATTTACAGGAGGTGAACAACGATGGTCGTTTGTGGCAGCACACTGGGGTCGTGCCAAGACTCTTCGCCTTCCTCTGCTTCTCTTCTCTACATTTTTCTAGTCTGTTACATTCCCCCGCAAGCAGACGAAGCCCGTAGGGCGAGTTACGATGCACAAGGAGGGTAGAAAGGTTTCAGGCGAGCAACTTGAGTGAGCTGCGTTCTGCTCGATCGTCGACCATTGGTCAAAAGACGAGCTATTACGTAAGTGAGCTGGCTTAGACGCTCCAAAACTACAAATGGGCCTGAATATCGTGACAGGAGCTTTCGACACAATCTGCGCTTGCGTTGCGGTGTCCAAAGTAACACCAAGTCACCTTTTTCGAATAAAACCGGTTCGCGACGGTCGTCGTATCGTTCCTTCGAACGACGTTGAGAAGCCACAGTACGAAGACGAGAGATTCGACGGGCTTCTTCCGCGAGGCACAGGGTGTTTGATACAGAGTCGTCATGGTGTAGAATGAAGGGTGAGAAAGTGTCTAGAGGGCTTAGTGGCAACCTGGCGTACAACAGATAAAATGGGCTGAAGTTCGTTGTTTCATGTTTTGCCGTGTTGTACGCGTACGTGATAAAAGGCAGCACTTCATCCCAGTTCTTGTGATTGGAAGAAAAAGCATGTTGATCAGCGTTCTGTTTGTCCGTTCAACGAGGCCATTCGTCTGCGAGTGATATGGTGTGGAATGTCGGAACTGTGTTGTGCACATGCGTAGTAATTCTTCAACGGCATCGGCAGTGAACTGGCGGCCACGGTCGCTGATAATAACACGCGGTGGGCTATGGCGAAGGACCAAGGAGTGAAGCAAGAAGTCCGCCACGGATGCAGCGGTAGAAGAGGGAATAGCTGCGGTTGCGGCATACCGCGTATGATGATCTACGCAGACGATTATCCAACGCTTCTTATTGTTAGATAACGGAAATGAACCCATAATGTCAATTCCTACTTGTTCAAAAGGTGTGCTGGGTGGTGTTAACGGCTGAAGGGGACCTGGTGTAGCAGTGGCCGGGCGCTTGTGACGTTGGCACGTCTCGCAGCTAGCGACGTAACGCTTCGTCGTTTCGTACATCTTGGGCCAGTAAAAGCGTTCCTGCGTGCGGTTCAGCGTTCGTATGAAGCCGAAATGACCGGACGTCGCATCGTCATGCATGGCACGTAGAACATCGGAGCGAAGGCTCTCGGGGTCAACTAGAAGAAAACGTGCTCCAGGTCGGGAGTAGTTAGTTTATAGAGCAACCTGTCTCGGATAGCAAAGCGACCGCTGTGTTGGGAAGCACGTGTGGTGGCAAAAAGAGGATCCAAGTTGAGATCGTTGCGTTGTTCTCTCTGGAAATCAGCCGCGTTGGGGAACGTGCTTGTAACAGCAGCAAAGCAGTCGTCAAATTTCTCAGCATCGCAGTCAGTAGTCGCAAGAGGAATCCGGGAGAGGCAGTCTGCGTCAGCGTGACGACGGCCACTCTTGTACGACACCGTAAAGTCGTATTCCTGAAGTCGCAGCGCCCAACGTGCGAGGCGGCCAGAGGGGCCACGCAAACCTACCAGCCAGCATAACGAATGGTGGTCAGTAATTATCTTAAATGGCCTCCCGTAAAGATAGCAACGAAATTTCCGTACAGCGAAAACAGCTGCCAGACATTCCTGTTCTGTAACTGAGTAATTGCGTTCTGATTTGCTGAGGCAACGGCTGGCATATGCCACGACATGCACTGCGCCATTGTGACGTTGTACAAGCACCGCACCTACACCGATACCACTAGCGTCCGTGTGGACCTCAGTCGGGCAAGATGGATCGAAGTGACGCAACAGTGGTGCTGACGTTAGTGCAAACTTAAGTTGTGAGAATGCGGCGTCACACTTTGGCGTCCAGTTGAAGGTTGCATCCTGTCGCAAGACGTTTGTCAGCGGATACACGATCTCCGCAAATCGTGGAACAAAACGACGAAAATATGAGCATAGGCCGACAAATGATCGAAGTTCTCGTGCGGACTGCGGTGATTTAATAGAGCTCACTGCTTCTATCTTGCGAGGATCGGGTCTGACGCCATCCTTGTCGACCAAGTGCCCCAGCACGAGAGTTTTACGTTCGCCAAAGGGACATTTTTTTAGAATTCAGAACCAACCCAGCTTTTTTGATGCAGTCGAGAACAAGACTGAGACGGCTGTTATGTTCCTCAAACGTACGGCCAAAGATCACAACATCATCAAGGTAGCACATGCATATCTCCCATTTTAGACCACGTAATACTGTGTCCATAAATCTTTCAAAGGTGGCTGGAGCATTACAAAGGCCAAAAGGCATGACATTAAATTCAAATAAGCTATCCGGAGTTACGAAAGCAGTCTTTTCTTTGTCGCCGGGTTCCATAGGTATTTGCCAATAACCTGACCGCAAATCAAGCGTTGAAAAATAGGAAGCAGCATGCAAGCAATCTATGACTTCATCAATCCGCGGTAAGGGATATACATCTTTCTTCGTCACAGTGTTTAGACGCCTGTAATCTACGCAGAATTTCCAGGAACCATTCTTTTCCTGACAAGAATGACCGGGGCTGCCCACGGGCTGGACGACTCTTGAACGACCCCTTTGTTCAGCATGTCCTTTACTTGTTCGGCGATAACTTTGCGCTTAGAGGATGACACTCGGTAGGGCTTTTGGCGGATGGGGTGTGCAGAGCCAGTGTCTATTCTGTGACGAGCGCGGGACGAGGGTAACTGAAGGGGTGCATCTCTATGTTTGAAGTCGAAAGCAGCAACATGCCGGGAAAGGACCTGCACCAGCGCTTGCCGTTCCGTCGTACTGAGAGTCTTGCTGATCATAGCGAGCATTAGATCTTCATTATGGCTAATATCACAAGCAGAGGAAGAGGTGGGGAGGTCCGTAGCTATTGCTGCTATCGAGTTGCATAAGGCTTCATCAAAGAGAGCTATCTTCATCCCGCGAGGAAGCACAACTGGCGTGGCAGAACAGTTCAGCGCCCACAATGTTGCTTCTCCTTTTGTCATGCACACAACAGAACAAGGCACAAGTATGTCCTTCTTAAAACAGTTCTTGCGTAGAGGCCCCACTACGAGGTCAACACAAGCATCATCAACCGCTGTAGAAGAGACTCGAACGGGTGTCAGGCACCAAGATGGTGCTATCACTTCATAAATCACACTAAGTGTGTTCCTGTCTTCGCCACGGTAGTCTTCTTCGGAAAGTGATGGTATAAACAAATTGTTTAGTGATATTTCCCCACTACCACAGTCAACGGAAGCACCGCATTGCTCCAAGAAATCGATACCAAGAAGGACATCGTGCGAACAACGAGATAGAACCAGAAATTCCGATACAAATACTTTTCCAGCCAATGAAACACTGACAACACATACACCAAGAGGATTAAGCCACTCGCCTCCTACACCACGAAAGGTGATTGTATCGTCCCATGAAAACATAACTTTGCGACCTAAGCGGTTTCTGAAGGCGAGGCTCATCACAGACACAGTCGCCCCAGTGTCAACTAACACCATCGTCGGTATTCCATCAATCAATACATTCACTTTGTTTTTGATCATAACAATAGGCCGAGGTATATCTTGAAAAGACCGTCCGGCGACCTCACCTCCATTGGCCGCGGATGCTAGTTTCCCGGCGGCGGAGAAGAACGACGCAAAGGAGACGGCGAGTGACGAGAACGGTTGGATGGTGGTGTCAAACTCCGCTCGGATGCTGGCGAATCACTGCGTCTGGTCTCGCGCGTAAAACGGTCCCTTGGAAACAAGTCGGTTGTCCGCAGGTCATATGAAGCACCGGGTCTTGGTGGCGAAGACATGGCTGGTGTCCTTCGTGATTGGCGGCGTTGTTGGCGGCAATACCGAGCGATATGCCCAGTGAAACCACAGTTGTAGCACACGGGAGGGTCACGGTTTATACTATATTCAATGGAATGAATCCTGGGCCGCTGCTGTCGGCGAGGAAGTTCGTTATCACGCGAAGAACGGGTTTCTACCACTCTCTGGAATTCATTGTATTCGTCGTAAGTTACATCTTGGTAGTATGGTTGGTACTGTCCTTGCCGCAGCGAACGTAGTCTGGCTGAGAGCCCTGAGTATAAGAATGTGGCTGTGCTCGTCGTGATCGTGCGTCATAGGCAGGGCCTCTATCGTATAGACGTGGCTGATACTGAGGTGTGGCATCAGAATCCTCAAAGCCCTCCGCCACTCGGTGCGAAGAGAATGAAGCAACGTTTCGCTCGAACTCTGGTGGCTGATAGGGGGGATGTGTGCTTGGGCGGTTTGCCACTTGCGCGTACAGGCCGAGTTCTTCACGTACTATCTGCCGGATTGTTGTTGCAAGATCAAGCGCCTGGTTGCTGTCTATGCTCGCGATGGTCGTCACATTGGGTAGCCTGCCGAAATTCAGCGTGATGCGTCTCGTCTTTAGTTGTTCAAAACTGCGGCAATGACGAATGACATCGGTGACAGATGTCAAGGTGTCTTTCGCGATGAGAAAACTGTAAACATCCTCGGCGATTCCTTTTAGAATGTGCCTGACTTTGTCTTCCTCAGACATTCCGGAGTCAATGGTCCTACATAGCTTTATGACTTCCTCAATGTAGGTCGTGCAAGTTTCACCTGCCACTTGAGCGCGTTGCATTAGCGTCTGTTCTGCTCTTTTCTTTATCGTTGTTTGGTCGCCAAAGCGCTCTTTGATTTCAGAAACAAATCTGTCCCACGTCGTTAGTGTTTCCTCCCGATTCTCGTACCACATTGATGCAGTATCCGTCAGAAAGAACACGACGTACAAAAGCTGAAAAGCAGCATCCCATTTGTTAGCGGCGCTCACCCGTTTGTAATGGATGAGCCAAGCCTCGACATCTTCATCTGGTCTGCCGGTAAAGGGACGAGCATCTCGCAGTTGTGGAGCCGAACTGGTCGGCGCAGAAGTCGAGAGGGGTCGGTGTTCATTTGCGTTGTGGGACATGTCCAGACCAGATGGATTCGGTTGAAGTCCAGCAATGCGACGGCTCCGTCGAAGAACTTGCGGTTCACCTTCCGTCTTCGGGTGTCGATTACCCAGCACCTCCCCTACAACTGTAACAGCGAGCTGTGATAAGATGGTTTTATTTACAGTAGGTGAACAACGATGGTTGTTTGCGGCAGCACACCGGGGTCGTGCGAAGACTCTTCGTCTTCCTCTGCTTCTCTTCTCTACCTTTTTCTAGTCTGTTACAATATATATATATATAAGCACACACACGCACAAACTTGCCATAAGAAGCGATATATGTACATATGCGCATTACATATGGTAAACAAACATTACACCACCTCCCGCTAAAGAGAACGATGTGTAAAGGCGAAGCATCGGGTGCTACCGCTTACACTGGGGGCGCTTCCAGAATGCGATTCACCAGTTTTCTCGCGCAGAGCATCAAATAAACGTTTTTTCACTCTCTCCACACGCAAGATCGACGACATTTGCAGTGTAACATGAAAATATGGGGCCATTTTTTTATTTTTTCATATGATTACTCATAAATCCCATATTTTCATACAATGGTCATAAAACAAGTACACCAATCTTTTTATACGTTGAAATACGACACACTGATAATACAACAAGCTCATACGACAACCTGAAATTCACTGAAACTCGAATCTCTTGCAATGATTAATGAAAGAAACATGCAATTGAGTTGTGCACAAACTAAAATATATAACTGAAGAAGAAAGGAAGAAATGATCTTGCTTGCTTCAGAAAAGTAAAAGTTTAGATAATTGAATAGATAAGACGTGATGTTAGGGAGTAAGTGTTCAGAATACTAGCAAAAATCACCCGTCAAGATTATTATATTTCGTAGACGAAGCTCATCGAAACAGAGGACGTTCATTGTAAGCAGCTGTGATTCCTTGTGACACCTAGCGGAACGTATTTTAACCATGAACGTTGTTCTACGTAGCTTCAGATATTTTTCGTCTGGGCTATGAAAGGTGAATATAGCCCGAGGAATGCGCCAGAGCACGAATCCCGGCGTGCGGCTGACCATACGCGAAGCCAAGTAATGGGTTAGGCTCGTCTACTATGCATTCTTAGTTTATTTGGCCTTTCTCTGGCTACAATACGTACCTCATCGGGTTGAGTAACACGGTTGGGCGATTGGTTAACATCAAAGGGGTATATAAAAGTGCTTACTTCGAAAAGAAGGATCATGCACAAAGCAGTAGCAAGAAACAGAAAGGTCCGGAGCTACGATGTTCCAGCTCCCACTTTCTTTTCACGGATATTTTTCCAAGTTTGCGCTATTACGTACCACTTTTTGTAGTATTCTTTTTGTTTCATTTCGCTTTTCAGGACGACCTTTCCTTGCTCATTGCGCCTGACTTTTGCTTTCACCCTTTATTCTGATTATACGTGAGATAAAATACTTTTTTACTAGTTTTCTACCGCATTTCGTGAAATGTTGATTTCCTCTTCCAGCACGTATACTTTACTTACGCTGGCCTCTTTCAGTACGCTTTTTTTATTCTTTTACTTTTTGTCTAATGGCCATGAGCCCGATCCTTCCTATAACTTCCTCTCCGCTGAGCTAACGGTGAGCCTCAATTTTTATATGTTGATTTCCTTTCTGACCTTAAACAAATCCCGTTCGTTGAGGGTCATTTCCGGGAGATAGCGCTCTTTCTAAAACGGCTGTCTCACTGATATCACAGGAACCCTCGCAATGGGCCAACTTTAATTTTTATTTTTTTGGCAGCCGTCGCAGCGCATTTCAAGCCACCCGCGCAACCTTTTTTTCTCACATTTTACATTACTTTCCTTCATCATTCCTCATTCGGTGCCGGAAACGAAACAGGCCAAGAGGTAGAAATTGGAACGAATAACTCGAAAACCTGGTGCGCCCAATCTTCCCCTTACTATTCTTTCGATTTTATGCAAACTCGAGGCCCTTCGCAGAGCGGCAATGAGTGTTCCATTCCTTTATACGCTTATAGACATACTTTTGTTTTTTGCATGAATTCGTTACAAATTGCAGTGGAAAGACACTTTTTGTGGGCATGTACAAGCGATACCTTGTAGGCCAAGGACACGGTGGTGCCAATGTACGACATTCTGCACGACAGGCATGCAGGCTACGGCCATTGCGTGTTGTCTCCTTAACTGGTATGTATGTATGTATGTATGTATGTATGTATGTATGTATGTATGTATGTATGTATGTATGTATGTATGTATGTATGTATGTATGTACATGGGCGGTCGAAAATTCCCAGGCCACTATCCCATGTATTTCTATGGAAGCGCGGCCTGCGAACTTTTGAACAGGGCTGTACGTACGGAAATATGTATGTATATGTTAATTAGCATACCGACAAGACATTGTGTTTTATTTTTTGTCAAATGAAAGGCCAAGTCATCGGGACCTTGAAGATGTACTGTTAAGTGTACTTGAACCCTAGAAAATGACTTGAAATATGTTTTTCTTAGTTATTCGGCGTCTGTTCTTACTGTACCCTTACGTCACGGGACCATACGAATTAGTTGTCAAGTCCTTGTACAGTATATCGTGATGTTTTCACGGCCACTACGCTAAATGCTTCCGTTGATGATGCAAAAGCAACCATTCTAAAGGTTTTAGCAGGTCACGTCATCAAAAATAGCAACGTTCCTGCATGAAGTCACCAGAAGCGATACTGTAGCCTGGCGGCGTGAAAGTGACAATGCCAGCAGGTGCAACATGCAAAACTCGGCTTTGATAGTATAACGGTAAAATGTTGCACCGCATTAGCTTCACACTTTTTCGGAGCAGATGAAAGCACGAGACCGGGTTTATTGGTGGTCATTGAAGCCACCTTTTTCCCTGCAGTGGCTGCAGTCAGGCTGATGGTGATGGTGATTTGCAGAATGATCTCGGCAATCAGGTAGTTTATATGGCAAACTAATATTTGAAAATAGGTTTCTCGATCGAAACGTCTTCAAAGGTAACCTTATGATACGTGTCTCTTAGGATATATAGATATCTCTTTGCTCATAGGCTTCGAGGAAAACTGGTTTACCAATCGAAACCGATGGCAAATAAAGTTTGGCTACTAAGTTGTGTATCACACACACACACACACACACACACACACACACACACACACACACACACACACACACATATATATATATATATATATATATATATATATTGTGATGAATCTGAATAACGGACGCTCTGCATGTAATGAAGACGACGATGATCGGTGGCTGTAGTAGTAGCTCGCGCACGCCGCTCGCCGTTAGCCAGACCTGCCTGATAAAGCACATTTTGCCAAGCTGCGTCTGAACCTTTCTCGACGTACAACACCTCTATTTTAATATATATATATATATATATATATATATATATATATATATATATATATATATATATATACATCGTTAAATGTGGGAGACATAGCTTGGCTCATAAGCCAAAATACTTTATTGTGATTGCACTTTTTATCGTGTTGATTTCTACCAGCCATTCCTGAACGCCTTCTTACGTCAAAGCATTCCAACTTCCACCCAACCAAGGTATGCGGGAGCTACAAACCACAAAATGTAACCAAGCGGAGTCTTACATTGAGAAAAAAATGAGAGGTATAGTTCCAAGTCACACCGCAGTTACATAAACTTGCACAAAAACCTTCACAAGGAAGGGCAGTCCGATGATACGAAGACGAACTCGGGTGGCCGAGGTACGACAGTGCCATCGACGTGGATAATGGTATTGACAATTCTTGGATTCTAGTGAGGAACGAAAGGGTTAGAAATCATTCTAGCGCTGGAAGGTCGAATGTCTGATGCGTTGTATTCTGCGTCGTGGCTACAAAAGATGCTTTGCATCTACGATGCGCGCTTCTTGACAGATTGTGACGGCGCGATTCCCGAGTTATTGCATGTCTTTCTTGGCGTTTTGTGTGGGGTCTAGGTGTAATTTAGGCGCATGCAGAATGCGTCTCTGGCGACGTTTATCTATGCGAAAACTCCTTGAAATGATGTTTGGGTTACATATCTTATTTCGCGATGTTCTGTGAGTCGTGAATGTGCTTCCGTTGAAGTGTTCATTCATCGTTGCCTTTGTTGCAGTCTCTTGTTGTCACATACGTTTGTGGACTTGACTTTGTTCTGCTAATGGCACTGTGAAAATGGCTAGTGGTCATCGTTATTGATTGAGTATGCACTGCTTGTAGTCTCCGCGTAATTTACGAGTGGGATGCAAGCATGATATGTGTCAAGGAAAGCTGTAGCTGCCTTTTCGTTTTGATCGATATGTCTTGTATTCACTGGGGACGGTTGTGCCAACTCCTGAAGATGATATCACCGCAAAGATGGCTTGATGTGGTTTTGATTACGAATGTTAGTTTTTTTGCGAGAGAGCTCAGCTAAGTGCTTCCAAAGTATCACCGCTTTCGAAATAACAGTTGCTTGACAAGATGTTTGGCCGGTATTTCAAGTGGCATCTCGAATGTGTGGCGACATCGTGAGGTTTGTATAGTAAGAGTGACGAGCCCCAGAAAAGCTGCTTGACGCAAAACCAAAGGGTGGCTTACGTGAGCAAGACGAAGAGTCAAGTCTATTGGGTGGTTGAATATTGGCTTGATTTTTGTATTGCAGGCAAGATGTGAGCCTTGGCGAAAAATGTGCAGATAAGAAACCAGCTAGAAGATTGGGTCTGGCGGGAAAGCAACCGGGATAATTTTTTGTGGGCCTTACACCGATTTCTTTGTCGGCAATTGAAAACCCATGCTCCGTGTTAAGTTTCTTGAATACTGCTTTAGACTGTGTTGACTACAGCATTTGCACACGGGCCTACAGGCTTTGTCATAGCTCTGCCATGGTGGTCTAGTGGCTAAGGTACTCGGCTGCGGACCCACAGGTCACAGGATCAAATCCCAGTTGCAGCGGCTACGTTTTTGGTGGAGGCAAAAACGTAGTAGGCCCGTGTGCTCAGATTTCGGTGCACGTTAAAGAACCCCGGGAGATCGAAATTCCTGGAGCCCTTCACTACTTGCGTCTCTCATAATCATATGGCGGTTTTGGGACGTTAAGCCCCACATATCAAGGCTTTGTCATAGTCGTTAAACGAACGATCAACTCTGATAGTTTTCCACGTATCATTGTTTTTGAATATATGTGTCAGGTAAAATTTGAATGCTTCGTTGGTGGCGTAATCGTAGAAGTTTAGGACCATCACCTGTTCCGTTCAGGTTACAGTGGTAGCGCATTCAAATTCAAGGCAAACTTTATTGGAGCGTAAGTCACCGATACTCGTCTCTGATAGGTTATTTCATCAGAAACAATTATCTTTTTGTTTGTTGCTAAACGTGCGCGGCTTTTCTCCTCAATTCGAAATAGTGAGCGCCTAGCGCTCCACTAAACCGGTATCGGAGGTTGCTACCTTCTACTACGACAAATTCTCATACTACTACTATTACTACTACTGCCAATAATACTACTGCTGTCACTACTACTACGACTACATACAAAGCAGACGCACGACCTATGGCTTAAAAAGCTTCGTTCGTAAAAAGTGTAACAATTTAGGGTATTTCGTACTCAACAATGGAAGAGCAGTGAGCCACACTTAACCCCACATGCCTTTATGGAGGTTTTTAAAAACCACCTCATGGGCTATTAAACAAGTGAACGCATCATGACAGAACATATCCAGACAACTGAAGGGTATATAAATTACACATTACCGTTCATTATGCCCACCGACTGAGTTGGGCCAGTGCACACATGCGTTTGGTAGCAATCATAAGAGATTTGAACAAGAAAGGGGCGGATATGTAGCTTCGCCTCAAAGCTATTTTGCAAAGACGACCACCTTTTAATATCAATTTCTGCCACATTTGTTTCCAGTGGTGTTCGATTCACTCAGTTCACCATTGTTGAGCTAATTGTGGCTACATTGTAGCGTAAGATAGCACAATAGACACGCATTCATAAAAGGTAGCTTGACATGCGTCGTAGATATCCGAGTTTGCGCTTGCCTTCATTACGCCTTCCTCGTAAGCATCATACGTCGCTTACAGTTCCTTGAGGTGGCTGAGTTGACATGTCACGGCGCACGGTTAGGTACGACAATGTTTCGCGAGGGAAAACATTGCGCTCAGTAGACTTGGTAAACATAATCCTTGAAAAGCATTGTATGCCTTAGAAGATACGAATTAGCACAATCGTACACAGCTTCGCAATATATAAGGAGTTTTTACACGCTGTGCAGAATAACTTCCCACAAACCCACCGCGGTAGACCATTCGCTATGGGTCTCGATTGACTGCTTAGCCCTAGGTCACTTGATCGAATATTGGCCGCTGAGACCGCATTTTCATGAAGGCAAAGTGAGAGAGGACCGTGTGTTTAGGTCGAGGTGCCCGTTAGCGGTCGTAGAAACTTCCGGAGTCCTATACACCATGAAGTCTCTTATAATTAAAGCGTGGTTATGTTAAGTAAAACTCCGGCGTTTACTATTATTTCGTTTTCCGCTATGTGAAGCTATACCTGCACTATAAGATAAACTGCGAGGTATTCCTCCACTGCAGGCTGCTATGTGTACCTATTTTGACAGCACATTTTCATACAAATGTCTGGAGATTCTAGTTGACACTCTTTATGACCATGACAATCGTGACCATATCCCGTCGACTTTGTTTTAGAACAGTATACTTACTGTAAAATTTATGAGCTTCTTCGCGTACATGCTGTAACGGGATCATGACGCGGACAAAGGGAGCAGACTGGATGGTCGGATGAAACTGTTTATTTGGCCGAACGTGTGGCCAGGTAAAAGGAAAGTCTAAATGCAGTAAGACACTGGCATATAAAGTGGGGAACAGAGCATTGGGCCTCAATAAAGTGAAGAGTGGTTGAAGCGAGTTGACATTTATACTCGTGCCATCCAATATTTCAGCGTTATCGCTAGCGGTCGCGTAGGTTCCAGAGCAATCCGGAATGTTGGCGAAGTGAGCGTCATCTTGACAAAACTATGTAGTACAGGCCCGAAGCTCCTCGAAAACTGCAGGCGTGGTTCGCGCTGAGAATTTCTGAAAGTGTAAGGGGGCGATGAAAAAACTTCAAGAAGGAATGTGGCAACATTTACATAGTTGTACGCCGATAAGCGCGTCACTTCCGAATACTTTACATTATTCAGATGGACGATAACAAAGTAAGCCGCCCAGCCATTTCAAAACACAAATACTTCAGTTCACCTCTCCTGCTTTTTTGCGTACAATAAGACTTAATCTAAATTCAGCTCTATGTGCTGCATTCTACCACACGTCATTAACGTACGAGGGCTGCTACTCGAATGCAGCTGACGCAGTGCGGGACTATGCATGGAAACGTAATGCAGTGCGAAAAGTGTCGTTGCGACTCAGAACAGTCTTGCTGACATTAAAGGAGATATAGCAAGCACCGTGAATAGCATATCCTTTCATGCAATGAAAGGTGAAAAAAAAAGAGAAAGCATGTGTTACTATTCTCCGTCACGGCCATCTTCCCAAGGGCTAATTTTAAAAGATGGGTGCTTGTGACAGAAAGATGTGCCTAGAGCAGATTTCTTCCACAGCTGTCTTCCATCAGAAAAACAGTTCCTATCTATTGAATCACATCGTTTAAAAAAAGAGCTAAGTCCTAGAGTGTGAGACGTTTTTTATGATTCTCTTGGGCAATAAGGAATGAAATGATGGTATTTTGGACGACATTTGATCAAGGTGGAGTCTTCTCCCCAGTTGTTTCCCTTTCTCATCTTTCTGGTATATAATTTCTTCTCTGAATAAACTGAGTTTCAGTCTGCGCTTGTTTGTCTTTTCACTTGTGTCTCGTTGGTTTGCGCTTCCAATTATTATATTATGATGGTATTTTCATAGCCTCCTTTATTTGTTTGACACATCTTTAATCAATCAAACCAGCTGGTAAGGAAGGCAAGGAAGGTATAAAGAGAGTTAATTATACTGTTTCAGGCGTAATATAGTAACTGTGTTGTAAAACTGAAGAGCGTAAAAGGGACGAAAAGACAACTTTCAGCTGTAAATGAATAAACTTGCGACTCTCTAATCCGACTGTTACAGGTTACGTCCCTTGTTAGCTGCAAGTTGTCTTTTCGTCTACATTACTGTTAATTAACACCTATATCACAATAATTACGACACACTTCAAATTGTAAAATTAACATTCGTTATACCTTCATTTTCTTCACTGTCTACGCTTTTAATTAAAGTCGTTTCAAAACGTCTCTTCAGAAAGAAACGAATACTCTTTTTTGCGTGCCGTGATTCTCTAATGAGGGCATACAGGTTCCGAACGTAGGCTCAAGTGTCCATTTATAGAGTGAGTGCTTCGCCGGTGAGGACCGAAAAAATAAAGAGAGTGAGAGGACTGCTCGGTGTAAGTGTTCTCGCCAACACGCGCTTGAATGCGAGAAAGCCATCCTTGTCGAGAACGTTTCGGTGCTTATGCAAACATCGACTAATAGGTCGAGATAGTCCTACATTTGGTTTAATACTACCAAGAAAGAAATGTGCTCAATGCAAAATGGAAATAGAGGGGCACTCGAAGACCGCCTTTTATTCATATATTTAAATTTATGCCTGTCTGAACATGTATACCTTGTGCTTCCTCATGTCTACTTTTTCAGTGCACGAGTGCCAGAATTTGCATTTCAAAGTTTCGTCACACAATCCACAATTTTTTTCAATTCCTTTTTCAGGCAGAAACATTGTAGCGGACACCACGGTTGAAATGCCTTGCTCCGCTACGATGCGCTAAATTCAAGAGCTCACTTAGCATATTGACATACACATTTCAAGTTACACAAACTAACTGCTACTAGCCACGCCGCGGTGGTCTAGTGGCTAAGGTACTCGGCTGCTGATCCGGAGGTTGCGGGATCGATTTCCGGCTGCGGCGGCTGCATTTTTGGCGGAGGCGAAAATGCTGTAGGCTTGTGGTCTCAGATTTGGGTGCACGTTAAAGAACCCCAGATGGTCGAAATTTCCGGAGCCCTCCCACTACGGCGTCATAATCATATGGTGGTTTCGGGACGTTAAACTTCAAAAATCATACACTCAAAATAATCGCTATGAGGCAGATCGCTTCGAAACACGAAAGTGCCAAGACCGGTGTTGCTTACATTAGGGAGCATAACCAACCAATAGAACTGAGGGCTAACAAATGAATTGACCTTTTTTGATTTCTACCCAACATCATTCTAGCAACCTCCTCTAAAAGAGAGGAATCTGAAACGAACGCAGTAAACTCGAAACTACTTGACAAGGGAGCTGCCGTTATGATTTCATAAAATGCTTGCCAGAGGGCAGCCACAAGACAGACAAATACAAAACCTTCTAGCTGCATGCTCGGTATAGACATCCCAGCGGATTAATTCGTGGAATGCCGTCGGCAACCGCGTATACTGTCTTTATGCGGAGAGACCTCCCTACAGATTTATTTAGTGGCACTCGCAGCATTCCTGCTGCCTTTCATCGATTTTCCACGCGTGCATGCGAGAAATATTCTATGCTACGCAGAATTGAACGAGCGAACTTTAGAAGACGTTAGACTGGGAATGTCTGAGGCTTGCGCAGTTTCGTGTCTCTTATGCATTAGGCGCTTCGTTTTTCGCGCGTTGCTGATGGTGACAGATGGCACGGCTTAATCACAGAAAAGCAACGACAATTTTTCCGGCACAGGCACCCAAGCAGAACATTTTTATCACAAGGAGTTTTCTTTCTGGATACATCTTTCCTCGTTTTTTTTTTTACACTGGCATTTTTAGTTTCGTTCAATGCCTGCAGATTCACTAACCTTTTTAGCAAGACAAAAGACTGACAAGTAAAGAATGTAGGGCTATCTCCTTGCCAGTGCTTTTTTTTTTTGTTGCGTGGCTTTTAAGCTGCCTGTTTTGCCTTGTGTCGGGACCTAATGAATGTCACTATCATGAAATGGCTCGTGCTGTAGCCGTGATCTTCTCCATCTCCTGCTTCGCTTCCAGAATAAGTGCACAGATGCGTGCGCAGGAATCCACCTGCGCTTGCGTACAGGTAGATGTACATGTTTCTGTTCTGAGATGGAACCGCAGCGCTGCTCGTTTTTGTATCGGCCATCGCGTCCACTTCAAAGAGCAAGCGTTAAATTAAGGCGGTAGGGCGGGTATCGGGTTGGGAAAATCACTTGTTCGTTCAGTGGCGGGAGCGACTGAGTGAGCGAGTGTGCGGCAGTGAAAAGTGAGCAAGCCCAGGGGAGAGGGCAGAGATGACGAAAGAGGGACACAAGTGCGAAAGTGGTGCGATCGGCGATGCAGCTAAGAGCTTCAGCGGCGGTGACGGCTACAGATTGGTGCGCCTAAGAAGCTTGACCCCCAATAAACTTCCCATTTTAAAGGTAAGCGCTGCATATGCATTATGTGCCTTTTGCCTCATCCCGCTTTAAATGTGCGATACATTCGGAGGCTGTGCTTCAGCAAATGCTAAATTTTAAACAGCATCCCGCATTTATGGCATCAAGACGAGTACTGCCAAAAATCATCACAGAATGACATCACATAAATCCATCATGATTTAAGAGATCCGCAAAATTTATGAAGTCATTACGATGTCATAGTGAGGTCAAATGACGTAACGTCCCGTGATGATGCCATCACATGACGTAACTTGTTCAAAGACAGGTGGTTCAAGGAGGCAGCGGGGGAAACAGGTGAAGTGCCTCCGACCTTAGCGCCAATGGAGAAGCCAGTTGCAGAGAGCTTTCGGTGGGCAGCTAGGAGTCATCAACGCATCGACTAAAAAGACAAGGATAGCTTTTCCCTCGTAGTTTTCTTAGGTGATTGGTCTCTGAAGAAAGCAGCGTCCTTGATCATGTTCCCGTTTATGTCACGTGTATGTTTCTTATTTAACTGTATCTGATTGTTGGGTCAATCTTGTAATGACGCTTTTAGGGTTAACCATATTATTAAACAACAACAAAAAACTACTACTACAAAAATAAAACAGCTGTGGGTATTTTTTATGGCACTGGGTAGAAAGAGAGCGGGCGGCGCTCAGGTACACGCCGAGGAAAACCATCGTCTGTAAAGGCGCATTGTGTACTTTGCAAATCTACTTATTTTCGTTTGCCACGTGAAACGTCATCCACAAAATCTGTTTCTTTTTTTTATTTGAACAATAGTTACCAGTACGAATGAATGCTTTGTCATGCCTTCAAAGAAGTTTTTTTATTGTTTTATTTTTTATCTGCCCTTTCATTGCATTTTATACCATTGTCCCAGTTTCTCTTGAGTAATTGCATAATTCTCAGAAGATGTACTCTGACCACTCTGGAAGGTTTTGACCTGATGCCTCATCTAGTTTATGGTGAATGGTGTCACAAAGAAATTTAGACTATGATTGACGCCGTAGGGACAGACTCCGGATAATTTCCGCCCGTGCACTGGAATTACCTAGTGCACGGGCCTCTATAACACATAACCCATAACGAGGTACGACTACCGAGAACGGGAGTGTAGACTTGCTTTTCTGTTACACAGTCTAGCAATGTAACCGCCGCATCACCGCGGCAAATGACGTAGTCTTGTCAATTAAGTTCTACTAGAAGTGTAAAATGAAAGTAAATGTGTTTGGAAAAATTGTTTCACAATTTAGAGTACGAGCTGCTGTACTACGGGAGCGCACAACGACATCCCTAAAGGTCATAGAAGAGTTCACATTGTTTAGAAACACTTAACGTTAGGGCACTTTACGTACCCTACTGTGGGACAGCATTACGCTGAAAATAGAGTTGGACATTGGGCGCGTACAACCCTTTGACAAACTGTGCGTGTTTAGAAAACAAATCGTGTTCAAAGTTTTCGAGTACTTTCTACTGAACTACGGGAGTGTAGGGAGCCATCCCGATTATGCAAATGTATGCTTGGTGAAGGCGTGTTTAGAAAAAAATTTAGCAATTTAGAGTATTTGTAGCTCAGTTATGGAAGACAAGCCGTACTAAACAGTCAAAAATGGCGTGTGTTTAGAAAAAAGTTATCGATTTAAAGTACTCGGTACTCTACTATGGGAGAGCAAAAAGTTGTGTGATGAGCCCAACATTTCATGAGGCTATGTCAATAAACATAACGCCGTGACAACAAAAATGTCACTGAACTAGTGTGTTTACCTGTTTACACGCGGTTGTCTGCGCATGGTACAAACATCACCTCTGTTAGTTACGAATGGCAAAGAAAGAGGACGACAATAAAGAACATACGGAGTATTGCACGAACAAGCAGATTGCTCAATTGTGCCGACCCACCTAGTTGTGCTAGTACAGCACGTGCGTTTGGTAGTCAGTCAGTGCGTTTGGTAGCGATTGTAGTAGACTTCAACATGAAAGTAATTGTGCAATTATGACATTAGGATATTTTTATGCCGCCGATCCTTTCCTATAGTTTTGTATTGTGATAAATGAAAAAAACCAAAAACAGCGGATTGCGGTAGGTTGCCGACGGCATTCGATTCACTTAGTTTATTTTAATTCAGCTACTCACCGTTACTTTGTAGCATAGCTTTGCCCTAAGGGTATTACCGTGCAATGTAATATAACATGCGTCGTTACGCTTGCGAGCCGCAGGAGGAGCGGTTGAGGAAAAAAAATTGCCCGCATCTTCCCTCGGGGGAACACTGAGGAGGATGCGGAGCATATAATTGGCTAACGGGGTGTTAAAGTGCGACTTACTTGGGTCGATGGCTAAATTAGTTAACGTGGTTGTGAAATGGGGTGTTAAATTGCGACTTACTTGGGTCGATGGCTAAATTGGTTAACGTGGTTGTAGGAGGGGGTGTTAAATGAGTGAACACGTACACACGTATGCGAAAGGGCGGCGCTGGTCGAAGGGACGTCGATCATTGTGTTTGTGGATTCGTTGGAATTCATTTCACCGCGACCTTGGACGTCGACGCGCCGTACAAACCAACTAACGAGCGGCAACTGAGCGAGCGAGCGCTGACCTTGAGTATATATACAGCGCGACGGCGCATGCACTGTCAGCTGTCGAATCTTCGAGAAGGGGGAGAAGCGCAACGGCGCATGCGCGCGCGTCAGCTGCCGATGTTTTCGAAGCGTGACGGCGCATGTGCGCTACATTATACAGCTAGCGAATGTTCGTGAAGAGGAGAAGCGCACGCGGTGTGTAGAGGAGGATGGGATGCACAGATGGTGGAAGAAGGAGGAGGAAGCTTGCGGACGGCGCCGCACTACAAGCCTCGAGTATTAGATGCTCCGCATCTAAAAAAGCCAACTTCTGCAGCCCTAGTTAGAAGCTTGGCTCAGTGTCGGTTACGCTTCCCCTCAAGAGGGACGCTTGTAGTACGCCAAGGGACGCCCTACCTCCCCAGCCTGCTCACATCGCGGCGACCAACAGACGCTTGATCACCTTCTCTATGCATGTCCATTGCTGACGCAGAAACACTCAAGGCCCACAACTGCTTGCACACTCCAAGGGCTAAACGAGAGGTAGCACGGCCGCACTAAAGGAGCCGCATGCGCGCACTCTCTTACGGCCTGTGCTTCGTTTCTAATTGCTACCTTTCGACGCCACTAGTTCATGGCACTGTGGCCCAACCCTCCTTAAACCTTCCTAAGAGGAAGGATGTTACGCCCAGTGAGCTTAGCATGACAACCTTATCAGGGCAGTTAGTACTCAAAGTGTGCCCATCTTCTACTAGGTTTTTATAAGGTTCGTCTAATCCAAAGCGGAGATGAAGGAGATGAAGTCGCCGATACTCGTCTCTGTAGGTTATTTCATCCGAAAGAACTATCTTTTTAATTGCGGTTAGCCCGCGATGTAGCTGAGGAGCTCGGAATTTCACTCCCCACGTGGTAGCGGCCCGCTACAGTGATCTGTGTTTTGAAAGACCAAACAAATTTTATCCAATCGATATTAGGATTAATGTGCGCGGGTTTCATTCTCAACTAAAAAGGGTGCACGCGTGCCGCTCTTTAGTCCGGCCTTATAGGTGGCTACCAACTACTTTTACTACTACTACTACTACTACTACTACTACTACTACTACTACTACTACTACTACTACGCCTGCAGCATCACGGGCGTATGATCCATGGCTTAGAAAGCCTTGTCCCTAAAAAAATGTAACAATTTATAGTACTTCGTACTTAACTATGAGAAAGCAGTGAGCCGCCCCTAATACTCATTAAGCAACAATGGGCGCACCACACGTCACGCGCCTCCAAGGAGGTTTAAGCAGCACTCACCAGGCTCCATACCAAATTTTAGTTAGACTGTGGAAGGTTTTGGGTGTCCGATGAGGAACAGTCAGCCACAAACATTTTCTGGTTAGGTTCATTACCAGCTGAAAAATTTTTTTAATGCGAAGCATTTCTTAGGGAACTTCGGTGACTTTAAGCGTATCCATCCGTCCGTCCATCCGTCCGTCCTTCTATCTATCTATCTATCTATCTATCTATCTATCTATCTATCTATCTATCTATCTATCTATCTATCTATCTATCTATCAATTTATCTATCTATCTATCTATCGACCTATCTATCTATCGACCTATCTATCTATCTATCGACCTATCTATCTATTTATCTATCTATCTATCTATCTATCTATCTATCTATCTATCTATCTGTCTATCTAGCCGCCGACGACTACTAGCTCTCCTGGCCATTTCAATGACGATATGGATACCAACTTAGTATGGCATAACATGACTGCATGAAGCACATATTTGTCTAGTTATAGCATGAAGATCATGACGTATGCCATGAATGTCATTATTTACAATTCATGGCACTGCAGCTCTTGCGGTGATTTCATTCACAAGGCATCTTGCAAAACTGGTATGGTATTGCACGATCGAATGGCAAACACAAGCGACAGACCATAACATGAAAATCATGACATGCGTGTCATGTAACAACCTGACCACATGCCACGCTCATGATGCGCTCGCGGCCGTTTCACTAGCTTCACATATACCGAACTCGGTATTACGTGACGCCTAAGGATGATGAAAATATGTGACTGGTGCAAACATGATAATCATGAGATGCGTGTCATGAGAGAACATGAATACACGCCACAATCAAGGCGCCAATACATTTCGACGTGACGCGGTGTGCGTGCTCGCCGCGGCGTTCACTTCGTCGCGTCACGCCGGCGTTGCCACTCCAGGCGCCGGTCCTGCCATATACTAGCAGGTGCGCTCCACGCTACGTTGCTTTGACGCGTGCGCGTTTCAGCGCGTCCAGCGTCCCCCCGTCACCAAAAAAGGGAGACGTAGTGCTGTTTGGGTAAATTATCGGTGTTAAATGCAGCATGTCGCATTTCGCGCCTGTTGTCGTCGGGCCGCACCGATGGACGGTGGTCACGCCTGAGGTCAGACTATGGAGTGTTCGCGTTTTGCTAACGTAGCGTCGCTGTGCCCACCATACGCGCGTGTCTACGCTACATTGAAATATAATAAGCACTTCACGATGCACTCGCGGCGGTTTCACTAGCTACACATATACAAAATTTGGTGTTACGTGACGTCAATGGATGACAAAATATATGACTCGTGCAATGCATGATAATCCTGACACGCGTGTCGTGTAAACACGTGATAACATATCACGCTCATAGCGTGCTCGCGGTCGTTTCACTTGCTCCACGAGTACTAAATTTGGTATCACGTGATGTGGATAGATGAAGGTAAGCGACACATTGAAACAAGATAATTATGACACGAAAGTCATGCACCGCGTAATTTATTTCCTACTCATAACGTTATGCTGATTTTAAAGTGACATATCAACATTTCCCATTCATGCTTCGCATATAATCGATTTAGGGGCGAAGTTTTTCTCTAGCGGCACTCGTTCATCCCTCGTGGCCGTTGCAGTAGAGTGTAACAAGTATAACATTTTGACCTCCAACACGGTGCCGGTGAGAGATTTCTTCTGTGCGTTCTTGAACAATAAAATATAGTGCTCATGTACATGCCAATGACTGCTAATGGGGAATGACAGACAGGAGAATTCGGCTTTTAGTGAACGCACACGCTGCGAATTTTTTATTGTTCAACAACACACAGAAGACAAGAAAGGGTTGCTACGTTATACTCGCTGGGCGTAACCTCCTAGGTTTTAAAAAGATTTAGTGAGCATTCGGCCGCAGTGCCATGAATACGGTGAACTAGTATATACCATAAACTCGAGGTGGTTAAAGGTGGGAAGTGGACCCGAAGCGCAAGCCGTAAGAAAGTGTGCGTGTGCCACCTCTCGTTTAGTGCTTGGAATGTCCGCTGGATGGCGGTGCTTCTCTAGGGAGAATATATGATGAAAAGATGCGAGATGGTGGTACTTGGAGAGTCGAATAGATGGATGAACGGACACACAGACAGATGCATGAATGGACGCATGAACGGACGCAGGGGCGGATGCATGGACGAACGCAGGGACGGACGCACGAACAGACGCACGCACGGACGGGCGGATTGACGCATGGACGGTCACACAGACAAACGGAAGCAAGAAAGAATGGACGGACGAATGCTTCACCCCACTTTCCATCATTCACTCCGTGGATATGCTGCCAATCATTTTTTCTGATTTTTCCTTGACCAGCGTTGTTTTTAGGTCTGCTGCCTGTTTCTATGGGATGGTCCGGTAATGCTGACTTAGATACGGTGGAATACATAGATCAGCACAATGAGTGCGCGAGCGCGTAGGAGCGTTTCACGGCTGTCGTCTGCTAGATGCGCTGACCACGGGGACACGAATGCATGCGAAGCGCTGGCACATTAGCCCCGAATATCGTTGCAATTCACGGGGAAAATGAAAAAAATAAAGAATGCTCACATTCCCTTATTGCGTCTCATTATTTGTCTAGAAGATTTATTATTCTCTTCAAGCAACAAATACATACACTACGCATGTTGCGTTAAATAATTTTTCCCATGTCACGTGCCACTGTTGGCAAAGTCGGAGCATAGTCATCTACGTCGAGGAACCAATGTCACCGCATTGCCATGTACGTAAGGTCATTCATACACGCACGTCAGGCCCTCATTCTCTGGGCGCACACCCACAAAAGGAAGGGGAGCAGCGTTTATCTCAATATTTGGCCCATTTCCGTGGCGCGCAGAGTTGCGAATTTCGGCAGACGTGATCATGAACGCCGCATGTACGCATTGCGCTTGTCAGCTTAAAATTGTCAAACCTGGTGAGTGGTCCTTTCCACAAAACGTCTCGCAAGCTACTATAAGTGTTTAGAAAAAGTTGTTAGTGATTTAGTCTACTGGGTACTCTACTATGGGGGAGCACAAAGCAGTCCCGTGGGCCTCAGATTTAAAAGACGTGTCGCTGAAGAGAGTGCTTCACGGCAAAAGATATCCAGACAGCTGAAGGGCATGAAGATTACACATTACCATCTTTTATGCCGACCAATTTAATTGGGCCAGTGCTTGCATGCGTTTCATAGCAACCATAAAAGATTTAAGCAAGAAAGTGGCCGATACGTAGCTCCAACACGAAGCTATTTCGCATGGACGACCACTTTTTAATATAAATTTCTGCCACAATTGTTGCCGGTGGTGTTCTATTGACTTAGTTAGCCTTTGTTCAGCTACTTGTTGCTACATTGTAGCATAAGATGGCAGAATAGATACGCAATGATAGAATGTAGCTTGACACGCGTCGTTGATATCCGAGTTTGCGCTTACCATCATCAGCCTTCCTCGTAAGCATCATACGTCGCTTTCAGTTCCTTGAGGTGGCTGCGTTGATGTGTCATGGTGCATTGCTAAGTACGCTTAAATTTCACGAGGAAAGCAGTGCACTCATTAGAGTTGATAAAGATAATATCTGAAAAGCATTGTGGGATTCATAGGATATGAGTTACCACAATCGTGCGCAGCTTGGTCACTTATAAGGGGTTTTTTTACACGCAGTGCGGAATAACTTCCCACAAACTCACCGCGGTGGCCTAGTCACTATGTATCTCAATTGACTGCCTAGGCCTTGGTCATGGGATCGAATTGCAGCTGCTGAGACCGCATTTCTATGAAGACAAAGTGATAGAGGACCGTGTGCTTAGATCGAGGTGCCCGTTAGCGGTAGTAGAAATTTCCGGAGTCCTATACACCATGAAGTCTCTCATAAATAAACCGCGGTTTCGTTAGGTAGAACTCCAGTGTTTACTATTATTTTGTTTTCCGCTGTTTGAAGCTATATCTGCACTATACGATAAACTGCGAGGTATTTTTTAAAGTGAAAGCTGCTATATACACCTATTTTTACAGTACTTTTCCATACAAATGCCTGGAGATTCAAACGGAGACGCTTTACGACCATGACAATTGTGACCACCACCCGTCAAGATTGTTTCGGAACAGTATAATTACGACAAAAGTTTATTGGCTTCTTGACGTACATATTGTCAAGGGGTCATGACGCGGACGAAGGGAGCAGACTGGATGATCAGATGGCCGAACGTGTGGCCAGGTAAAAAGGAAAATCAAATTACAGCAAGACACTGGTACCTAAAGCGGCTAACAGAGTATTGGCCGTCGATCAACTGGCAAGCGGTGAAGCGCGTCGGCATTTATACATGTACCATCCAATATTCTATCGTTATCGCTAGCGGCCGCATAGGTTCCAGAACAATCCGCAAAGTTCTCGAAGTGGGCGTCATCTTAACAAAACGATCTCATAGAGGTCCAAAGCTCCTCGAAAACTGCATTCGTGGTTTGCGATGAAAGTTACTAAAATTGGAAGGGGATAATCAAAAACCTTAAAGAAGGAATGTGGCAATATTTGTATAATTGCCACGCCGTAAGCGCCTCGCTTCCTAGTACTTTTCATTATGCAGATGTATGATAATAAAGTTAGCCGCCCAGCCATTCCGAAACACAAATATTTCAATTCACCTCTCCTGCTTTTTTTTGCGTACAATAAGACTTAATCTAAAGTCAGGTCCATGTGCTGCATTATACCACACGCCATTAACGTACGAGTGCGTCTACTCGAATGCAGGTGACGCATTGCGGGACTGCGCATGGAAATGTAGCGTAATGTTTAAAGTGTCTTTGCAAACGAGAACAGTCTTCTTGACATCGAAGAAAATATATAAATCACTGTGAACTGCATATCCCTTCATGATCCGAAAAGGAAAAAAAAGGAAATCATCCGTTACTATTAGCGGTCGCGGCCATCTTCCGAAGGGCTCAATTTAGAAGATGGGTGCTTGCAACAGATAGATGTGCCTGCAGCAGATTTCTTCTACAGCAGTTCTCTTCCATCAGTAAAGCAGTTCCTATCAATTTGATCACATCGTATAAAAAAGAGCTAAGTCTTAGAGGAAGAGACGCTTCTTCTGACTCTCTCTGACAGTTAGGAATACTAATTGATATTTTCGTAGCCTTCTTTATTTATTTGAAACAAATTTATTTAGACCAATTAGCCGATAATGAAGTCAACGAAAGTATAAGGGCCGTTAATTGTACTTTTTCAGTCGTAATATAGTAACTGCGATGTGACCCTGAAGAAAATAAAGGTGACGAAAAGACAGCTTTCAGCTGGCAAGGGACCAAACTTGGGACTTTCAGATCCGATGGTTACAGGTTACGTCCCTTGTGAGCTGGAAGTTTTAATTTCGTCCATTTTACTCTTATTTTACATATATATCACACTTATTACGACACATTCAAATTGTACAATTAAAGTTCTTTATTAATTCGTTTTATTAACTGTCTGCGGCTTTTCAATAAAGTCGTGTCGACACATCTCTTCAGGAATAAACGATTTCTCTTTTTTGCGTGCCATGATTCTCTTATGAGGGCATACAGTTCCTCAACATAGGCCCAGGTGTCTACTTAATAGAGTGAGTGCTTCACCAGTTAAGACCAAAAAATAAAAAAAGAAAGTGAGAGGACTTCTCAGTGTAAGTGTTCTCGCCAACACGCGCTTGAATGCGAAAAATTCATCTTTCTCTATAACGTTTCGGGGCTTATGCGAACATCGACTAACAGGTCGAGATACTCCTACTTTTGTTTTAGTACTAACAAAAAAGAAACGTGCTCAATGCAAAATGGAAAAAGAGGGCCACTCCAAGACCGCCTTTTATTCATATACGCAAATTTATGCCTTTCTGAACATGTATTCCTTGTGCTTTCTTATTTCTACTTTTTCAGTGCGAGAGTGCCAGAATTTGCATTTAAAAGTTTCATCACACAATCTACAAATTTTTTTAATTCCCTTTTCAGACAGAAACATTATAGCAGAAACCAAGGTTGAAGTGCCTTGCTCCGCTCGCTGCGCATTCTACGATGTGCTAAAGCTAAGAGCTCACATAGCATATCGACATCCGCATTTCTAGTTGCATTAAACAACAGCTAAGAGCCCCACCGCGGTGGTCTAGTGGCTAAGGTACTCGGCTACTGACCCGGAAGTCGCGGGATCGAATTCCTGCTTTGACGTCTGCGTTTTCGATGGAGGCGGAAATGTTGTAGGCCCGTGTGCTCAGATTTGTGTACACGTTATAGAACCCCAGGTGGTCGAAATTTCCGGAGCCCTCCCACTACGACGTCTCTCATAATCATATGGTAGTTTTGGGACGTTAAACTTCATAAATCATACAATCAAAATAATTGCTACGAGGCAGATTGCTTCGAAAGAGTAAAGTGCCAAGACCGGTGTTGCTTATATTAGGGAGAATGACCGACCAATGTAACAGGGGGCTAACAAAGGAATTCAGTTTTTTTTTTCAATTTCCACCCAACATCATTCTAGTAACCTCCTCTAAAAAAGTGGAATCTTAAACGAACGAAGTAAACTCGAAACTGATTGACAAGTGAGCTGCCATTATGATCTCAAATAATGCATGCCAGAGGGCAGCTGCGAGACAAACAAAAACAAAACCTTCTAGCTACATGCTCGGTAGACATCCCAGCGGATCCATCCGTGGAATGCCGCCGGCATCCACATATACTGTCTTTATGCGGAGAGACTTCCCTACAGATTAATTTAGTGGCGCTCGCAGCATTTCTACTGGCTTTCATCGATTTTTGGCCGGTGCACGCGAGAAATATTTTATGCTACACATACATGAACGAGCAAACGCTAGAAGACGTTAGACAGGGAATATCTGAAGCTGCCCAGTGCCGTGTCTGTTATGCATTAGGCACTTCATTTTTCGCGAGTTGCTGATGCTGACAGATGGCACCGCTTAATCACAGAAAAGTAACGACAATTTTTCCGGCACAGGCACCCAAGGAGAAAATCGTTATTCAAGGAGTTTTCTTTCTGGATTTCAAGGAGCTTTCAAGGAGTTTTCTTTTTTACACAGGCATTTTTAGTTTTGCTCCATGCCTGCAGATTCACTAAGCATCAGCAAGAAAAAAGACGGACACGAAAGAATTGTTGGGCTATGTCCTTGCCAGTGTTTTTTTTTTCTGTTGCGTATCTATTCAGCTGCCTGTTTTGCAATGTGTCGGGACCGAAAGAATATCGCCATCATGGAATGATGGCAAGTGCTCTAGCCGTGAAATTCTTCATCTTCTGCTTCACTTCCAGAATAAGTGCCCAGATGGCGCGTGCGCATCCACCTGCGCTTGCGCACCAGTAGATGCGCAGGTTTTTGTTCTGCGTGATGGCGCAATGAGCGCCAGCATGAATGCCAATGTAAGCATTAGCGCCTGCTTCTTCGCATCTACACATAGTTCCTTTAAGCGGGATATGGTGCAATTTATTTCTAAGAAAAGTTTACCTTGTTTTAGCCACGTGCTTTCGGGTTTGCTTTGCATCGCTTATTAATTGATATGTGGTGTTTAACGTCCCAATACCCACCATATGAATATGAGAGACACCGTAGTGGAGGGCTTCAGAAATTTCGACCACCCGGGGTTCTTTAACGCGCACCCGTATCTGAGCACATGTGCCTACAACATCCCCGCCGCCATCGGAAAGCTTTGCATCACTTAGGCAAGCTCCCAGTGCTTATAATACCTGGAGGCCGAGAAACGGAGCCGAGCCGAAGGCTGATTGACTGGCGACCTGGTGCAACTTAGCGAAAGCGTCATAGTGAATAGGATCTTCGAGATGAGCTTCGTAAGTCTGTCTCAATATGTGTGTGACGTGCGCTTAGTTAGACTGTGGCATACGAACGACTTCATGCTAGTAAATATTGCCAAGCATGACTTGTTGCTTTTACTGGATCCCCATCAGCTCACGCTAAGTACATCCTGACAGAGCCAATCTAAGCCACTGATTGATTTTTTTAGAACCAGCACTGCTTCACAGCTCCACCGACGAGCCAGCACATGCGGCTAACAATTCTACTTACGGTGCTGCGGTTCTATTGTCCTTCATTTGCTGTGTCCCGCAGCATCGGATGCGTCAGCGCACCGATGCTCTCAAAGGCGGGTTGCTGAAGCTAATTGAGAGGGTGACTTTGCGCGCTAGTTGCTTTAACATATCTCATGAAAAAAGTGAGAAAGGCGAGGACAACAGAGGTACACATACAACAGACGAAGCACTGACTGCCGCTGCGAGACGAAACGCGTGAGGAGTAGCAACACCAAATAAATTTCAAGGCCGAAAGGCTGCCGCAGTGACGTCAGAGGTTGGGGGCCCAGTCGCCACCTGAGCATGCTCAGTAAGGCTTTTTTTTTTCACATCTGTTATTCGGCCCAATCAAGCCGCAGCAGCTGCGAGAGCGGGAGCGTTGGTTCTCCTAAAACGTGAATGAAACACAGGCTTTCCGCCGCGTTCGCGGCGTAACTGGGCCCCCACCCTCTGACGTCACTGCGGCAGCCTTTCGGCCGTGAAATTTAGTCGGCGTTGGGAGTAGCCGCCCACGACGCGTCGCGCGTTTCTCCGTGCTCTCTCACTTTGTAGTTCGTGCGTGATTTGTGAACCCGTGAGGCATGACCACGGTGTAATGTACAAGCAATTTGCATCTTACACCATGGGCATAACGCGAGATGGAACTGCAGCGCTGCTCGTCCTTGCATCAGCCATCGTGTCAACCTCATAGAGCAAGCGTTTCATGAAGTGTGGTAGGGCGGGGATCGGCTGAGGATAGCGTTTGCTGGCTCAGTGGCGGGAGCGACTCAGAGTGATTGTTCGGCAGTGCAGCGTGAGCCAGCCTAGGGGAGAGAGCAGTCAGAGAGAGTGATTTGAGAAAGAAGAAAACCAAAGAATGCTAATTCTGCCTCCCGTCACGGGGACGCGGCTAAGCGCCATTACGGATGGGAAGGGATAGTAGAGTTGGTAGAAAGAAAAATGAAGTCAGAGCAGAGACGAAAAAAGAAGGACACAAGTGTGAAATGGGCGTGAGCGGAGTTGTAGCGAAGAGATTCAGCGGCGTTGACGAATACACAGGGGTGCGCACTTAAGAAGCTTCACCCCTAATAAACTTCGATTTTGAAGGTAAGTACTGTATATCTTTTGCTTCGCCCCGTTTTGGATGTGCGATACCTTTGGAAGCTGTACTTTATCAAACGCTAATAATTAATGGCATCTCGCATCAGGGGCATCAAGAAAAGTGATGCGAAAGATCATCATGGGTTGACATAATTATATAAAGCAGTACTGACATAACAGATCTGCAAAGTTTATTAAGGTCTTACGATGTTACATTGAGGTTAAATGATGTCAGGTCACATTATGATGTCATCGCATGACTTAGTAGCTTGGTCAAAGATGCGCCGTTCATGGAGGTAGTGTGGAACCAGGTGATGTTCCTCCCACCTTAGCGCCAGGTGCAGAGATCTTTCGGCAGGTGGCTGAGAATGATCAACGCATCCACAAAGAAGACTAGGTTTCCTTTTTAGTCTTCTTAGGTGAGTGGTCTCGCTATAAAGCATTGTCCTTGAAATAACACTCACATTTATGTCACGTGTATGTTTCTTAAAGCAGAGTATCGATTGTTGATCCGTTCCTGTAATGACGCTTCTAGGGTTAAATATAATGATAAACAACCACACAAATAAAATACCCTGTGAATACTTTTTAGGGGCAAAGCTCCTTATAGCGGCATCTGTTCGTCCCTCGTAGTCGTAGTCGTAATCATAGTGTGTAACCAGTCTTACGTTTTGACCTGCAAGGTGGTGCCGGTGGTAGATTTGCCCTGTGCGTTGTTAAACCATAAAAAATTCATAGCGTGCGCGTTAACTAAAAGCCGAATTCTCCTGTCTCTCATTCCCCATTAGCAGCCATTGGCATGTACATTGAGCACTATCTGACAAGAGAGGGTTGCTGCGTTATACTCGCCGGGCGTAACCTCCTTGGTTTTAGAAAGGTTTAGCGAGCGTTGGGCCGCAGTGCCATGAATACAGTGAACTAGTATATACCATGAAGTCGAGGTGGTTAAAGGTGGGAAGTAGACACGAAGCGCAAGCCGTAAGAAAGTGTGCGTGTGCCACCTCTCGTTTAGTGCTTTTAAAGTGCGCTGGATGGCGGTGCTTCTATATCAGAATATGTAATGAAAATATGCGAGATGGTGGTACTTGGAGTGTTGAGTAGATAGACGAACTGACACACAGCAAGATGCATGGACGGACACACGGATGGCTGCACCGACGGATGGATGCATGGACGGACGCAGGGGCAGATGCATGGACAAACGCAGGGACGGACGCACATATGGACGTGCGCATGCATGCACGGACGAGTGAATGGGCGCACAGACGGTCACACAGACGGACGCATGGACGAAAGGAACCAAGAACAAATAAACGAACGGATGCTTCGCGCCACTCTCGATCATTCACTCCATGAATATGCTGCCATTTTTTTGATGGGGCTGGGTGGGTAGTGGGGGGGATGCACAAGTATGCCCACGAAAACCCTAGTCGACAAAAGCACATTGTGTACTTTTATATTCTGCCTATTTTGTTTGCAATCTGAAACCTCACCCACAAAGTCAACTTGTTTTCTCTTTTTTGTCGTTTGGACAATCATTACTGGAAATGAATAAATGCTTTGTCCTGTCTTAAATCGAAGTTTTTCTTGTTTTATTCTTCACTTGTCCTTTTGTTTTCAATGAACACAGCTGTCCCAGTTTCTAAGTGACTGGATATGTCTCAGATGCTGTACTCTTACCAGACTGAAAAGTTTGACTTGATGCCGCATCTAGTTTATGGTAAATGGAGTCACAAAGCCATTCAGCCTCTGACAGCTGCCGTAGGGGCCATCTCCGGATTTGCCATTTCCTTGCTTTTTTTTATTTTTACTGGAATCACCAAGTCTCCGAGCCTCGATAACATTTATTCTATAAAGAAGTATACGACTGCCCCGAACGGGAGATTAGACCTGCCTTTCGGATACACTGCAATAACCACTGCACCACCGCGGCAAACGACGTGGTCTATTTATTTTTTATTATTTATTTATTCGAGTACCTACAGCGCCCAATTTGGGCATTACAGTAGGGGGGGAGGAGACATAAAACTTGAAATTGATACAGGGTGAGAATACCGATAACAAAACAAGTAAGCATGCTCAGCTTATACAGTGTGTACACATTCTCTGGAACACGAGGCAATAAAGGAAAAGTAAAACACAAACAGAAATGCAGAAATGTGGTCTTGTCGAAATAAGCCGAGTTCTACAAGAAGTGGGTTGAAAGTTAAATGTGTTTGGAAAAAGCATTTCACGATTTTGAGTACTAGGTACGGGAGAGCACGAAAACATCCCGAAAGGTCATAAAAGAGTTCACAGTGCTTAGAACAAATTATCACCGTTAGGGCACTTTACGTACCCTACTGTGGGACAGCAGTATTCTGAAAATCAAGTTGGGCATTGGACACGTACAACCCTTCAACAAATTGTGCTTGTTTAGAAAACAAATAGAGTTCAAAGTTTTCGAGTACTTTGTACTCAACTATGGGAGTGTAGTGAGCTGTCCTGATTATGCAAATGTTAACTGTGACAAGGTGTGCCTAAAAAAAAAACTTAGCAGTTTAGAGAACTTAGGGCTCACTTATGGAAGACAAGCCATACTAAACAGTAATTAACGGCGTGTGTTTACGAAAAGTTATTGATTTAAAGTACTCGGTTCTCAACTATGGGAGAGGAAAAAGCCGTCCCGTGGGCCTCACTTTTCCTGAGCCTGTGTCAACAAATATAGTGCCGTGACAAAAAAAAAATGTCACCGCATTAGCATGTCTACTTGTTGACACACGGTTGTCGGCGCATGGTGCAAACATCTTCTCTGTTAGTGAGAATTTAAAGTACTGTGTTCGGAAAAGCTTTTAAATATTTCGAGTACCTGGTATTAAACTATGGGAGAGCAGTAAACCATCCCAAAACTTCAAGTTAGAAACATCGGCCTGTCTGTATTGGAGTACTGGAGCGGGGGGGGGGAAAGGGGGGTGTGGATAACAAATAAAGTCGACAATAATTAACACGCACATGTATTGGACGAACGAGCAGATTGGTCAGTTATGCCGACCCACTAATTTGTCCTAGTACAACAAGTGCGTTTGGTAGCGATTTTAATGGACTTCAACGTTAAAGTAATTGCGCAATTATGACAGCAAGATTTTTTTCAAGCCACCGATCCTTTGCTATAGTTTTGTGTCATGATCAATGAAAAAAGAAAAATGGCCGATTCAACGCACAGTGGGAATCGATGATATGCGAAGCACGAATGAGAAATGTTGATATGTCACTTTAAAATCAGCACAACATTACGAAGTGGAGGCAAATGATGCCGTACATGACTTCCGTGGTATTATTATCATGTTTGGATGCGTCGTTCACCTTTGTGATCTAATCACGTCACTTGATACCAATTTAGTATGTGCAGCTAGCGAAACGGCCGCGCACATGCTATGAGCGCAATATGTTGTCATGCTCTCACATGACACGCGTGTAAGGATTATCATGTTTGCACTAGTCATATATTTCGTCATCTATTGACGTCACGTAACACCGAGTTTGGTATATGTAGAGCTAGCAAAATGGTCGCGAGTGCATCATGAAGGACGCAATATACTCCAATGTAGCGTTGACGTGCGTGCACGCTAAGCACAGCGACGCTACGTTGGCAAAACGCGAGCACTCTTTAGTCTGACGCCAGGCGCGAACGGCGCGACCAACGTCCGTCCACGCAGCGTGACGGCAACCGGTGTGAAATGCAACATGCTGCATTTCGCGCTGATGAGTTACCCAGACAACACTGCGTCTTCCTGTTTTCGTGACGGAAAGATGCCGAATGCGCAGAAACGCGCATGCGTCAAAGACGCAGTGTGGCGTGCGCCTGCGAGCATATGGCAGGACCGGTGCCTGGCATGACAACGCCGGCGCGATGTGATGAAATGAACGCCGGCGAGCACGTGCACCGCGTCACGTCGAAATGTATTGGAACCTTGAGAGTAGCAACGTTGTCATGTTCTCACATGACACGCATCTCATGATTATCACGCTTGCGCCAGTCACATACCTCCGTCATTCATTTGCGTCACGTAATACCGAGTTGGTAGATGTGAAGCGATCGAAACGGCCGCGAGTGCATCATGAGCATAGCATGAAGTCAGGTTGTTACATGACGCGCATATCAAGTTTATCATGTTCGCACCAGTATCATTCCTTCGTCATTCATTCACGTCCCGTAAAACGTAATATGCTATAACTGAAGCTAGCGAAACGCCCGTCAGCGCACTATGAGCGTGGTATGTAGTCAAGTTACATGACACGCATCACCTAATTATCATGTTTGCACCTGACACTTATCTTTGTCATTCATTCACGTACCGTAATACCAAATTTGGTATATGTGACGCTAGCGAAATGGCCGCGAGCGCATCATGAGCGCGCATGCAGTCATGTTGTTGCATGACCCGCATGTCACGACTTTCTTGTTAGGGTCGGCCACTTGTTTTCGGCATGCAATCATGTCACACCATACCTGTTTTGCGACACGCCATGTGAACGAAACCATCGCAAGAGCTGCAGGTCCACGAAACTTGAATAATGACATTAATGGCATACATGTCATTATTTTCATGTTATGCCAAGTCAAATATGCTAGTCCTACAGTCGTGTTATGCCATACTAAGTTTTGTTTCGATACCATTATCGAAACGACCAGTAGAGCTAAAAGTTCCAGGTGGCTAGATAGATACGCTCTAAGTCGCCGAAGTTCGCTAGGAAATGCTTCGCATTTAAAAGGTCCCCTTATGCAGCCCCAGTTAGGGGCATGGCTCAGTGTCGGTTATGCTTCCTCTTAGAGGCACGCTTGTAAAATACGCCAAGGGACGCCCTACCTCACCAGCCTGCTCACAATGCGGCGACCCCAAGACCCTTGAGCACCTTCTCTATGCATGACCAGTGCTGACGGAGGAACACTCCAGGCCCACAATTGCTCGCACACGACAAGGAGGTCTGTTTCAGACGACCACAAAAGAACGGCTCTTTTCAACGCATCCGAAACTCCAGGCATCCCTGAGCCTTTTGGGGTTTGTCGAGGCGACTGGGATCAACACTTTCCGTTGAGTGCTCGCAGCTTACTGGTATTCCTTAACTATAGGGCTTCCCCATGAATGAACGTGATCCTGGCTGTTTTTCTTTCACTTTTTCGGATATTTTGTTTATTTCCCACTTCCCGCTTCTCTGATGCTGCGCCGTGATACCTGTTTGACTGCAAAAATAGGCACCATTTCCTCAACTCACCACTGCTACCATGCTTGCGCTTGTCATAATTATCTCTTCCCCGCAAACATCATACCCCGATTACATTTCCTTAAAGTGGTTCAGTGGATGACTCCTAGCGATTCACTTATCTCTGTTGTCAATTTTATTTACCTCACTTGAGCAGGCAATGTACAAAACCAGTGCAATGAACAGACAACATTGCGGTGGTTGGAGATAGTAATGTTAATCACTGTAAAACAGAGTACGCTGCACAGCATATGAGTTAGCAAAATAGTACGCATCGCCGTAATTTCTAAGGGGTTTATTACACACAATGTGTGCTTGCAGATTGGTTTCCTAAGAACGCGCCTTTGTGTAGTTGTCGCTCTGGGACTGGACTGTTCACCCCGGCGTTGCGGGATCAAATCGTGATCGCCGTGATCACATTTCGATGGCCACAAAGTACTGCAGAGTCTTGCGTTTAGATAAATAGGGGTGCCTTTATGCTCGCGGAAATTTGCATTGCCCGTCAATACAGTCTCCTACAATCGTATCGCGCTTTTGACAAGTAGTACTCCACCATGTAATATTATTTCGCTTCCTGTTAACTGAATCACTAAGTTTTGAATAGCAAAGCATGATACAATGTGAGGTTTTCTTCCTACAAGGCACTCAAGATAACTATTGTCGCAGTTCTCTTTCGAGTTTATCAAGTTTAGACGCTTTAAATTGCAACAATTGCATGCCAACCTCGTTTCAGAAGAGTGCTTGCGACAGCCAGATGTGCATATTGGCATCCTTCTGGTATGTATGCGCTGCATTTCCGATGGATGCGAAAGTGTTGTATAGACCTGTGCGCTCAGATTTTGGTGCACGCTAAAAACCCCACACGTGGTCGAAATTTGCGGAGCCCTACACTACAGCGTCTCTCATAATTATATGGTGGTTTTCAGACGTTTAACCCCACATATTAATAACGTATATATGCAACCACTTCCACGCCGTACGTGCCCCACTGTAGAGTAATTTGCACTATTCGTGCATAGTGTGACAAAGCGAGCCACCCGGATGTTTGAGCAGAGCCTGATCATAGTCGTCACAAACGCACACACACCACCCCGCCACCATTACTTTTGGCCCTACACCCATGAATCTGATGTAAAATCAGGCCATTGCATTCTGCCACACGTCTTTTGGAGCGTTGAGTGTCTATGCATGCAAACGTATTGCAGTGCGCTAAATAAAGTCGTTGCGACTACCATCCACCTTCCTGTCCCCAGTGAAGATATAGGAGGAGGAGGAAAGAAATGAGCGGAAGGTCAGGAAAGTTAGCTAGTTCATTGAAGATATAGAAAACTCTCCGAATTGAATATGCTCCCCAGACCACTAAGAATATTAAAATTTTATAATACTGTATTCGTATTATGACTCTCAGACATCTCGAGGTGAACGTCTATATTGCCGCACTCCTTTCTCATGTTTTGTTATCACCCGACCACACGCGGAGGTGCTTACTTGCACAAGCAGCGCCGATTGACCAAGAGCCATGCAGATAATCGTAGAGCCTCCCGATTCGATTATGCAAGCAACGCCAATATTGCAGATTCTTTCAAAACGAAACCCGCCGCTAACAATAACTTTGGAATATTCGATAGCTTATGTATTAATGCGGACGCACATCACCGCTTATGAGTTGATCGACACCCGACGCTACGTTCGCCGCTATCACTGCCACTGTGTATCGTTGTGACTTGACTCTCTGTTCACCGGCCACAAGTTCGGCCAAAAAAAAAAAGACAGTTTCATCTTGTACATACAGTCTGCTACCTTCGTCAATGCCACGACCTCATGATGATATTTACAAATACAATTTTCGAGGTGCAGTTTTGATTGTATGCACAAATAAGTCGGTCAATCGCAATGCTGCACGTATCAGGGAGGTCGAGCAACCAATGGAGAAGCGAAGTTACCAAATAATTGCTTGCTTTAATTTCACCAGAGATCTCTGCAGCGACCTGCACAAAAAACCAATGAGGGTCCCTCCGTACAACTGGGGAGAAGCCTCAAGGAATTGCAGAGCTCGCTATTATTCATCGTTTTAAATCGATTTGCTCTTTCTTTTCTTTAGTTGCTTTCCCTCGTTTACAGTTTTTTTGTGGCGTCTTTTTTTTTCTCTCTTCATCTCTATAGCATACTTTATTTTGTTTTTCTTATTTTTTAAATCTTTTTGCAACCTTTTTTTTTCTATTTTTATACGTGGTTTTTGCCCAATCACGCCAAGTGTGCATGATATCATAATGATTGATTGATATGTGGGGTTTAACGGTCGAATGCCACCATATGATTATGCTAGATGTCGTAGTGAAAGGCTGTAGAAATTGCGACCACCATTAACGTGCTCCCTAATCTGAGCACACGGGCCTATAGCAGTTTCGCCTCCACCAAAAATTCAGCCGACGCAGCCGGGATTTTATCCCGCGACCTGCGGTTCAGCAGTCGAGTACCTTAACCACTAGACCACCATGCTGGAGCCATGCTTCATATGGTCAAGGTGCCTCCCCCCCCCCTGAAAAAACAAAACAGGAATGGCTTTTTTCTCGTATATACGAGCGCACGCTCATTATCGTAGAAGTGGCTGCGCTTTGTGTCATTTTTGTCTGCGTGACGCCAAGTGAATACGACAGCTTACAACGGCATACAAAAGTCCCTATAGTGCTCTGCTCTTAGAAGGACACTAAGCAGGAACAATGACTTTGTTTATATCGACAAACTGGCCTTTGAAAACTCTAATGCCACAAGCTTCAGTATTATACGTTGATTATTAGCGGAGAAAATCGAAGTTTAAGCTTCACTTATAAATTTTGTGCCAATATCTGCACGCGTGACGTGAAAAATTTTGAAATGTATTTCCGATAGTTTCGTGGCTTTGGCTGAATGAAATTTTCTGGAACTTCATGTGCTAGAATTGTGGCACCCACAAATAGCAATGTTGTTCATTTTTATCGTTTGGGAGCTTCGTATAACCAGTGCACACCAACAAAATTTCTTGCGTCACGGTGTTTCGAGCGGGATGCTTAAAGTAGGTGCGCGAGCAGAATTTTTATTTATTTGGCGCGTTTTCTCACTTCTTAGGCGTCGTGTCGCGGTAAGATTGGTGTTTTTAGGATTGCCAATTGTACTTTATAATACGCCAAGAATTGTTGAGTTCATTAGTGTCCCTTTTAAAAGGAACCTCCAAACAACAAAACAGCTTCGAAGATGGCGGTGACGAGTTACTAGCCGTTGGTATCTTGAAAATTTATGCAATAGGGAGAGCCGCGATCTGGGAAAACGGCATAACTCTAGTTGCATACCGAGTCAAGACATGCCGGTGGATTTATCTGTGGAATGCAGTCGGCATTCGCTCATGCTGTCTCCACACAGAATGACCTCATTTTTCATGGTGTCTCTCACAGCCTTTTTGCTGCCTCTTATCGATTTTCTGTGAGTACAGGCGAGAAATATTTTATGGCTACGCGGTCATGATCACGCGAACGTTAGAAGACGGGAGACTGGAAATGTCTGAGTGTTGCCCGGTGCCTGTCCTATGCGCGCGGCGCTTCATTTTTTTTTTTCTTCATTTTGCTGAACCTGAAAAATGGCATCGCTTCGTCACGAAAACGCAGTGACAATTTTTTTCCGGCGCAGGCACCCAGTCATAACACCTATATCGCAATAACTCAGTTATTTTTGTGTGCACATTTCTTTTTCTTTGTTCTACACCGGAAATCTTGGTTTCGCTCAAATTCTGGAGATACAGTAATCTTTAGAAAGACGAAAATGTAGATGGAAGGAATGTACGCCTAAATTTTCTTGCCAGTGTTTTTTGTTTCTTTTAGCGTAGCTGAACGTTTTTGTTTTGTCAAATGCCATGAACTGATGACTATCGTAATAATTAAATGGCACGTGGTATCGCCGTCATCATCTTGTTGTTCTACTTGTCTCCTAAAACACAAGCGCTGACTTGTCCTGCGTGGAATGAAATAGTCTGAATGGGCCAGAGAGCGAGTGTACAGCGGGAGAGCGAGATGGAAAGAAATCAAACAATAAAGAAAGAAAGGGACGAAGGGGAGAATATGGATTAATAGAGGGAGCGAAGAACGAAAAGCTAGGCAGAAGAAAAAGTGAGAATTATGCAGAGATAGACAGATTCGCAGAGAGAAGTGAGACATAAACGGACACGAAAAGGGATAAAGAAAAGTGAGAGCAAGCACAGCCATTCATAGTGAAGTATAACAAGAAGTGACAAAAGAAATTGAAGTGGGAAAAAATCCCGACGCCATCAGTGCCACGCATTCTGAAGCGTTCGCGAGGTTTAGGCACATTTTTTTTTATTTAAGTTTATGGAGAACGACTAAATGAGTGTCCAATTGCAAAGAGTTTATATGCACCTTCATATAGGTAGACACAAGAGGAAAACATAAAAAACAAAACGATTCTTTACACACACACATATACACAGACACACATTATATAAAACTTCAATCTAGATTTTTTTCGGCTAACAATCATTACACGATAGTGAAACAAATGACAATAGAGTTTCCAGATTGCAGTTTGTCTAACTAAACCTAGTCATCGTTCCTCTGTATTGTATCTTTAAGTTTACATTTCTATTCTTCGTACAGCTTTACATGATTTAAGTAGCTTTGACAATGCACTAAGCATTATATTTATCTAAGATATTGAATTCTTTGTCTTTGACCAGACTACAAAGTTTCACTGTGCAAATGAAACTGCTGGGGAGTCCTTTATTCAAAGCCTCATGGCTAAACTGTCCGATGCTTCAATGTGTCCCAAAAGGCGAAGACCAATGATCTCAGAGATGATGTTACAGGAGATTACATGCTTGCTCACCCGATAATGAGATGGTGTGGTCACCCATTTGGATCGCGGAGGATTACTCTCGTCCTCGAGGAGAGTGCGCGAGCTAATTGCTTCCTGATAATGAGTTTCTCGGACAGCATGCAGCTTGCGATGCCAGCTGGCCTAATGAGCTCCCGTGAACAAACTATGGAAACCCATTAGCAGAGGATTTCCGTTGTACAAACACATAGTGCCATTAGCGAACGAAAGCATTCTGGACAGTGTAAAATTGGCAGCCAAGATTTGCTATCAATGTTGTTATGAATAGGAACGCTCAATAGCAAACATATACCTGAGTACTAACTGATTGAGGGCTGGTTGATTTACATCTATACCAAAGATATAAACCGTGTAACTTGAAGAAGCAGACAAATTAAACAAAATATCGAGGAACAAACCCCAATGGTTCAGAGAGCGTCAACTATTCCGAGCGTATTCGCCAAAGACTACACTAAGGTAAAAGCAGCCTTTTAGAGTGAAAGCTGTCATGAAATCATAACTCGGGTCTCGCGCAGCGCCGTAGAGCTCCGCCGCTGCCACCGCTGGTGTCCGTAATCACATTGCGCGAAATTAGAAAAAAGAACCTAGTACCTTGCAATGACACAGTTGGGCTCGAAACCCAGGTCTGCTGGGTGCCAGCCCGGTATTCTACCACTGAGTTACGCCGGTTCCTGGGACTTGTTAGAAAACTTGCCTTAAGCGGGCTTGATGTCGGGAAAGCAATCGCGTTAATACGACTTCGAAAGTGTTTTAAAACAGCGAACGAACAACCAGTCGTCGCACACTGCGAATAGCGTGACGAATTGGCAGTCCGATGCTCGAACTCATTACAAAAGCTTGTTTTTGTTCCGCTATTAACTGTGGCGCACAACCACTTCATGCATAATTCGTCGTCGTAGTCAGCCACTGCATGAACAATTGGCACAAAATTACTCAATTATTTTAGCGGATACCACGCTTCTGAGAAGAATGACGAACAATAGCATAGCGAATGCCAGCACACTACCCTAAAATTTTTAATATTAAAGCCGTTGTGGTCATCAAGCGAGTGTGCTTCTAGCAGTTACTTGATGAGCGTTTAGAAGCGGCTCTGACAGGCCGTGCTTTTATAGCTTTCGCTGTGACTGTGCGGCGCCTTCTGCGCAGCCCTGGCGTTTTTTCTATACTGCAAGGTATTGTTTACTTTATTTTCACAAGAATGACTGAGTGATTAATTTGTGTGGTTTGAGGTCCAAAAATCACCATATGATTGATTATCAGAGACGCCCTAGTGAAGGGCTCCGTAAATTTCGACCACCGGGGTTCCTTAACGTGCACCCAAATTTGAGCACACCGGTTTTCAGCATTTTCGCCTCCATCAAAATTGCAGCCGCCGTAGCAGGAAATCGATCCTAAGACCTGCGGGTAACAGCTGAGTAACTTAGCCCATTCGCAAGTATCGGGGACATCCGAACATAGCGCCATCTTTCGGTGACAAGAACACCAGCCTGTCATACCTGAATAGGAAATAGGTCAGAAAAGTCATGATTGATTGATTGATTGATTGATTTGTGGGGTTTAACGTCCCAAAACCACTTCTGATTATGAGAGACGCCGTAGTGGAGGGCTCCGGAAATTTTGACCACCTGGGGTTCTTTAACGTGCACCCAAATCTGAGTACACGGTAGGTCAGAAAAGTCATATCTTTCTTAATAACTATCTATCAAAAACGACCCCCAATCTATAAAGGAGAGACCTATTGGAAGATTTTGGGAAAATTGCAGTATCGCACTACAAATGGTGTGGCTTTTTAGGACAATTGAATACCGCCCGCAGAAACACAAGCCATCCCATTGTAAATATTAAACACTCTTGGAAGCTACGTGGTTTGTAGTGTGGCACTGTAACTTTGCCAGAATGTTAAAACAAGCCTCTGCTGTACAGAGCCGGGAGTCATTTTTGATAACACGTTTTTTTCGTCTAAAATGACTTTTAGGGTGAAGCTGCTTACGGTGTGGGTCGAGCGTCCCCTGTATGTAGTAGACACCTCTCGTTTAAGTCCTTGAATTGTCCGCTGGATGGCGGTACTTGTATATGATGAAAAGGATGCGAGATGGGGGTACTTGGAGTGTTCACTAGATGGAAGAATGGACGAATGGACGCACAGACCAACGGGTGACCATGCGGACAGACAGACAGACAGACAGACAGACAGACAGACAGACAGACAGACAGACAGACAGACAGACAGACAGACAGACAGACAGACAGACAGACAGACAGACAGACAGGCAGACAGACACACACACAGACAGACAGACAGACAGACAGACAGACAGACAGACAGACAGACAGACAGACAGACAGACAGACAGACAGACAGACAGACAGACAGACAGACAGACAGACAGACAGACAACCAGACAGACGCCACTTAGTAAAAAGCTCAGGTTTTTAGGGGTCGGGGGCAAAGCAACCTAGCCTAGGCTTGCCATTCTTCATCATCCGGTAAGCACGATAACGTGGAGGTACAACATGGGCAGAATTGAACATGCTCTGAAAAATGAAGGGAGCGCCAAGGCAGTGAAGAGAAAACTTAGCATAGGCAAAAATCGGATGTATGCACTAAGGGACAAAGAAGGCAAAATAACTATTATTATGAATAGGTTAGTTCAAATAGTGGAGGAGTTTTACAGAGATATGAACAGTAGCCGGGACAACCACGACTTTAATAATAAAAGAACTAGCAGTAACCCAGATAACACCCCACCAGTAATGATAGAAGTCAGAAAAGCCTTGCAGAACATGCAAAGAGGCAAAGCTGCTGGTGAGGTTCGGGTAACATCAGATCTGCTGAAAGAAGGATGACAGATTGTGTTGCAAAAACTAGCCACCCTGTTTACGAGGTGTCTCCTGACAGGAAAAGTACCAGAGTCTTGGAACAATGCTAACATCATCTTAATACAAAAGAAAGGAGATGACATTTACTTGAAGAGTAACAGGCCAATCAGCTTGGAATTGCTAACAGAGTTAAGAAAACATTAGAAGTTAATCAACCAAAGGAACAAGCAGGATTTCGAACAGGTTACTCAACTATCGACCACATTTATACTATCAGTCAGGTAATAGAGAAATGCTCAGAATACGGCCAACCATTATACATAGCCTTCATTAATTACGAGAAGGCGTTTGATTCAGTAGAAATAACAGCAGTCATGCAGACACCGCGGAATCAGGGCGTCGATGAAGCATATATAAACATCCTGGAAGAAATCTACAGGGGATCAACTGCTACCATAGTGCTTCATAATGAAAGCAACAGAATACCAAAAAAGGGTGTCAGACAGGGGGATAAAGTCTACCCAGTGCTATTTACCACGTTCTTACAGGAGGTTTTCAGAGGCCTAGAATGGGAACAGTTAGGGATAAGAGTTAATGAAGAATACCTTATTAACCTGCGCGTCACCGATGACATTGCATTGCTGAGTAACTCAGGAGACGAATTGCAACTCATGATTATGGAGTTAGACAAGGAGAGCAGAAAGGTGGGTCTTGAGATTAATCTGCAGAAAATGAAAGTAACGTACAACAACCGCGGAAGAAAGCAGCGCTTCGAGACAGGTAATAGTGCACTTCAAGTTGTAAAAGACTATGTCTACTTAGGGTAGGAAATAACCGTGAGGCCGAACCACGAGATTGAAGACACTAGAAGAATAAGAATGGGGTGGAGCATATTTCGCAAGCACTCTAAAATTCTGACAGGGAGATTGCCACTATCCCTCAAAAGGGAGATATATAACAGCTGTATCTTGCTGGTGCTTAGCTACGGAGCAGAAACCTGGACACTTACAAAAAGGGTTCAGCTTAAATTGAGGACGACGCAGCGAGCAATGGAAAGAAAAATGATAGGTGTAACCTTAAGAGACAAGAAGAGAGCAGAGTGGATTAGGGAACAAACGGGGATTAAGGACATCATAGTTGAAGCCGAGAAGAGGAAATGGACATGCGCCGGGCATGTAGCGCGCCGACAGGATAACCGCTGGTCATTAAGGGTAACTGACTGGATTCCCAGAAAAGGCAAGCGGGTTACGGGGAGACAGAAGGTTAGGTGGACAGATGAGATTAAGAAGTTTACGGGTATAAAATGGCAGCAACAAGTACAAGACTGGGTTGAGTGGCGGAAAATGGGAGATGCCTTTGTCTTGCAGTGGACGTAGTCAGGCTGATGATGATGACGATGACGTGGATGGCGATGCGTAATAAGCGCGTTCAATGCCATACTTTTTGCAATGGTTGAAAACGGTCGTGATAGCGCTCTCAGCCACTAAAGGCAAAGTGGCCACGCCAACAAGCTGCTACTCCTAACGCTAGAGTGCGGCGTGTGATGGCTCAAAAGTCTACGCAGACAGCAAGCTTCCCCGAAGATGAGATCTCGAGAAGTAGAGGCAAACTAGCAACGCCGAAAGCATTATGCTACTCTGATGTCGGGGGCAATAAAAACAGTTGCTCAACGACAAGACGTCACTTGTTTACATGCGCGAGTGGTGAATGTCACGGGTACTTTAGGGTAAGAATGATCCCCAGTGCACCACCCGCTCGTCGTGATTCACTTTTTCTCTGTGTCTCACAATACGTATGTGCCCGTCGTTTAAATTTCCACCCCGGCCAAGAAGCATGTATGTACCACCCATCACATAACGCATTTTTTCACTCTGTACACTGCACATGCGTGATATCAGTGAAGAACGTTAGAAGAGACGTGTAAACCGAAGGGAACATAGAAGTAGTTGCATAAAATGTGACATAGAGTAGCAGCACAGCAAGACAGGGCATGTGGCAAGCAAATAACAGCTCGCGTGCCGAGTTTGTGACCGATAAGCATGCCTTCCCGATACGGCTCACCGTACGCTCGTGACGAACATTTTTCGGAAAAGGGGTCAGCGCTGTGTATTTCGACCTGGATCTCTCTATCGATCTGCTCAATAAAACGCGGCAGGCTGTTCTTAACGAGTGCCTAGGCAATAAGCCATGGAGTATATGCCTGCCTCTAGCAAGAGCAGTGACCGATGACCACGCTCGCAGCGTCTGGTAGTCGCCCATTCAAGGCGACATTTGAGGGAAAATGCGCGCTGCTTTTAGAGGACCAGTAGTCGTAAGGCCCACTTGCACGTAATCCCTTCGGTGGAATGTCGGTGATGCTTACGTAAGCAATCTTTTGATCAGGCGAAAGAAGTTTACAACTGCACAGTGAACAATTACGGACGACCAAAAAGACGCACCATCCGTGTTTATTTTTTATTTTCGTTGCGCACTCTTGCTGAATATATGCATAAGCAACGAGCTTGAAATTCCGTTCTCACAGAGGAAGTTATATGGCCTCACGAAGGTAGAAAAGCGTATCATGGCAACGGAGATGGGCCGTATGAGGCAACCTTTCATGAAACATGCTCAGGAAACACGCTCATGAAACGTGTTTGCATTATTGTCATGAAAAAAATTATCGTGCTTATGAGAGGCAATAGCTAGGGAGGTTTAGAATAACGTTTGCAGGTGTTTCGGGCGTTGCTCTAGCTGTGGGCACCACATGAGCTTTAGAACAGTGTTTGCTCCGCCTAGCGACTTCTCGGGACTTTCACCCCGACCAGAACCCAAATGCACTGAAGCTGCACACAGCACTTCGAGCGCCGCATGCGGGCCGCACATGCCGCCTGCTATTTCGGATTTTCTGAGGTGGGGCCATGAACGGCGGCTCGCGTTACGACACATGCCCAGTGGCAGCAACCCCACGGCAGGGGCTTTCGGTGCGCTATTCTAAAACTCCCTAATAACGCTGCTGCTGAGAAGGAACTAAACGAGAAAATCTTGGCGGGCCACCGTATACGCAGTTATATACAATACATGCACGTTAGTGTTCACAGGGGCATAGCATTTTTGTTCTTGTAAACTTAGATTTTGCTCTTTATCTTAACCTTTATTTGATCCGTGTTGAAAGACTTGGAAACGAGGAATAGTTGATGAGGAGGTAGGCTAGCTTCCCATTTTTCTACACTTCAAAACCAAACAAACAGCAGGAGCAATGTAATCACCTCCCCGGTATGATGCTATACCAGGTGAATGGCGCGGTTCAAGATCAATGGACATAGAGCGAACAGTGTCACTCTTGCAGAATGCCGTGACTAAGCACTAAGTCGTAACCAAAGTCAGCCACATCGGTGGCCCATTGTTGCAAATATATGCAGATACCGATAATGGTGTTACTGCTTACTAGGCCCTTGCATTATCATTGAGTCATGCATGGAGGCTCGTAGCAGATGCGAATTCCGCCAGCGTTCACTGCTCTAGACAAGAGTGAGTGCGATTGCACGAGTAGCACGTGTCACGAAGGGAACATGTCGTGCCTGCAAGTCAATGGGAACAAGCAAATAGCTTGAAGTACGTTAGTTGCCATCAACGACGCACGCCCTAGTAGGCCGGCACAAAAACGTCGACATCTGGTTTTTCACTTCGGTCGCAGTTACAAAGTGACACAGCTAACAAAATATAGACAAATAACACTCGTTCTTGCTAATAACGTCTTTAAGCCACACTCACCTTATTCAGCAAGGGGCAGAACAGCTCGGGACCAGCAATAGACGAAAAATGTTGATGTCAGCTACGTACTATCGTGAGCAACATGAGTTCGAACGCTCGAGGGCGTAGCCAAGAGCCTCAAAATGCCCATAACGTGATACGAGGATGGTGCTGCCGAAACTGAAGGGGAAAGGAGGACGCTCTTCCGCTGACTGTTGTACTTCCGCATCACCGTTCGCATGATCGTTGCTGTTAAACGGCAGTTTATCGCGTGTTTTTCGGCCGCTAGCAATGATAACACGAAAATGAAAATCACAAAAAACAAGGATGCGTATCAAAATGCTCAGCGAACAACATCTAGATGTAATAAAAGCACGGCCTGTGCATCGCGGCCGGCTACGTCACAGCCGATGTTTTTGTAGCTTGATAGATTGCTATAGGTCAACTGGTTGTGGATGTGCGCGTTGAAGTGAACTCATACCACCGACAGCTGCCACTAGCACCTGACACGCTATAGCCTGCGTTTCGCAGCAACGATATCGAGGAGGAAGTGTCGACAGCTAGAGTAGCGCGCTGCCCTTTCCACTTTGTTTCCCACAGCGGCCGCTGCAGATCAGCCGATGTAGGGTTCGAGGCGATTCGACGCGCGTTTGCGTGTTCGAGCTCGTATTGCTCACGATAGTAGGTCAACCTTCATGGTCTTCGCACCAGTGCTTTTGTAACATTCGGGCAGGTACACAGTACATACACAATCGTAAGCACGCTGAAATCGAACGCCTCAACACACGTCTCGACCCGCTTCGACTGACGTCAGTGCCTCTAAGAGTTGGACGAAGTATGCTTGCTGCAGCTAACGATACAAAGGGCGCAGTCCGATTTCACTGGCTGATTTTTGTTGCACTGCCCCGCCGCAGTGGTCTAGTGGCTAAGGTACTCGGCTGCTGACCCGCAGGGCGCGGGTTCGAATCCCGGCTGCGGCGGCTGCATTTCCGATGGAGGCGGAAATGTTGTAGGCCCGTGTGCTCAGATTTGGGTGCACGTTAAAGAACCCCAGGTGGTCTAAATTCCGGAGCCTCCACTACGGCGTCTCTCATAATCATATAGTGGTTTTGGGACGTTAAACCCCACATATCAAATCATTTTTGTTGCACTTCGGAGTGACCGGTAGGTGAAAAGCACTCACTTGCAGCCCTGCTTACGCCACACTTCGCTAGCGGCTGCATCTTCACGCACACCCATGGAATTCATCGCCGTATGCTTATCTCGGCCACCAACTATTGCCTGGGACAGCTCATGCATCGTTCGAGTTTGAAATCGCGGCCACAAGTTCAAAGAAACGATAAATTGGTAACGCACAGAAAAGACACGTTCATGGCGTTTATAAAGTTGCCCTGTAAATAAATATGAAATGCATTGAACACGTGCTCAGTCTGATTTACCACTATATCATTTCGAACGATGCGCGAGTTGTCGCGCACAGTCCGCCGATTGCCGAGATAAGCACAGAGCAACAAATATCCCAAGTGGCTGCGGGGGCGTAGCCGCGAGCAAATCATGGCGAAAACGGACCCGCTTAATTAGAGTATTCCACCCACCATTGAGGCGGACGCCAAGCGAAGATCTGCCCTGATTCCGTCGCTTGTGAGCTGCAGCACACATACCGCGTCCGACGCTTGGCGGCGCTGGCGTTAACGAAGCGAGTCGAGGCCCCGTGGCGGAGCATTCAAGTTAAGCCGGTAAGCGTACTGACTGCGGCACTACTGGCACGAACAGAATAATGCCAAGTTCCGTAAAGGCATCCACTTGCCAAGGCTCACTGGTGAAATATGGAGCGGCGAAAATCAAACTAATAACTGGGCACGCGCGTTATACTTTATTGCATTTAGAGTTACTAGTGGGGAAAAAAAACTAGCTTAAATCTGCTTTCTTCCGCTGTTAGTGCCCGGTGGTAATATGCGTATTCTTGTTAATCAATCAGACCCTTCGATGTGCTCACGGCTGCATCAGGGGAAACGCCGAGCTCGCCAGCGCTAATGGCAATTATTGCACTGCAAAAAAAAAAAAAGCTGGATAGAAATGCCAGATATGCCACCAACGATGCGACGATTGAGGAAACAGAGGAGATGGTACCTTCCCCTTCTCGTCACCCTCACTTCTTTACTTCTCTTTTCCAACTATTACTACACTATGCATGGTTATCTTATCTTCACCATATCTACTACTGATTAACCTCCTTTTCGCCTTTTTTTCTGCACTACACCGCTATGCTGTTCTTTACTTTCTCTCTCCCTCTTTTCATTCCTCAATTCGCTCACACTACTGCCCACGCTCTCTTTTATTTCATATTCCTTTGATTATACTACACATGGCTAAGATATGCTTTAGCCTCCCTATCTCCATTTCTCTCCTAACCGTCCACATCGCTCCTCTTTGCCCTCACTTCTCTTCCCCCATACCTTGCTGTCCTATACGACGCATGGATATGCCATGCTTTACTATATGTTTTCGTTGTTTCTGTTCTGATCACCCTAATATCGCTCGGCTTCTAATAACTTTCGTCTCATTCCCCCTTGCTCTCTACTATACATTGCAATGTTTATATCATGCTTCACTTTTTCCCCTCTTCCTCAATCTCATATCACTCATCCTCACATCTCTTACCGATGTATTGCTGTATTGTACTGCGGTATGCTATAGTACTTTACTGTAGTTCAGTTTGCAAGGGGTGGCTTAGAACATATAAATGGCTTTAGTATGCGCTGTAGCACAAACTATTCTAGATTTACCCTCTCTTAACATGTCGAGAGTGAGAGAGGGCGAGCAATTTCCGAGCAACGCTTGCCAAACCTAAAGCTTAAACAGCTCAGATATTATATATATAGTGAGCAATTATTTTAAATACGCTTATTCAGCACACGAACACACATGGTTCATCTCTTCATTATGTTTCACTAATTTTGTGCACCCAAGCGCCAATCGAAACACCTAGGTACCTAACTCCAAGTGTTTCGATCAAGGTGGTGCCAATCTAGATGAACCGCGGGACGAGGACTGCTTGCCTGGAAGACCGCGGACGCGCAGACCATGGCAATATTTGTTTGCACGGTTTTGTATCACATCAATCACCTGCCATTTTTTTTTGTTTAAGAAGCTGCTAAACAAGACACACACTATGAAGAGAACTATGAAGAGCATGAAAGCTTCTTTATTGTGCTGCTTATCACCAAAAGAGAAAATATTTTGCGTCAGGCAATGTCAGCAACGTAGGCGTCAAACATGTCTTTTGACACCACACGATAGTTCGTTGTAGCCATGTGGCACGAATCCCGGCGTCCTATTCACAATGATCACGTCACGTGTGCACTTATACCCGTCCAAGGGCCTTCCATGAAGCGAAGTAGAGTTGAAGCTCACTATGCCGGAGGGAAATTCCGATGATGTGCTTCGTGCGTCAGGTGTCTGTGAGTCCGAAAATTAGAAATATTTTGTCCACGAACATCGAAGCATAAGCGGAATACCTGTTTACCGAACGTGTAACCATGAGATGATGACGCACCTTGAAGATGCTGATAACCATGTTGATAGCAATTAGTATCTTCTTTTAAATGAAGGGGCTCATACGAGTCACCTAGCCTGCAAGTCTAGACACAAATATTATAACAGTCATTAGTCAACAATACTTGCAGAGTCATCTTCTGCTTTAGTCCATCCATGGAAGCTTCTTCATGTTTAATGGTATGTCCATTCTTCAAAGAATTCATGGTCTAATCTCGTAGCAGCTATTTATTCACCAGTATTCCAACCCTCTCCTTGCTCACGAAGGCCTCTGACCTGATAGAACTTACCACCTACTTCGAAACTCACGACTTCTGAAAGGCGCACACCGTCCACATACCTATATATGTCTCGAGAGAATATCTTTGAATGCCGTTACAATGATTTGTGATTATCATTAAAATGACGATAATTTTTCACTCTCGCCTTTGAATGGGTCGGACATAACATTGGCCTAGCTGATGTAGTCAACGTGCTTAAAAGGAACCATGTAGTGGCGCAATACCCTACTGTCAGCTAAATCGTATCATGGTGCGTCATATCGTCAATAGTGTGTCATGGTAGACTGCAACATTTCACCAACTAGTCTCAGTGAACACGAAGCCAGGAAAGTGACGTCAGCTCAGAGTACAGCATGACGGAGACATCCGGTGCGTTTCCTTTCCGTTGCAGTCGCCATCGATCGCTGCACTCACACGATTTAACTGGTAATTATAACACACGACGCGTGAGGCGACGTTGTCGCCCTTGGACCTGATACGGAATTACACGGCTATGACGTAATTGCGCCTCGGGTATCTACGTAATTTCTCTCACATCATAATGCAAGCCTGAAATTTGCGGTTAGATGAAGTTTGCAAGGTGTCACAACCATCGTGGGGCAACCATGCATTTCGATAACACTTGCTGCTTTATATACACGCGTATAAAGGACACGCTGACTCTTTCTAGTAGCTGTGCGATAGCATTGCATGTCAGGCTCTGTCGTCGTGTTTGCGGTGATGCACGGCGTCACGCGAAGACCACGTAAAAGAACCAGTAGAAGACGTTCAGAAACACGAAGCTCGTGGGAAAGACCACACGCGACACTCTGTCGATGAGCAGAGCTCGAAGTCGGCCTTGCTCTCTCTGGCTTGGCTCGGACGGATTATCCAGATCCTGCCAACAAATTGAAATTTGTTTAGAGGCCAGTTCGTCGAGGTATAAAAGTAATGAAATCGCTGTTTCGCCCGCGACGCCGAAGCAATGAATGCGTTTGAAGCAGGTTGGAATGTTATTCAAAATAAAGCTAACAGCTTACTCAATTAAAATGCAATATCGCCTAATTATAAACGCGCTTGCGTTAAGGGAATACAGCCGCTTCAGGTAGCGAAGCGGTTTTAACATTCTTTGTCACTTCGATGTAAAGCAAACGTAGGAGAACAGGAAGTACACGGGTAGGAGCTATCTACTGACGTCTGTCATGATAACGCGAGTCAGCGGACGCAGCGACACCCATTTAATCAAAGTTCACAGTGGCTACCCAAGCGACGTGCTTCCACGCAAGGAACTTTTCAGGCTCCTTTAACTGATAGAACGGGCCGTGAAGCTTCATCTTCCTCCTCCCCTCCTTCTGCAGCTTTCCCATGCTTACTCTCTTACATACATGCGATGCACTGGGTGATGTCTATTTCGACGTTATACAAAAAAATGACAATGATGGAGAAGTTAAAAAAATTGCCCGCAGCTTCCCTCGGGGGAACACTGAGGAGGATGCGGAGCATATAATTGGTTAACGGGGTGTTAAAGTGCGACTTACTTGGGTCGATGGCTAAATTGGTTAACGTGGTTGTGAAATGGGGTGTTAAATTGCGACTTACTTGGGTCGATGGCTAAATTGGTTAACGTGGTTGTAGGAGGGAGTGTTAAATGAGTGAACACGTACACACGCATGCGAAAGGGCAGCGCTGGTCAAAGGGACGTCGATCATTGTGTTTGTGGATTCGTTGGAATTCATTTCACTGCGACCTTGGACGTCGACGCGCCGTACAAACCAACCGACGAGCGGCAACTGAGCGAGCGAGCGCCGACCTTGAGTATATATACAGCGCGACGGCGCATGCACTGTCAGCTGTCGAATGTTCGAGAAGGGGAGAAGTGCAACGGCGCATGCGCGCGCGTCAGCTGCCGATGTTCTCGAAGCGCGACGGCGCATGCGCGCGCGTCAGCTGCCGATGTTCTCGAAGCGTGACGGCGCATGCGCGCTACATTATACAGCTAGCGAATGTTTGTGAAGAGGAGAAGCGCACGCGGTGTGTAGAGGAGGAAGGGTGCACAGATGGTGGAGGAGTGAAGCGCGCGCGGTGTGTAGAGGAGGAAGGGATGCACAGATGGTGGAAGACGGAGGAGGAAGCTTGCGGACGGCGCCGCACTACAAGCCTCGAGTATTAGATGCTCCGCATCTAAAACAGAATTGCAACAAAATATATACGAATATGTGTACAAGCGTGCACTTTGGAAGAATAACCTGGAGCTTTACGTGGTGAGACCAAGTGATGGTCCGAGAATTTTCCGTTGTCCGCAGATTTCCCAGTGTTTCTATACTGCGGGTTAGCGTAAAAGTGTATATCATGACAAAGGACTAACAATTGAGCGACGTGGCGCTCGTTCATGATTCAATGTGTAACACTCGGCAAGGTCGAAGAATAGACAAAAACAACAAACAGTGATGTCTTGGTGTGTTTTTGTTCCTGCCTGGTATGGCCCACTGAATGCCCTATATGTGATGGGCGGCACTGGCGGCAACTCCGAATGAGTCAGCGCAGAATTAAAGACACAGAAAGCTAACACTTCAGTGAATTAAACGCTCTACTGAGTCGTTGGTGTAAGGTATTGATTCTCAAACAATCAATGACTCAGAGTATTCTCATTTTTTCTTCTCTAGATGAGGGTAAAAAATTGGAAGATTACCAATACAACATACAAAAGAGTAAAAGCTGCAAACAATAAGTTTGATGCCTCACATACGTTCTCTTCGTGAAATAGAGAGAAGGTATTGAGTACACCTAATAGAATACTAGCCCAGGTTTTGTTTCTTGTGTAGTAGATCGTGTACAGTTATAGACAATTAAAGTAGAACCAAGATGTATCATTACCTCAAGCACAATTTTTTTCGCGTTTGTTTTTGCCAGAACGCTTAGCATATGTAGCATTGCGCTTCACTAAAACAACTTTTCATACCCGTGCAATTAGGCACCGACGCGTTATGGTGCTTTCGAGTTAAGGCATCCAAAGACTGTTCGACCTTCGTATTTTTTGTTCACGCTCAATTCCTCGGTGGCTGTACACCGTATCCACGAACTCACCCCACGTCTTCGCACTACGTCGAAGTGCTTGTAGCCGTCTTCGAGGATGACGTTGACGACGGCGTACTCCATGAGCGAGGCGAACACGAACACAGTGCAGGAGGACATGAAGATGTCGATGGCCTTGATGTACGACACGGGAGGCAGGTCGGCCTGGCTCTTGGCGTGTTGCGTGCAGAGGGTGAGGAGGCTGGTGACGCCCAACGTCACCCTGGCCGGCACTGCTTCCGGCTTTATCCAGAACGAGACCCAGGACATGACGACAATCAGGCAGGTGGGGATGTAGGTGTGGAACATGTAGTAGCCCAGTCGTCGCTTCAGCTTGAACGTGAGCTGCAGACAGGTGAAGTTACCTGGATATACAAAATACGAGTTCTTTTATTAAAATAAGAAAAATAAACGGAGTTGTCACCATTACTTGGTGACGGCTTCGACTTTCAACTTGTTTGTTGCGAAAGAAAAAATTGAGAAACGAAAGTATTACACTTTGCGTAATTACACAAATTTATAGACAAGTTCAAAGGTTTTGTTTGGGCAGACCGAACACATGGTCAGTATGCAGACTTTCAATCGAGTCGCTCAATATGAATAACAATAATCACCGTCTTCAAAAAAAAAAACGTTGGAGCAGTGCGTATATTCGTCTATGTGTTCATTTGTTTATTGGCCAAACCGAAACAAGGAGGAATGTAATCAATGAAAAAACCCATGGCACTCCATAAGTTTTCGAACTACATACGTTTAACTTCAGCACTTTCTCCACAAATCTATAGAGTTGACCTTCATCCCTGGTTTCATTGACCTGTAGCGGCATTCGCACGTCAGCGTTCATCTTCCACGGCGTACCTGCAACCTTGGGTCAACTTTGTATTTACGCGATGCGGCAATGGATCTCGGAGGCCATGGAGAAAGAAGAGCGAGGTTCCGATACGATACGCTACACCAGGTACTGCAACGATCCCTGATTTTCACGATCTTTCAGTGCACCCAATAGAATTTTTAGCAGCCATGCCAAATGTTAACGGGTCTTCATAATAACGTTATGCTACAATATCATTTGTATGTATTATACCTCCGCATTGAACGTAAGTCGTATATCTTTATTTTTGTGAGATGATCTTTTATGCTTATTCCTAAAGCGGGAAGTAAGGGCTCGACCAGTTTCGCTAGGGAAAGAAACAAGCGTGCGAATTGGTGCCCGTACACCCGCCACGATGGTATATTGGTTATGGCGTTAAACTGGTGATGCGCCGGTCGCTAATTTGGATCCGGGCTGCAGTAGTGCCACTTTCAATGGAGGCGAAAAAGCTTGAGTGCCTCGTACTTGAATTCAGGTGCACGCTAATGAACCCCACGTAATTGGAATTTTCGAAGCCCTCAACTACGACATCTCTCGTAAACACACCGTAGCTTTGAAACGTCAAACTCAACGATTTATACTATTATCATTACTTGAGCCCATACCACGCTAGATATAATTGAAGAGGGAACGGCTTTGAAGGATCATCGTGTTGAGGTGATATGTTCTCGCTACAAAATTTGTTGTTTGGTTTTTCGCGATATTTCCAAAAGGTATTCTAAGCAGCCTTGTTTTTCTGAAAAACATACAATGGTCTATTAAACATACAGTGGTACTATTACCTGTCGAGTAGGACTCCGTACAGTCTTGTGGGTCGGTGTACTCTAGGTCGAGCTGAGGCAGGTGAAAATCAGTGTGTACCACGGGTGGATCTCGATCGTTCCACTCGAATACCAGGTCGTCAGTCGTATGTGACACTGAAAAATAAAAATTCAAGAACAACTTATATCTGTAATAATGGACGGCAAGCGAAGCCTTGTAGGACGCACTTGAGTAGGTGTGCATTTATACATTTAATTTCTACTTTATCTATATCTTTAACAATATTATGCTAATGCTTTATTTTCTTGTTTGATCGACATATTAATTTTACTCTTTTATTTCGAATTATTTATTCACCACTTTATTTTTATTTTTGAAGGACTGGTGACTAGTAGGCTCAGTAGTAGATAGTGGTCGTAGTAGGGACCAGTGGTAAGTATTAGTGCTTAGCATTTCTGTAGCTTACACCCAGCGCGTCTTTTGCTTAATTAGGTAATTCTTAACTCGGTAACTGCTCATGGAGATGTCCATGTTACTCATAACTCCGAACGTCAAAGTAACATGAAAAGATTTGCCCAGTTTTACAGCTTTTGTTTTATCTCAGTCTGGCTAGCTATGGTAGCTTTTTCATGCAAAAACAATGATAATTTTTGTAGAGTAAGCAACTGTGCATGGATTTACGAGTGGCCTTTTCACGTGCGGCTTCACTGTTATATTACAGAAAATGCGTTTTGCCTTGAAGATACGAAGCCCGTTAGACATTACTGTATTTGAATTGATTAAGCATAAATCGCAGTGCCTCCTTCGTATTCGGAGTAGTGGTACGCTTGTCAACTGATCAAGACACTCTAAAGGTGCCGCCAACCTGTAAGGTACTTATAAATGCTAAATATATATTTGTATTGTTATGCCAGACAAATAAGTGCACCTGTGATTACCAATGAAAGTCTTCCGCATGGGAAACAAGCGGTCGCCGCAAGTCTAGCTGCTACGACTTCTCGAACGCGAAAGAACTCAAACGCAGTAGATATACTTACCAGTAACCATCAATTCAGGCACATGAGATTCACCCTTAGACGCCGATTTACGGATAGCTTCGTACCTAAATGAAGCTTTGCGGTAAAGTTGTAATCATGAGCAGTTATGTTTAGGGCGGCGTGCTACTACGCCCTTTGCTTAGCCGGACTAAGCAAATGCATGTGTAGTTGGACTTTGTAGCAAAGAGCAAATTTTCGTCCACAAACATAATAGTTTGCGGTTGGTTTATTAGTTTCAGTTTCAAATTATTTATATATGCGCCACTGTGTATTCATTATCGCGATAACAACTGTATGGAGTTTTGAGGCGAATTTACGCAGTTGCCGTGGCTCTTACGTGCTGAATGAAGTCCAAGTCGATCACATCACCACACACGTGACATGTTCTGTGTGTCAACGAAAGTTTGCGAAATCCGCTGATGGGCGCGCTACAAGCAGAGATGAAGCGCACCGGCCGGTTATACAGTGGGCGAAGGAGCATGAAAGAGCCTCGCAGGGGCGGTATGGACGCTGCCTTCTTTTTGGAGGGGGAAGCAGTAAATGTGAACTTTCATCCAAAAAGCGTGATTGAGTGGGCTATCTCGACAAATATGACAAGCGTTCTCGGAGGAAACCACACAAAAGTTTCCTTCGTACTTCGCACACGAAACCAAAACTGCGTATTTCTGGGGAAGTATCTCTTCAAAGATCCTCAAAGAGAAGAACGCCACCATCGTAGCATTCTTTTTTTGTAGTTGGGAGCCACAAAGAACGCGTTTAACTGAAGTCGTGGGGGACGCTGAGGCGGCCATATCTTCGTAAACCTATTTCTGTTTCCGTCACAATCTTGGCCCCAATTATTTTTAATACAGTGACAAATGTCACTTCGCGAGTACACTTGAAAAAATTCCTGGGTAAATAATTCTTTTTTTGATTTTACAACCAATGAGCCCCGATAAGAAAATTATGTGCTCCTTCTCTGCTCAGTGGCTAACGCCACGCACTCACTAGCTGATGACCAAATTTGACGCCGACTTACTCAAAACGTAAATGATTTCAACACTGGCTCAATTTTTGGTTTGTGGCTTTCTCAGGCTATAACTCTTAAAAAACATGGAAATTTCTAATAACTTTAACATATGAAGGAAGCTTCGAAATTAAGCTGCCTAGCTTCGGAAAAGTACGGATTGGTTATCCTCAAGAAATTGGCACACGTTCTTTTTGAGCGAAATAGAAGATAGAAAAAGGCCTGGGAGAAAAAATAAGACGAAGAGGGCACGCACAGAGTCTCGATGACGATAAGGCACCGTCGGATAGAAGGTCTATCCCCGGAGCAGCTTGGGCCTAATTTTGACTGACCGACCAACTGACCGGCTGACCGACCATTTCTGTTCGCACTACCCAGCACAACGAAATATTTTACGAGGTAAGGTTTGAAAATTCCACGGTTAAAAGCTCAAGAGGGCTTCAACCCTTGTGCGTTCTATGCCCTCCCCGCTTGCTTCAAGTTAAGGCGACAAGTGGCGCAAAAAACAGTTCTCTCTTTGGAGCGGCCCTATTTCTTTACGCCAGCACTTTGTACTGTTGAACAAAACGCAATCATAATGGAGTTGTCTGGTAGACGGATTTCGTACCCCATTCTAATTTATTGCTATCTTTTTGATTGCTTTGCCATACCGGTGAAACTGTGACGATGTTTTCTTTACTTTCGACTGGGCAGCAAACAACGGGAAACAGAGTAGCCGAGTGACAATTTTCATCACACTTCCTGCAGTGAGTATCTGGGTAAAAGAAGAGAAAAGGAAATGATTTCGACTTACGGCTTTCCATCTGCAAAGAGCACGTCTGCGTGTCGTGCGGGTAGGAGGCGAAGTTCATTGCGCAGGACAGCGTCAAGGTGAGCCTGCATTGCACAAGAATCGTTTCAAGAGCCGTTCACTGAAGGCTAGACGGTTTCAATGTTTACAAACATGGAGGCGAGACGGCTACCATTTTTTTATTTCGCCGGCGCACCTGGATTTAGAGAAATCTATTCTCATGGTGGGCACCGATAACATCCCGAAAAACCATCTCGACAGAACAGAGCATGCACCGACACACAATACTTTATTACCGAAAGATATGCACACACAGGTGAACTAGATGATAAAAGAAAAACAAAAAAGCATATATCTGTATATGTTACGCATCAGTATATATCTAAACCAGGCAGGCCTAGATTTACTTTATATATTCACCTTCAATGACCGAAAGGCGAAAAGCATCCAAAGTAGTTCGTAGTCTAGTGTGTTCGACATGCTTGAACTTTAAAAGGTTGTGCTTGTCCCTGTACTTTCGCTTGTAAACGTATCATTTCTTTTTATTTCGCGCAACCTTTTTAAATCACACAGAAGGTATCTTTTTTTATTCTATGTATTGAAACACGTGTTTCGCTGATCAATTTTTCATATTCTTCTGTACATGGGGCATATTAGGCGTAAATTATCATCTGATTCTGGATTAATATTTCATTGTCATTATCAGCCTGACTACGTCCACTGCAGGAAAAAGGTCTCTTTTATGGTCCACCACTCAACTCTGTCCTGTGCTTGTTGCTGTCATTTCATACCCATAAACTTCTTAATCTCATCTTCCCACCTAACTTTCTCCCCCTAACCAGCTTGTCTTCTCAAGGAATCCAGTTAGTTCGAATGACAAGCGATTGTCGTGTCTACGCGCTATTTGCCCAGCCCATGTCCATTTCCTCTTCTTGATTTCATATATGATATCCTTAACCCTGGTTTGTTCCATGATCCACTCTCCTCCTTTCTTGTCTCTTGAGGTTACACCTACCATTTTTCTTTCCATTGCTCCCTGCGTCATCTTCAATTTAAGCTGAACCCTCTTTGTAAGTCTCCAGGTTTCTGCTTCGTAGCTAAATACCGGCAAGATGCAGCTGTTATATACCTTCCTCTTTGGGGATAGTGGCAATCTACCTGTCCACATTTGAGAGTGCATGCCAATTGCGCTCCAACCCAATCTTATTATTCTAATTACTTGAATCTCTTGGTTTGGCTCCGCGGTTATTACCTGTAATAAGTAGACATAGTCTCTTACAACTTCAACTGCACTATTACCTATCTCGAAACGCTGTTCTTTTCCGAGGTTGTTGTGCATCACTTTCGTTTTCTGCAGAATAATTTTAAAACCTACTTTTTCTGCTCTCCTTGTTTAAACCCATAATCATCAGCTTCAACTCGTTCCCTTAATTACTCAGCAATGCAATGTCATCGGCACAGCGCAAACTATTCAGAAACTCTCCATTACCACTAATCTCTAAGTCTTCCCATTCTAGGCCTCTGACAACCTTCTGTAAGCACAGGGTAAATAGCATTGGGAAGATTGTATCCCGCTGCCTTGCATCCTTCTTGATTGTTATTCTGTTGCTTTTTTTATGAAACATTATGGTAGCATTTGATCTCCTGTAGATTTCATCCAAGATGTTTATATATGCTTCGTCGACACCCTGATTCCACGGAGTATGCATGACTGCTGATATTTCTACCTAATCAAATGTCTTCTTGTAGTCTATAAAGGCTACGTATAGTGGTTGCTGTATTCGGAGCATTTCTTTATTACCTGATTGAAGGTATGAATGTGGTTGATTGTCAAGGAGCTTTTCGAAATCCTGCTTCTTCTTTTGGTTGATAAAGTTTTGATGATGTCTTAATTCTGTTAGTAATTACCTTGTAAATATCTCATATACGATGGAGAGCAAGCTGATCGGCCAATAATTCTTCTAACGCTTCTCATTTCCTTTCTTATGTATTAGGATGATGTTAGCATTCTTCCAAGATTCTGGTACTCTTACCATCAGAAGACACCTCACAAAAAAGGTGGCTAGTTTTTCTAATACAATCTGCCCTCAATATTTCAGCAGAGTTTATGTTACCTGATCATCACCAGCAGCTTTGCCTCTTTGCGTGCTCTCCGAGGCTTTTCTGACTTCTTCTATTTTAACCGGTCGGGTGCCATAAGGGTTACTGCTAGTTGTTAGTCAGGGTTACTGCTAGTTGTTACTGCTTGTTGCTCTCTGGGTACTGCTAGTTCTTATAGTGTGGTTGTCTCGCCTACTATATAGATCTCTGTGAAACTCCTCCGCTATTTCAACTATCCTATTCATATTGATAGTTATTTTGCCTTCCTTGTCTCTTAGTGCATACATCTGATTTTTGCCTAGCCCAAGTTTTCTCTTCAAGACTTTGACGGTTACTCTGTGTTTTAGAGTGTGGTCAATTCTCTCCATGTTATAGCTTCTTACATCGGATACTTTAAGCTGATTACTCAATTTCGAAAGCTCTGCCAATTTTATTCTTTGTCTGTTGTACTTGAGGCTTTCATGTTTTGGTGCTTCTTAATAGATTCTTTGTTTCCTGGGACAGCTTTCCAGTGCCCTGAGTAACTACCGTAACTCCAACTTTCACTGCACACTCCGTAATAGTACTCATCAATTTATCATTTGTTTCGTCAACGCTAAGACTGGTTTCCTCGATAAGAGCTGAGTACCTGTTCTGAAGCGAGACACTGAATTCATGTACTTTCCTCCTCAGTGCTAGCTCATTGATTGGTTCATTGCATGCCAGTTTCTGTCGTTCCTTCTTCAAGTCTAAGTGAATTCGAGACCGTGCCATTCTATGGTCAATGCATCGTACCTTGCCAAGCACTTCTATATCTTGCATGATGCCTGGGTGTGCATTCAGTATAAAGTCTATTTCATTCTTACTTTCGCCAATAGGGCTCCTCCCTGTCCACTTACGGTTCTCACGTTTTGGGTAGAAGGTATTCAAGATCAGTAATTTATTGCGTTCTGTGAATTATACTAATAGCTCCCCTCTGGCGTTTCCAGCACCGATGCCATCATCTCCTACTGCTTGGTCTCCAGCCTGCTTCTTCCCTACCTTGTCATTGAAGTCTCCCATCAGTATAGTATACTGTGTTTTACCTTACTCATTGTCGATTCCACGTCTTCATATATAGAAGTTTTCAACTGATGCGTCATCAGGACTGGATGTAGGCGCTTAAGCCTGTATCACCTTTATCTTGTATCTCTTATTGAGCTTAATTACAATACCTACCACCCTTTCAATAATGCTATAGTATTCCTCTATGTTGCCAACTATGTTTCTGTGAATTGGGAACCCCACTCCCAGTTCCCTTCTGTCAGCCAAGCCACGATAGCACAGGATGTGCCCATTCTGTGGAACTGTATAGGCCTCATGTGTCCTCCTAACCTCACTTAGGCCTATAACATCCCATTTGAGACCCTCTAGCTCCTCGAATAGTACACCTTGACTTGCCTCACTAGATAATGATCAGAATTGAACGTTGTCAAGTTCAGGTTCTAATGGTGACCTGTTTCAACCCAGAGAAATATTTATATATATGTAAAAAGAGGCAAAACATTCACGATGTCTAATAGTACATTCTAATCAAATTTTCACGCACAGTGAGGTTTGATGAGAAATGTGAAGGATATCTGTGACAATCCTGGAGCGTTTGTGGTGGTCGTTTACGGCGATGTTCGAGTGATTTCTCGGGCGGTTATTGTCTCTCCATCAGTCCTAGTGCACCTCCCGAGCTTTACGCTCGCACGTAGTACAAAATACTCGATGATGTTTACTAGACACATGTTTGCGCTATCAAGCCGCCGGGTTATAATAAGTTTAGCTTGTTGAATTTGGTAAATGAAGAAGCACGACAATTCAAAAGAGACTAATTCGCCCCACTTCTGCGTACATCACTGCAAAGGATGTCGATCTTCTGTATTGAGCCGCTGCGCGACATATGGACACCGTCTGGCAGTAATGTCCAGAAACTAAGGTTTTTTTTTAGACCGTAGAACTACTGGTAGATTGTAGCACCGTGCCAGTTTAGTGAAGCGTAGGAAACACCCGCTTTTCCTGTCAAAACGTCAAGTTCTCAGCGCAGCGTAATAAACACTGCATAGTTTACAATTACGGACGTATGCATTTTGTGAACAAAGAAACACATAGTTAATAAGTATATATTCATGCTGTGCCTCAAAAAAAACGTAATATTTGCTTTTTGATTCACAATGTCACAAGTATGAACGCCACTACATGATGAAGATGAATGGACATGGAGCAAGGGCTTAAACTTTTACCGGGTCGCTGAATCGTTTTACAGACGCACCGACTAGCAGACAGACCAAGCTAAATTTCTGCGTTGAAGTATCCCAAGAAGGCATATCGTCTTTAAAAGTTTTCTACTCACTTGACCATGTAGAGGATGGTCTTGTCCCTGTAGAGCCATATGTAGTGGTTGGGCACGGTCATCGTCTGGAAGGTGACCTGCTTGGCATTCTTGAAGAAGCAGTCAGGCCGCCACACCCGCTCCAGCCAGTCGGTCTCTAGCACCCGGTACTCAGCCGTCATGTTGTCTGGCAACCGTAACCGATGGTCCTTCCACGACTGTGAGAAAAAAATGTCCGCCGCATACGTCTGCGACAGGAGCCTCGAGTCAGATAAAGCGATGGATATTGAATTGATAAGAAAGAGATGCGCTCCACTTATCAGAAACATGTGGGAAGTGAAGCTCGGCATCTACTTGCTCGATTTGCAATTTCGATTTTTTGCTTTTTGTCGCAAACAGCTAGGCTCTAACTATCTCTTTCTGCAAGGCTTCTTTCTGAGTTCTTGCTTTTTTTTCATTTGTAATTACGAAAAAAAAGAAAAAAACCTGTGTCAGCGAGACGTGAATGTCACTCCATTAAAATGAGATTGCGTTTTTGTTGGGTTATAAGTACAATAAAGACATACGGCGTATAGTTCCTTATGACACGGTATGGCAGTGTTACGTTTGTTTGAAGTTCTTATTTCTAGTGCATATTTAAAGTTGCAATTCATTTGCACAAAGTTGTTCGTCAACGCTCGCGTTGTCTTTGCTGTACCCATTGCACCATTTTCGCGCTATTTTCAGTGCAGTAACACGTACCTGAAGGCCTTTCAAGATGCCCTTCAGCACCGATTTCTGCTGCGGTCTTTCGTACGAGAGCTATATCTGCCTTTCCTCTCCATTTTTATTTATCTCTCTGTATATTCGTAGCGCATTTTGTCATTACTTAATAGATTTCATATATAGCTGTTCTCGTGCTATGGTAGGAAAAAAAACGTGTAACGACCAGTAAATATAACTTCAGCGAAAACAACTTTAGAGTTTTAAATGCGGAAACCTGGATTAGAACATAAGCAGCAGTAGAATGCTGCGTAATTGCGAATCTTCTGGTGTTTTTTAACGAGCCCTGAAGTGGCACACCACCCGGACCTTTCTAGTATTTATGCTACATCTTAACGTGACCACAGTGCCCGGGATATAACCCACGACCTTCGCATCAGCTTTCGCGATCCGCAACCATTCCAACGCCGAAGCGAATAATGTTTTCTTCGCGCAACGCGACTGTCAACGGCGAGACGAAATGGAGATTGAAATAACTCGCCTGGCACTGCCATAGCCTCAATCGCAGGCGTACACGTTACTGCCAAGGGAGACATGCGCATTGAACTGGGCCCTCGTCGCTAGCGTTGTCTTTTGCTTAGCGTCACATGAAAATATCGGCCCTTAAGAGCCATCGTAAATTACACAGAAGGCACGGCCTAATGACAGGCTTAACAAAAAGGGGATGAGAACTTTGCATTGAGTGGCTTCTATTTTTAGTGCAGCTGACTTGATTCAGTCGTTAAGACTACCCGCTAAAAATGGTGGCACACTGCTTGGACTTGTACGCGAGGCCAAGATAAAAAAACTGCAGGGCCCGGACTAGCTGACGTTTTAATAGAAAAAAAAACGGACATCAATTAGTTCATGCTGAACTGTGTACGCGTCAACAACGTCACCGCCTAATAGCAAGACCGGATTTCGCGCTTGTTCATAACTGTATGAATTTGTAAAGCACCAACCGCGAAGCTGCTGTAATTCGAGGATTAACGTTTTCAAGAAACGAAAATTGCGGCTACAAATGCGTGCGCCTCGAACATTTCTTCATTGTGCTGATAACAAAACCTTCAGAACTGCAGGGAACAGCGCATGCAGAGGCCCAGAATCTGTGAGTCGGGCAAGCTGTATTTATTTTGAACAGCTACAGAGCCAGCCTTGTTCTGGGCAACAATTCACGGTTATTATATTCGTAGCCATTTCGATGGTTACGCCTTTTTTTTGCATGTTGTGAGATTGTTACTTTTAAGGGATGATGATTATAGACCACGCATCATGCCGTGCACCACAGCAGCCGGACAAACGGTGTAAGCCCACTGACTCATTTGCTAGCACTTCACCAATGCAAACATTAGCTACGTGCGGCAGATATTGCTACGGCTGATAGCCAGACATGCTTCTTCATGGTGTGGGTGGTAGTTTAGTATTGTTAGTTGTAGTTTCGAAGCTAATGCGTTAAATTTTTATTTGGTTATTTACTAATTGGCCTGAGCGTCATGGGGGAAGAAAGGGGAAGCTCTCGGGCATAATTAGCCACTCGGTTGACCATGCTATAGGCCTACCTATCAAAAGCGTCTTGCGACGCTCTGTTAAATTACTGATTAGGAATTATTTCAGTTGACTTGACCCAGATCAAAACATGACCTACTATCGAAATAAGCTCATGTAGATAACAATATTTACCCGTATCTTCATTATATATAACGCGTTCTCATTACCTAGTACACATGAAAGCATGTTGTCGCATACCATGGGCTTCCATCCCAAGCCCCACGGAAATCGACTCTATGATTTCATGTGTTTCTGCAGATCTAAAGCGTTATATTCACTCAATACGTCATCGCCAATTATTTGGCAACATGCACCTAATGTTAACTTTTGATAATGGATGGATAGATAAGAGAACTTTATTATTGTCCAGTAGGCCGCGCTTGTGTCCTACACCGGAGCGGGTCGCTCCCGCGTTAGGACCGAAAGGCTTAGCCATTCGGCCACTTCGCGGGCCCGTTGAACTGCCCTTAAGCATCCCTTTTATGCAGGACTGAGGAAAGCTGCGTCCCAGCGTTCTTTAGTGTTTTCCTTGTCACTCAGTAACCGGAAGCGATGCCACAGCAAATGATCGAGATCTATGGTGTCATGGTATTTTTGTCATGTAGTGCGAAAAGACAACTCCAGCTAAATCCTGTTAATTAACAGCTGGTTGGAGTATTTTCTTTTGTATAATAAAAATAACTCCGCCTACAGAGTTGTACCGACCTCACAGTTTAAGGATTGTAAATGTACTTCTGTATTAAACAATAGTAATTGTGATTTACAATAAAACCAACCTATTTTTTCCGCATTGCTTAACCTGCATAACGTGTCTGGGGTACCACTGTTATATGCACGTGACACAACAATGTTTCCTATCGATGTTTAAAAACTACAAACATTACACAATAGATCGATAACTTCATTTTCACGCAAAATTTTACCAATAACTGTTTACTGAGTGAGACCAATAATCAGTAGAATTTACCCATAAATTGCTATGTTACGGACAGTGAAACCATTTCACATAGAAACCACTTGAAAAGCTAACGCATGATCCGTATTTAAAATCGGGATGGATATTTATCCTCACTCTACTGCTCGAAAAACACCGAAGCTCTCACTGGAAACGGACTGGCCCGCGGGCCCGCAATGCGTATGTTTACGAATTAGGGTTACGTGGAATCGGGCCAGCCCAACAATCGTGTGTTCATACTTCACGGAAAGTGAAAGCTCTCGCGTTTCCGGTTCGGTGGGCAGGCATCCCGGCAGAAAGGCAGACGAGGCATGCGGACCGCAATGTTGAGGCGATAGTAAGTGAGAGAGCGAATGAGCCCAATGCCTTCTCCCTCTGGAAGCGCTCGTGCCGTCTTCACGCCACCAATGGATCGATAATGAACGCCAGTTGGCCAAGCGGCATGGCAACCCAATGCGAGACCCCCTCACCGCCTCCTTGTGAACGAACCGCAGAGATGGGTACAGCTGCGGCCTTGAGGGCTACTCGATCCAGTAGGTCCGGCAGTCGTTACGGACCTATTCAGGGTGTTAACAACGCGCCTTGTTCCACTGAATGCTCGCTAAGCACGGCATTTGTTCGCTAAAATGTTACACACACTTGCACGAAAAAGGAAGGAATATTTGAGGGTTTTTTTTTGTTAGACAAAACATAAAAACAAAATCATGTACACTGCTGTGAAGCTGAGGAACGTACTAGGGGACGTTACTTGTGAGTGTTAACTGAAATGATGACATAAATAGAAAAATGTAAGGACGTGTGAAGAACAAACTTTCAGCTTTCACCTAACACATATGAAGTTTTCCGGCTTGAGCTACAGTGCCCGACACAACCAAAAAAAAAAAAAGATTAGGAAACCGACCTACGCGGTCACTCAGTAAAACTTCTTTTGACCTAGTTGGTTTATGTTCCCAGAGGTGCTTAAACAGCGCGAACACAGACACACTACAAAGAAAGAGACGACACACAAGCGCTGACTAACAACTTAGTGCTGACAAACAGTTGCTAATCAGCACTTCTGTGGTGTCGTCTGTTTTTTGCGGTGTGTCTGTGTTTGCGCTATAATAGCGACACTGAGTTAGTGGAGCGTTACCATTACAGAATATTAGATAGATAGATAGATAGATAGATAGATAGATAGATAGATAGATAGATAGATAGATAGATAGATAGATAGATAGATAGATAGATAGACAGATAGACAGACAGACAGACAGACAGACAGACAGACAGACAGACAGACAGACAGACAGACAGACAGACAGACAGACAGATAGATAGATAGATAGATAGATAGATAGATAGATAGATAGATAGATAGATAGATAGATAGATAGCTAGATAGATAGATAGATAGATAGATAGATAGATAGATAGATAGATAGCTAGATAGATAGATAGATAGATAGATAGATAGATAGATAGATAGATAGATAGATAGATAGATAGATAGATAGATAGATAGATATTCAAGCGTTCCGTGACCTGCCGCATTGCTTACCATGGATTCTTCGTCGATAGAATCCAAGCTCATGACCGTCACGTGGAATAGCACAACAGTTGGAAGGCCTGCGTAAGCCAGAGAAAATAGATAGTGGTACTTTCTTGTATTGACACGGCATGTTGAAGTCGTGATAAGTTGTGGAAATACCTAAACACAGGTGCAGCGCGAGGTCGGCAGATATATACAGACTTTCCAAAGAATGAATACTTTCGTACTAACCACAGGTGTGTAAGCAAGCCGTCCGTGGCCCTTGGTGAAATCGAAGTTCGGTACCTGGGCTCAACGTTGCCATGTTAGAATGTTAGTTTGTTAGGGACTGTTACATATGTTCTTGGCAAGTAGGAAGGTGTGTTTTTTGTTTTTTTCTGGGTTGTTACACACGTGTTGATGTTCAATATGATTAGGCTTGTTTCGTACCTTGTTTGCTTTGATACGCAGACGCCTTTGGTTTTCCACGTGACCGGGTCGAATGCTTGATATATGTGCGTGTATCTTCCAATAAAGGTTAGTTGTGAGTTCAGGGCGGTGTCGTCTCTTCCTCTGTTCTTGTCTTAATTTGTGCGCTGTTTTTACTTCCCAAGTAACCACAGTTTAAATAATGATCCGTACTGTGGTACCACAGTATGACAATTGATCAACAAATTAATTAATTAGCACGTGAAATTTAACGCCACAAAACCACTATACGATTTAGATAAACGCCTTGGTGGAGGACTTCCGAAATTTCGACCACCTGGGTTTTTTGACGTGCACCGAAATTTCAGCGCACGGGCCTACAGCATATTCACCTCCGTCTAAAATGTAGCAGCCACTGCCGGGATTCAATGCAGCGACTTGTCCAATCAACGTTATAGGTATGGAATGCACTAAGAAGATTCTTTGTCCAGGTATCAAGTTGCGAAAAATCTTTCGCAGCCTAGTGATTCAACTTCAAGTCAAGGCGTCAATTTTTACATGGGAACAGCTACACTATAGAACATAGCTAGTGCGATAATTTGGGAAGAGAGTTACAGAGCAAGAAAAAAACAAACTGTAGGACTCTAGAAGAGTTGAACACGATAGCGTTATCATGTTCCTAGTGTGTATTTGATACACTTAGTGCATGAAAGCTTTTCGAATTTGTTATACACCGACTACGTGGCCTTAAAGAAATAGGCGCAGTAACGTGTGTGCCTCTTGTAATAAGTGGCCGGCTTTAAACCACGAAGTCTTTATGAATCTCAGGATCTGAGACTCGCTGGCAGTGGGTGCTTGTAGCACGCATTATTCCCTCAATATTTCATGTTGTAGAGTGAAGCATGCATACAGGACGCATGGGTTTGTGAAGCATGAAAGCTACTTTCTCTGCATTTCCGAGCAGAGAAAGTTCTTTGCACTGCATTTAGAAGCAGGCGCATGGCCGTGCGGTAGAACATCTGCTTGCCACGATAACTACCCGGTTATATCTCTGCTAGGACACAAACGACCCTGGTTTGGTCCCCAATATGACCCGGGATTTCTTTATCTTGCATTTTATTTGCACCGTTCTCGATCACTCGGTCACGCATAAGATGATGATTTGTCGCTCACAACCAATGATGAAGACACCGACGTCGGAATTTGTGCGAAACGAGCTCTTTGAAGCTATCGAGATATTATGTACATCTGAACTACGATGTCCCCACATCTGGTGCGAAAACTATAGTTCCACAGGTGCACCTAACCGCTGTAGACACTCTGAAGGTGGCAAGAGATTCCCCCACATCATCGGCAACGTGTTCTAATTGCCTTCACCCTCCATCTGCTCAATCCAAGTGCCACTTTTCTATTTTTCTTGCACGGCAACAAATTGTGGCGTCAATATAGAATCTATGATGAAGCCAAGCTCTTAATTCTCACTCTCTCTTTATCCCATGCCCGATTTGTAGCTATTTCATGTCAGTTCATAATATTTTATGACATTCCGGCCATTCCCTGTTTTTGTCTTTGTTCGTCTTTACCTAATTGCATTAAATAAATCCTATGAGAACATGCTGAACGCTGCTGACTTCCTGTTCTGCAGCCAGATGCCCTGGTAGTTAATCACTACACTCTCCTTGTTATTGTTATGTAGCTTACCAATAATTAGTTGTTAAACTAACTGACAACGATTATGAACGCATACGGAGGTTAGCCTTCGTATCGCTATTATTTTCCCGTACACATTGAGGTCCCACATTATCGCGTGACCAATTGTCGATGCTTTGTTTTTTCTGCTCGTTCATTTTCCAGAAAACGATAAATAGACTCTTTTTACCCAGCCACCCTTCCTTCGTATTCACCGTAATGTATTTTTAAATAAGCGTTTCTTTATTTCTTGTTTTCAGCGTCCATTCGGCGTTCCTTTATACTTTCTAGAAGTGCCATAAAATGTTATGCTGAAAGTACCTCTTCTGGTAACGTGATAGTTTTACCCTTTATAGCGGCCCCTCTTTGCAAGCTCGTCCGACAATTAGAGTGCTTTATAACTGAATAAACATACAATAGTTTACTGTATACAACACTGTGTTTGTGGTGTTCAATAGTGATAAAAAATAATGCAGTGAATTTAGACGTCTACATTGGAGGCATTTAATTCTTTTATCACTTGTAATGTCCACGCTCAGAACGTCGTGCAGTGAGGAGAACGTCGTATACGGAGATAGAAAAGATAGAAACGTTTTGCCACTCACCATTCTTCTTGGGCGGCGATGTCTTGTCATACTGTCGAGGGTCATCGGGAAGTATGTCCTGAAGTGTCAAGTGACACCGACAGCTCCTGGAACAGTTTAGAGCATCCAAAAGGTGGGCCACGCGTTACTCCAGGGCCAAACTTCGAACAGTTGGAACCTATAGTTTATGCGTTGAACAAAGCAAAGAATGAGGCCAGTTGGTGAATGTTCACATGGAGGATGAAAAGCAAAGGATGGAACATGACGTCACGCAGCCAGACTTTGTCAGCCAACCTGTTTTGAAGTCGGCAGTGTCGGCCGAACACGTAGCCTTCTTGAGTCAAGATCACGCATGCAACAATACTTGCCGAGACTTCAGGTTACGCCACTGGCAGTTTTTATCCGAGACGCATTTGTTCGGCGCAAACGAGCCGGCTCACGCAGCAGGTTCAAAAATGAAATTCCTCAGAGCATACTAAAGCCTATGGCACTCTCTCGCGTTTGATCATGTGTTTGGCCGACACGGTGGGCTTCACTCGTGTGACTAATACTTTTTTTCTTTTTTTGCGTTCCTTCATGACTGTTCATGATAGTTCAGCGCATAGTACTATATGCACTGACGGGAGAATTATTCAGCAAACGTATGTGGTCCAACTTAAAAACTCTTTTAACACTGCCACCGAACGTGACTACATAGTGTTTCAGGAACTGTAATCATGCTTATTGGTGTTACATGACGAAAGCACCTTATGTATATGAGAAATAAATCAGTTAACTTATGTGGTCCAAACTATAGCTATTTTATTACTGCTACGAAACAAGATTACATAGTGTGTTTCAGGAAATGTAATCACACTTGTTTTGGTTCTACATTCAAAAGCCACCATATATTTATGATGAATGCCACCGAAGAAAGTTCCGGAAGTTTCGAATACTTGGATTGTTTTAACCGTGAAGCTACACCAACCTCGAGCATTTCACCTACATCAAAATTCAGCCATCATCATCGGTATTCGGCACCATGACTGTTAAACCAACCATTCGAGTACCATAACAACTAGACGTTCGAGAGATATGTCCGAAAATCATCAAACATTAGGCGCCTGAAATATTCAGCGGCTGCCTTCATAACTAGCGTTTACTGTGGCGGCAGACATCTTAAGATAGCTAGTGGCTTCAGTTCTAATTAAAGGAATGATTGAAACTACCTTTACAATTAGTGAAGCTGATCGGGTTGCATGAGAGGATCGGTGCCACCCTTGTTAATAGTGAACTGCCGCTTTGAGATTTCAAAAAAAAAAAGCAGCGGCTAGTAATTTTAGCACAGTAGTAACATCAGAAAACTATCACCGGTGAATCTGAAACTAAAACGCTACAGATAGTTCTTCTCCTCTCTACGGCGATGAAGGCCGATAGTAAGCGTACGAAATTAGAGTATGCAATGTTCATCTTAAACAAACCTGCAGTATGGCTCCGAAATAATCTGGAATACAGTGGAAAGTCCTGCGCCAACGTGAATTCAAGTTCCGTATTCATAAAACATCAGTGTTTCATCTCTGAAAGCTGACTGTAACTAATAACGTTTGTCTCGTCTAAAATTCATTGAAACCATGTCCTTACTTCCCAAGTTTCATTTTTTCATTCATCACTTGATCGTCTCAGCAAATCATTCCATGCAGCTCACAAGCCTCCCCACGCGGCCATGTCTCAACAACTTTCCCTCTGTGCCCGTACTAAAATATTTTACGCTTCTTTTTTCACCTACAGCAGCACTATGCTTGAGACGTCTTCTCACAATGCTTCGGATATTACCACCCTATCAAACTGCATGCGTGGCGTTCGAGAGGTAACTTGACAGTCATCACTGTAATTGCATATTAACCGACGGTTTATGTTCTACCCCTCCCTCCGGAATTTTCAATAAAATTAAAAATTTCACAGGTACGGGGCAACTGCTGAAGAAAAAATGGCAGATGGTGGGCCTTTCCTATAATGTCAGCAAGCTTCTACTTTCCTACCTCCTTCACTTGTCTGCCCTAATCAGTGACATAATGTGCCTCCATGTGCCTCATCCTCACCCTCACAGATTTCTCTACCACCCTAATTCTCTTTTCCTGTTTCTTCCTTTAGCATACTTACATTGAGAAAACTATTCCTCAACTTATCTTTTTCTTCCATTCCTTCTTGTCAGCCTCAAGTCGGAGTAACACACACTGCACTCTCTTTCTTCCTTTTTTCCTTATTTATTCATTTTCTCCCGTTTCCCCTTTCCGCCATTTAGAATAGTAAACCTGGGGGAACTTAGCTATCTTCCCTATCTTTCGTTTGCTTCTCTCTCCATAATTCGAGTACACGCGCAACGATTATAAGATTAAATGGCCAGCAGTACAACCTCAATTGACGTTTCACTAACATTACACCTTCGTGAAGTCTTTTCCAATGAATATCCGAGACCCGGCGTGGCTCCGGTGTAGAATACATCAGAGCCTCGGAGATACTTGATTGTCACGCAGAACTTTTGGATTCGTCTTCTGCTGTGATTTTAACGTTATTCTTTGCTTTCAACCAAGAAAGGCTTGCAATGCTAGTTTTTTATTAACCACCCTCACTATAAAATTACCACTCTCTGTTTTTCCTGTTCCTAAGTAGATATAAACTGTAAAACACTGGTGGTGTACACCCGCATAATTGCGGCCCGAGGTATACGGTATGTGCCACACGTGTAAATAGGAAAGACTTTTACGTTCGTATGTGATAGCATTTTCGCGCTATTGATGTCATGACCAGACATAAGTAATTGCCAAACACTCTTAGCCTTTCTTAATAATTTTGGTTCACCCAAAGTTGAGGAGGTGATCCACTTCTGTACCCAGACGTAGCCAGCAAGACCACATAGATAGATAGATAGATAGATAGATAGATAGATAGATAGATAGATAGATAGATAGATAGATAGATAGATAGACAGATAGATAGATAGATAGATAGATAGATAGATAAGATCGATAGATAGATAGATAGATAGATCGATAGATAGATAGATAGATAGATAGATAGATAGATAGATAGATAGATAGATAATAGATAGATAGATAGATAGATAGATAGATAGATAGATAGATAGATAGACTAGACTAGACAGACAGACAGACAGACAGACGACAGACAGACAGACCAGAACAGACAGACAGACAGACAGACAGACAGACCGACAGACAGACAGACAGACAGACAGACAACAGACAGACAGATAGTCAAACTGTGCTTAGAGTACGCAAAGAAATGCCTCGCATTCAGTATGAGATGAACGATTGAAAAGAAAGGAAAATAAGCACAAGCGTGCCCCGTATCTTACCATATACAGAAAGACATTCCCAGCAGAAGCGCGCTAGCGACATTTCGGCACCTAGCGGAGGAGTCCACGACTGCAATGCTTCCGCTATCCTCTGTTGCACCACGCTGACTGGATCAAGGAAGCCGGCCCTGTATCCGCCGAAGATGGCGCCACCATCTGCACCAGAAACAGGTGACGTCTACATTATTCTTGTTACGTATGTGCTTTAGGGCACGGGCAGCGCTACACAAGTGCAATGTCCATGAGAAGACTGCACATGAATTACGAAAACGTGCAGGTTGTCACAGAAGCTGTCTCCCCGAAAACTATTGGTAAAAAAATAGTACAATCATCATTCCGGCTGTTTATAATATGCTTTTTTATATTTATAGTATTGGGATAAGGCCGCCCTACTTGTTCGAAAACTTCACGATATATCTTGTTGTGCTTTTTTTTTAACTTGTTAAAAACGAAAGCTTAAAGGCTGCATTGTGGAGAAGCGTGGAATGTACATAAACATTGTTTCAGTTTCTTGTTCCTTTCAACATGAAACATGAGACAAAACGCGACTTGTGCCTAAACATCTATTTTGTACTATTTGTAAAAAAATAGTCTAGAAGGTTATTTTCGTATAGAAGAACACAACGGAATTGACTCCCTCCCATGTTTATTTCTGTCCAGATGTATCATTTCGGGATACGCAGCAGTACTCGTGCCCAGGTGTATTTGCTTACCCAGGTATACAATGTCACGAGCTCCAATTCACATTTTTTCATATGTATGTCTTTCGTTCGAGCATAGCTTGAAGTTTACCCAAACTTCATACCGCAGATGTGTTTGTTGTTACAGGGAAAAGCTGTGAGCGCCTTCCTTACAGTTCTCTTTCTTCATTTGACGACGACATACGACTAAACATCTATTTTCAAAAGTTCTTTTTTTGTAGCATTGTACTTTTTGTTTAGCGAAAGGTGGATAATGGGACGACGGCAGATGTGCAGCACTTCAAAACTATGTTTTCGTGCACATTTCAACGAAGGCCTCAGTGCGCTCAAGCAATAAGACCGCGGGTATATTTCCCTGGAGAGGACCTTGAGACTCCGTTGTTTTTGTTTGTTTGTAGTGCTGGGCTGTAAAAGTTTAGAGAATAACGTTATTTTTTATTTAAGAGTTCATTTTCTCTTGCTCCTGTTAAAAAAAAAGCAATGAAGCTCCAGCTGGAGAGCTGTTCAGAGAGAAGGCCCGAGGTGCAATTCCATTTTGTACAAACATACTTATGTTTCGTTGCTCGAGATGGAACACCATTTCATGTTTACGTTTCGCTCGCCTCTATGATTCTCGTAGTGACAGAGTGCTAGTCTTGCAGTTCTATTTACTTCCACTCGCTTCTAAAGAGTACTTCACATACTTCATTTTGTTTGGTACAGTTCCAGGAACACACCATTGCGCGTAGCTTCGTGCAATCATCGGGGAAAATGTACTGGCCGAGCGAACTAGTTTGTGTAATTAAGTCAACCAAATACACACTTGGCCGAATGGGATCGGTTCACGTTTCTTTTCTCAAGCAGCGCAAAAGGCTATGAAGGGGGGCACAAGAAAAAGAAGGCCACAAGGCTTCTTCAGCGCTATTTTTATTGCTTTATCGTTTTATACGATGATTTTACTATATTACTTGTGCTGCTGTCATTCTTGTACCATTCGCAAATCATTTATTCACGTTTTAATAATACGTAGTAAGAATAAGTAAGTAATTCATTCGGTCTGCAGTAGAAATGATATTTGATATTTCGGCTTAGCAGCTTTTTCTGTCAAGGTGGGTAAAACAGGGCCACAGACCAAATTTTTTCGATAAAAATGGAGATGGTGCGGTACAACAACACTTTAGTGATGTTTGTGCAGTGTTTGTATCTGTGCATGGAGCTATACGTATGCAAAATTGGGAAAACGTGGAGAAGTGTTTCATTCTTTCAACCTTGCCTTACTCGACTACACCAGACCAAATAAGAGGGCACAGTTTGGATGTTGTTGAAGGTAAACTAACTCAAAGGGTTCCTGAAAAACTTCCGAAGTTTCCGATAGAGAGATGTCATCTTCTATCAAAGAGGCTGACCCACAAACGCCGAGCTCACTGAAGACGGATACTGCCAAACAGAAGAAAGGGACAGCACTCGCACCTTCAGAACAGTGGCCCCCACTTCCACGAAGTCAACCTACTTCGGAGCTACATCAAATCCCGCCGCCCTCGACGACCCTTCAAATCAGTGATGCGATGAATGAAGATCAAGTGATAGCTTGCTGCAATCGCTCATGAGTACCATGCGCGTCCTACTGAGTAATATGAAGACTTCGGCTGCGCAGGACCGCACTGCATGTGCTGGACACCATGAGTCCGGTGCTTGCAGCTCTAAGGTAAACCATGGCCAGTGAGGCCACCGTCGCTTCGAGCGGAACTCAAAGAATGCATCTGTCTTTCAGTGGAACGCCAGAGGACTGAAGTTGCGCGTGTCTGACTGTAGACAGTTTGTATTTGTGAACCGCTTCCCCATTATTGTGATTTGTGAACCCAACCTGTGTGCTTAAATCACGCTGTCAGGATATGAGTGCTTATGTTTTCCACTCACAAGAGACTGCAGCAACGTTATTGTATTCATTCGCCATGACCTCACTTGCGTTCACCGCAGAGTCTCGCCTGATGAAGGGAATCAGTATGTGTGCCTTCATGTGAAGAAGGATAAGGTGCTTTCACGATTATCAGAGCTTGCTTATGTCCATCAAGCGCCTGACTGCGAGCGCTTACGCGGTATTCTGACATTGACTCCAAGGCCATGGGTGATCACTGGCGACTTCAATGCCCATCATTTCCTATGGGGAAGCTCCGGGACAACTCCAGAGGAAGAAAATTGGTGTCCTTAGCCTCGGAGTATGAACTCTGCGTTTGTAACAATGGAAAGCCCTACATATTTACGCGGATCAGCCTATAGCAGCTGCCTGGACCTTACATTGGTTTCTCGCTCACTTACCAGAAAAGTGCACTGGTTTTCGGGTCTGGAAACGTGGGGCAGCAACCATATACCACTTACCTGAGTATAGAAGGTTTCACCAGCTCCGAGTCTTCAAGAGGCCTCAAATACACCGATTGGCCGAAATTCAAAATGTTAATGGAAGACTGCTGTACCGACGGCTCATCATAAACCTAGAGGACTCGATAAAGGATGTTTTGCAAAATACCACGCATACACATCTGACTAATCACAAGCGCACCGATTTCGACATTGAGCTTGAGAAACTTCGCGCAATACGCCGTCGTGCAGAAGGAAGGTACCAACGGACAAAGTGCACGGATGATTTGGAGACTGGCTAGACGCATTCAAAAGAAAATGCAGCGGCACATGGATAAACTGGCTAGGCGACATTGGACATCCTTTTGCGAGTCGTTGGATCCACGAAAGCCCCTATCACTGATATGGCGAACGGTCCGGGGTCTTAGCACAACCTTGGGTCAGCGACACCTGTTTGCATCTCTGGCACTTCACCTTCGATGCAGAGAGATTGACGTCGCAGAATCTTTCTGTAGAAGAATTGCCGGTGATTCCAATTTCACAGTATCAAGAACGGGAACATTTGACAAACCACCGCCCTCACGTGATCCCCGTATGGAATGCCAGTTTTCTATGGAGAGCTAGAGGCGGCACTGGCGCTGTGCAGGACGTTCTTCCAGCACCCGGACCTGACTGCATTACCTATCGTGCCCTTTGTAATCTTGGAGACGAAGCTCGAAGGCACTCTTACGCCTATACCCGACTCCTGGAAGACTGGTACGGTTCCCCAGGCATGGAAGTCAAGTCGCCTCATTCCACTTCTAAAGGCTGGTAAATCTCCTTTGGGATATTGCCTCATACCGTCCTATCGCACTTGCCAGTTGTGTGGGAAAACGATGGAACGAATGATTCTAACACGAATGGAGTGGTATTTAGAGCACTACGAAATCTATCCAGTATCCATGACCGGATTCAGGCGCGGCCATTCGTCAATCGACAACGTTGTTGACTGGTGACATATGTTCAACACCAGTAAGCCTGTAAGAGACTGTGCGCCACCTGTTTCTAACGTTAAGGGGGCTTACGACAATGTCACACATGAAGCCATCCTTAGTGCTTTTGAAAACAGTAGGTCTTGGTGGCAAGATATATATGCGGGTGTACGATCATTTTACTGATGACAGCGAATGGCCCAACACTGATTATTACAGCAGCCCAGGAGTTCCTCAGGGAGGAGTGCTAAGCCCTACACTTTTCAACCTAACTCTCATTGGTCTAGTCGAGCAGCTACCTAGCACTGTAGAACTTTCTGTCTATGCTGATGACATCTGCATTCGGACATCAGGTGTGACAAAACCTCAGCTTCGGGCCCACCTTCAGAAGGCTGCTACAACGACGTCATGCTATCTTCGTAAACAGGCCTCGAGGTGTCACCGCGGAAAAGGTGCAGTGGTAGCGTTCACGCGGAAACCAATGTCTGCTTACAGCATATCGATTAATGAAGAATATATATCGTTCAGCAGAAGCCACAGGTTCTCGGGAGTCATAATAGATAGAAACCTGTCGTGGACTCCACACGTGAACTATGTGAAGAAGCGGCTGATCGCAACGTGTCACATGTTTAAATTCCTTGCAGGAAAGAATTGGGGAGTGCCTATACTATCCATGCTACAACTGTACAGAGTGCTATTTATCGGATTCTTACGGTACAGCTTACCTACAATATCTAACACCGGCAAGACCAACCTGCGTGCAATTCAGAGCATTCAAGCCCAAGCACTTCAGATATGCCTTGGATTACCCCGCAGTGCTTCAACGGCTGAAACCATTGCCATAGCTCAAGATCACTCGATAAAGACGCATATTATTACCGAGACAATGCGCATGCACCTCAGGCATTATGCCAGGACCCCTTCTCACCACCTGGCGAGCCTAGTTGCTGAAAAGGCCCCCGCACGACATACGGCACTATTGTCTACAAGCATCGGTCATCATTTGGCTGAGAAAAACGCACCTGCATCAAAGCCGCTCCTTCCTCCTTGGAGGCTTGAGCCGGCCGCGAGTTCACTTAACAATTCCAGGAATGAGGAGAAAATCGGACTTACCGACACATGCCCTGAAACACTGAGTCTATTCCTACTGGAACAAAACTACAGTAACCACGTGCACATTTACACGGATGACTCTACTGCGCCGTCTAGTTCAGGTGGCAGCAGTAGTTATACCATCACAAGGGGTAACTAACTCGTTGTTTTAAGACTTCACATGTGACAACGTCAACGACGAAAGAACTCGAGGCTCTGCGCAATGCCTGGACTCATCAATTCAGAAGAAAGACCAGGTAAATGGGCTGTCTTTTCTGACTCAAAACCAGCGTTACAGTGCCTGATATCAGTTCTCCGACGCGGATTCCACGACCAGTTGACCTACCAAACCATGAAACATCACCATCTTTTGATACAAAAAAGTCATGACATCGTCTTTCAGTGGTTACCTGGGCATTGTGGTATAGGCGGCAATGATTCTGCAGATTATGCTGCTCGCACGTCATATAAAGAAGCGCACAGCGTTCCGATTCCGCTTTCAAGAGCTGATGCGGCGAGGCAGATTCGTAAACTGGCCCGCAGTCTCACACTGGCTCAGTGGAACACACCAAGCATACGACGAACAAGACTGCACGAGCTCGACAGTTCACTACAACTCCGGCCTCCACCCGGCCTACATCGACGTGCAGCTTCGCTTCTCTATCGCCTTTGGCTGGGAGTTGCTTCACGAAAGCTTATACCACGTTAATCAGAATTACTGACAGTGCGGCATGTGATGTTTGGGGCACCGACGAAAATATCGAACACCTGCTGTGCCATTGTCCTCGTGTGCCTCATATAGAAAACTACTTGCCAACGCAATGCGGCGACTGGATGATCGGCCTCTTTCTGTGCAGGTGCTATTACAGCAGCGTCCACATGCCTCGACAGCCCACAAGGCAGTGAAAGCCCTGCTGTGTTTCCTGAGAAAGACAGGCTTGTGTGAACGCCTCTGACATGCGGTAGAGTTCTACACGCTGCAGTGAAATTACTGTCAGTCTCTCCTCCACCCTTTCTTCTTTTCCCTCTCCCCTCTTTCTCGCCTTTCTGGTCCCCTTTTCTAATCCCCCAGTGTAGGGTAGCCAACCGGATGTATTTCTGGTTAACCTCCCTGCCTTCTCCCTTTTGTTGCTTCCCTTCCTCCTTTCTTCCTTCCGAAGTAAACATCGTAAATCTTTAGCAGCGGAGTTCATTGCTTCTAGAACCGATGGTCACAAAAACGTCCTAAATCTGCCATCAGCAAACACAGTTTCGAGGGTTTGTCGCACGCTTTAAGAGCCTATGTCTGTGCACGTCACGACCTTAAGTGCATGTCGTAAACGCCACCTCTTTGTATAAACGTGATTCCCATGCGCATTTCTGTCGTTAAAGAGCAACCGCAATAATAGTAGGATCAATAATATTGATGGTAATATTATTGACAAATCCATCAATCAATCAAACAATCATTCAAACGTGCCCTGCCACAACCATGAGGTCTTTGTACAGGCACACGCAAAAACCAAATATCACAACAAACAATAGAATATATAAAACTCTTCATCAAAACCGAAGAACGAGTGAAAACACACAGAAAAAAGAGTCAGAGCAAATTGGGAATAATATAAAAAGATTAGATGAGAATCGTAGAAAAGAAATAAAAATAAAAGCGCACATACACAACTATGCAGGAACCTTTCTGAAAAAACAGAAAAGGGAAGAATCTGTACATTGCAAATATAATCTATATATATATATATATATATATATATATTATATAATATATATGAAAGTAGATGCGCTTTCACATAACAACTGTTTATTGTGCCGACGTTCGACAGGAACCCTGTCTTTTTCAAGGCATAATGGGTTCCTGTCGAAACGTCGGCACAATAAACAGTTCTTATGTGAAGCGCATCTACTTTCATATTTACAACCTTGCGGCAACCGAAGTTATTCTTCTGCATATATATATATTAGATATATATATATATATATATATATATATATATATATATATATATATATATGTTAAGACAGTGCCGAGCTGAGAATCAAACATTCACAAGTTGACGGTGAAAAACATCGAGATCATGAAAGGTAACCTTACACAAACTTTGTATTCTGTGAACAAAAGAGTGTTGAATGACGTTCGCAGGTACAAGGAGGGGTCAATTCTCTCTGGTTAAATAACGTGGAATTTGGAAATTTACAGATCTGAGAAGTGAAGGGCAGTAAAGCATACTATGAACAATAAGATTATTATTAATATTATTAATTACAGGTGTTTATCTTCCCAAGACCATAATACGATTATAAGAGACGCTGTTGTAGCGGCTCTGGAAATTTTTCCCACCTTGTGTTCTTTAGCATGCAGCTAAACCAAGGAACACGGGCTTTAATCATTTCCGTCTCCATTGTAAATGCAATCACCATGGCCACGATCTGATACCCGAACGCTGTGCAGTTGCACCGCACTATGTAGAGTGGCGCTTGCACATGGTGACATACCGTGGCAAGAAAACGCATCTCATCTGAAGGCCACTCCTGATTTGTCCCTGCAATCAACCAATAGTAGCAGTCTGCTGTTTGACGACATGAATCCGTCAACCGAACTTCCAAACAAAATGACGGAATGACCTCTGTTTGAATAGAACGCACTTTACGAAATAGCAACATCGCGTACTGATTGTAAATTTTGACACACCGTGTATACAATCACAAAATTTAGTTGAACAGTTCATATCAGCGCTTGTTGTTCGTAGAAAGCGTTTTTTCAACAAGTACAGAAGATGGTCTAGGAATCTTTTAACCTTCTAGTCGCCGCAGAGGGATAGTGAGGGTTAACAGTGGTAGTGCCTCAGGCTGGATGGCCGACGTTTCAATAGGAGGACCTATCTTTTTCAGAGGCGCCTTTGGAAAAAAACAGGTCTTCCCATCGATACCTCAGCCAGCCAGTCTAAGGCACTTCCACTGTTACCTTGATTATCCCACAACGTTGTTTCTGTCTGTCGACTCCCTTTTAGATTTTAGTTGCCATAGAGCGATTCCTCACGTACGTACCCGAAAACAACCCATGATGACCTTATGGCTGTGACGTTGTGATTCTAAGCTAGACGTCACCGGTTCAACGCAGTCGTGGCTGAACATTCATTGGGCTTTAGGGAAAAAGAGAGTAGCCGGCACCGTGCACAGACAGCTTTCTCCATAGACAGATATCAGAGGCAAATCTCCCAAACTATATTCACACGACGGACGAAATTGCAATTAGACCCCGGGAATCGCGCACTCGGTCAAGCGTGACACGGTCAGCGTGACCCATTCCCGCTTGACCGCTTCAGACCACGTGGAGCGATTCGTAAATTGACGGATACCCCAATTCACGGTTGGGATCATCAGGGACTAATGCTGAAATCCTCGCTTGTATACCTTGAATGCTGCGCTGTCGTGTGAGTGCTAGCTTCGGAGGGATTCGAATCACGTTACTTGTCACGTTGACTGATCCGTCCATGATCACGTTCACAATGATAATACAGCTTTAAGCTTGATTATTGTTCGTGGGCGTTGCGCGCCGTAGCCGCCGCTCACAATGCCGATGAGTACGACGATGAACCCAGGCGTTCCAGACTGCACTTTTTCTATCACCCATCATGCCAGAGCGCATTCAAATTGCCCGCTATACGTTATGAAGATGACGAAAGCGCTGATGACGATTAGAACAAGTGCGTTCCAAGCTGCACATTCTCTTTCTGCCATCACGGCACTGCGCATTCAGGGTGCATTCATTATACGCCACGACGATGGTGGTGAGGCTGATGACGGTGAAATATGAGCGATAATGATCACGGACAATGACTGGCTTGGGCCGTAAATGACGTGTCGATATGGTCTACGATGCATTTCGCATAACTGCAAAACAACCAACACGTCCCCAGACCTCGTCTTTGCCAACTTCAAGCTGGATCTGATACCTCAAAACTGTAGTAATGAAGGCGAAACGAAATTTCATATATGATGTAGTATACTGAGGGTAAAATTGGAAAGGTGTGCACGTGAACATTTCATGACAGTGTCAACTTATGCAAGCACACTGAGTATTTACATGTTATTTTAACAGGTTCAGTGTGCTATATTGTTCTTTTTGTTCTCTTTTTTTAAGGATTGTTAATATTGGCTACCACTCAGTATTTTTGTCCGCTGCAGAACCTATAGATACGAAGTAGCCGAGGTAATATTGATTGATTTGTGGGGTTTAACGTCTTAAAACCACTATATGATTACGAGAGACGCCGTAGTGCAGGGCTCCGGAAATTTCGACCACCTGGGGTTCTTTAACGTGCACCCAAATCTGAGCACGCGGGCCTACAACAGCCGAGATAATATTAACCTTAAGATCTCCACAGCAGAACAGAAAAAAAAATTGCCCGCAGCTTCCCTCGGGGGACACTGAGGAGGATGCGGAGCATATAATTGGTTAACGGGGTGTTAAAGTGCGACTTACTTGGGTCGATGGCTAAATTGGTTAACGTGGTTGTGAAATGGGGTGTTAAATTGCGACTTACTTGGGTCGATGGCTAAATTGGTTAACGTGGTTGTAGGAGGGGGTGTTAAATGAGTGAACACGTGCACACGTATGCGAAAGGGCGGCGCTGGTCGAAGGGACGTCGATCATTGTGTTTGTGGATTCGTTGGAATTCATTTCACCGCGACCTTGGACGTCGACGCGCCGTACAAACCAACCGACGAGCGGCACTGAGCGAGCGAGCGCCGACCTTGAGTATATATACAGCGCGACGGCGCATGCACTGTCAGCTGTTGAATGTTCTCGAAGCGCGACGGCGCATGCGCGTCCACTGGAGAATCAGGAGAATTGTAGAATGTCCTCGAAGGGGAGAAGCGCGCGCGGCACAGATGGTGGGTGACGGTGCATGCGCGCGTCAGCTGTCGAATGTTCGAGAAGGGGGAGAAGCGCAACGGCGCATGCGCGCGCATCAGCTGCCGATGTTCTCGAAGCGCGACGGCGCATGCGCGCGCGTCAGCTGCCGATGTTCTCGAAGCGTGACGGTGCATGCGCGCTACATTATACAGCTAGCGAATGTTCGTGAAGAGGAGAAGCGCACGCGGTGTGTAGAGGAGGAAGGGTACACAGATGGTGGAGGAGTGAAGCGCGCGCGGTGTGTAGAGCAGGAAGAGATGCACAGATGGTGGAAGAAGGAGGAGGAAGCTTGCGGACGGCGCCGCACTACAAGCCTCGAGTATTATATGCTCCGCATCTAAAATTCGACACAACACAACACACGATTTATGATCAATAAACCAACCATATAACTGTACTCCACTTTGTCACTCATTGATTCGCGCTAGTGGTCGATGTCGTGGGTGATTTGCGGTAACACCGAACAATAGCACTGCTTCGTCGAGTCATGACAATTTATTTCATGGATACGCCGTGTTTTTATTTTCCTTCAGTTTGCGCAGTAAGTCGAATTTTTAAATAAGAGCCAAGTATTCTGCAAAGAAGTATTGCTTAGACAAATAGTATGGAAGTCTGCATCACAACCTGGCCCACAGTTAGTAATTCGCAGTGGTGGCTTATCGGGCCATGTATTTTGTTGGAAACTTTGAAAACATGTTCAATCGTTGGTGAAGTGAGCATCATTTTATTATACTCATAGGGGGGAAATGTTCAAATATCTACGTACAAAGACGCTTAGAGGCAGCCAAATTATTCCAGTGTTGTAATGAAGTGGCTACGAAGAAGTATTCTACGAAGCAGCGCGAAGCCCAAAACTATCGCGTTGACGCGAAAACCATCGCTGCGTGAAGTAAATTCTAAGAGGCTTCTTTCGATCCTCCGCCATTGTAGAATGACAGCTGTGCCCCTTCGGCTAGAAACGAATGAAACGAATTGTTTGGCGAATGTTACCTTTAGGCTCAGCCGAGGTGAACGCGGACAATAGAGCATCAGCGAACGGCCGGTATGGCGCGTCAATATTTCGTGCTGCCAGCACAGTATAGGCGCTGGCTGCAACGAAGTTCATTCATCGTCTGTGTTCATTCAGCATCTGTGTATTTTGTAGTCGTGAAACACAATGGTTCCCTTGTGATGGGTAGTAGTAGTAGTGATAGTAGTAGTATTTTTATTTACAGCAAGCCGGATACAGAGCTCACTGCAGGGGCAAAGGGCTAAAGGCGAACAGCCTGACAAAGGCCCTTGTCCCTCCGCAGTCCGTGACAGTGCAAAGCTTAGACATAGCACTGACAAACAATATATATATTCAATACATTCGTTTCAAGCAACCTGAA